>JAOCZM010000271.1:0-427754 GCA_026122235.1 Vinca minor
AAGTTGTATAAGAATAAATATTGTCATAAAGAATTATAAAGAGAACATATTCCGGAACCAAATTCTTTGAGAAACTTCAATCCAACGAGGTTGGAATTTTAGATCCACATAGTGGATAGTTGGAGAATTCAAAATCTTAAGCTTAGCTAAGTTTTATTAAGAGAAGTTACAAGGGAAAGTTCTGGACAACAAGCAAAACCGACCAAGATTTCCAAAGAAAAACAACAAGTCACAGAAACTACTGGCTAATTACACCAACTATACATGATAGGAGAACGAAAAGATACAGACTACAACACCAAGAGTAACACATCATGCTCAGTCTTAATCAACTTCTTCAATCTTAGGTCCTGCGCCACTGCCACCAGCCGGGGGGAACATCTTCATAGCCGCCTCCATCCATGTCAGGGCCACCAGCTCCTGGTACATCTTCGCGATAATAGGATTGCAAATGCTCTCTAGCTCCTTCATCTTGTCTTCAAATTCGTCAGCTTCTGCACGCTGATTCGCATCCAGCCACTGGATCGCCCCCTCAATGGCGTCTTCGATATTCTTCATCTCTTCTGATTGGAGCTGGGAACTAATCTTCTCATCCTTAATGGTGTTCCTCGTGTTACAAGCATAGTTCTCTAATGCATTCTTAGCCTCGACCTTCTTTTTGTGCTCCTCATCTTCAGCCTTGTATTTCTCAGCTTCTTGCACCATCTTTTCTATCTCTTCCTTGGATAGTCTTCCTTTGTCATTAGTAATTGTGATCTTGTTCTTCTGCCCTGTTGTCTTATCCTCAGCAGAGACATTCAAGATTCCGTTGGCATCAATGTCGAAATCAGACATTGACTTGTGGAACCCCTCTTGGAGCTGGAGGAATGCCAGAGAGTTCAAACTTTCCGAGCAAATTGTTGTCTCTTGTTCTAGTTCTTTCACCCTCGTACACCTGAATCAAGACACCAGGCTGGTTGTCCGAGTAGGTAGAGAACACCTGTTCCTTCTTGGTCGGAATGGTAGTATTTCTAGGAATCAAGACAGTCATGACTCCTCCAGCAGTCTCCAGACCGAGAGACAGAGGAGTAACATCCAAGAGCAGAAGGTCCTGCACTTTCTCATTGCCCTCGCCAGAAAGAATTGCAGCTTGAACAGCTGCACCGTATGCAACAGCATCGTCGGGGTTGATGCTCTTGCACAATTCCTTACCATTGAAGAGGTCCTGCAATAGCTGCTGAACTTTTGGAATCCTGGTTGAGCCACCAACAAGCACAACGTCATGAACACTGCTCTTGTCCATTTTTGCGTCCCTCAAAACACTTCTCGACTGGCTCCATACACTTTCTAAACAAATCCATGTTAAGCTCCTCAAAACGAGCTCGAGTAATGGTCGTATAGAAATCAATACCCTCGAACAAAGAATCAATTTCAATAGTAGTCTGGGCTGTTGATGACAGAGTCCTCTTTGCCCTTTCGCAAGCAGTCCTCAATCTCCTCAAAGCTCTTTGATACGCAAAATCTATACTAGCAAGTATACCAGGTCGATGTTGTAGTAGTCAAGGTCGATCCCACAGAGAATAATGATTAATTAATTCCTAAGTAAATAATTCTACAATGATCAAAAGCAAGTAAA
This sequence comes from Vinca minor, assembly GCA_026122235.1. Taxonomy (NCBI): domain Eukaryota; kingdom Viridiplantae; phylum Streptophyta; class Magnoliopsida; order Gentianales; family Apocynaceae; genus Vinca; species Vinca minor. The sequence goes on from JAOCZM010000271.1 coordinate 1,616, forward strand.
ATAAATCCGATGGTCGATTATGATTTAATTTAACTAAATTAATTAACTAACATAAAACAAATAACTTGAACAAGAAGTTTGATAAGAGAGAGATCTAAGGCACATGAATTCACTAAATTAACCAATATATTATCCTAACGATATGTTATTCTAGAGTGAGTTTCATTAATCGATCGATTTCCAATTATATCTAATAACCTCTTTCAAGGTTTATCAAACCTATTCTCATGAATAAACCAACTATATGTCTATGTTGATTTTAACCCACAAAAACGCATTAAACATATGAAATCATAAAGATCGCACAAACCATACAAGTATATGTCTATCTTGCATGCAATTTATGTTCAGATTATTTAACCTATTGAACAAGGTCAGCGGGCGCAAATCTTCCAAGTTAATGTAAAGACAATTTGAGTGGTAGCTAATCACACAAAAGCATTAAGAACAATAATAAGAAATTAATTCCACAACACTAATCGAATAAAAAAATCAAGAGAATAACATATAAAATTAATCTAGCTACATCATGGCCTTAGAATAAATATTTAGCTCATACTAGAGAAAAATTCAATAACAAATTAAAACCTAGAATAATCTAATAATGACTGAATTTTCCTAAGACTATTAAAGAGTATTTATAGAACTAGAAACCTGCTAGCTTAAGGCAACTGACATATATTAAAACTCTCCACACTCCTTTAGAGTAGTTGATATAAAATATAACTCTTCAAGATTCTTTAAAATAGTTGAAGTACACCAGAACTCTTCTAGTCCGTAAAGATCACATCTTCAATTACAACAGCTTTTTTCTTATTCTGCAAGTCGGTTCACTTTTATCCTTCAAAAGACTATTTTGCCCCTACAAATGCAAACACAAATAAGTGAGGATTATACCATTCTAAACTCAAAACTCGATATATAAATACTTTTTGAAGCTCAAATTTACTATTAAAGTAGAAGAAAATATAGATAAATTTACGAGTTATCACTCTTGGGTTGCCACTAATATCCTTCTTGTTTTTTCCTCTTAAACTCTTGAACAAAATGATTAACCATTCTGTTATCAAAATCCTCCCCCTCCAAGGTGAGTGTCACCAGCAGTGGCCTTAACTTCAAAAAATACCCTCTTCAATAGTGAGCAATGAAACATCAAAAGTACCACCACCAAGATCGAAAATCAGAACATTCTTTTCGCCAACGCTGGATGCCTTCTTATCAAGGCCATAAGCAATAGCAGCAGCTGTAGGTTCATTAATAATGCGCATAACATTGAGGCCAGAAATAACACCAGCACTAACCCAAAAATTTTGAGTATCCAGAGGACCTCTTATTTTACCAGATAATTACTGACTAATCCTAAGTCTTCCAATCACCCACAAGACATCTAGCATAAAGTACTACTGCTATACACGAGATTTATCAGAAACACACACACACACACACATATATATATATATATATATATATATATATATATATATATATATATATATACACACACACATTAAAAATAAAAACAACAAGCAAACAAAAATTAATATAGTTATGCAAGTACATTAATATAATTAGAGTAAATCAAATCACTCGGCATAGTAACGATCTTAATTATTGACATTTTACACGGCTTATCAACAAGTAAGCTGCAAACTCGAAAATCGCCATATAACACTAAATTAAATCATTCTGATTAGAATTTAGCGTGAAAATAGACAATTCTCACAGATCATCAAGAAGTAAGCCGACTATGATAAATTAAATCATGCTTGTTAATGTTAATATTGAGCATCAAAATCTACAATTTTACACAGATCATCAACAAGTAAGATAAGAATTACAGTGACCGAGCTAGACTATGAACAAAAAACAAGAGAAATCGAAATATTTTAATAGAACAATTATTGAGTACAGAGTCATGAACAGCTTACCAAAAACGGTGTTGGTAGGATTCATGGCGACCTGATTCTTAGCAGCATCGCCGATGAGACGTTCGGAGTCGGTAAAAGCAACATATAGATCAATAGCTATGATCTCCACGCGATCATGCTGCCAAACGCCGACACAGGAGTATGTAGTAGTACCTAAATCAATTCCGATCGCTGGTCCTCCGCCTTTTCCTGCCATTATCAATCAACACGAAGCTCTGAATTCTTCAACAAAAGAAAAAAAATCGATAGAAACAATGTCTCTAGAGAGAGAGAAATTGAGGATTTTTTGGAGTAAGACGGTGGTTTTTTAGTACAGGTGGTTTCTGAAAGATTGGAAGATGAAGAGAAGGGAGAGGTTTATATAGTGTGTTGGACTTCTTGAAGATTCTGGTATTTTCTTCTGATTTGTAACCGTCGAATGGGATTGCATGGTAAGGACGGTGTGAAAATATATTCCGATCGTCTGTATATGGTGTAAAACGATTAAAATTCGAGATATCACCGCTCACTTTTAGTCGTAATGGTCGTACGTAATAAATTTCAATTGTACAAGATTTTTTTTTGCGAAGATATTTGTTGTCATTTTTAAACACGGTTACATACATAATAACACGTGATTATGATCGAGTGCGTGAGTCGTGATTTAAATTTAGAGGGCGAATTAAAACTCGTTCACAGTGTAAAATGATATATTTGAGTTTAAAAATATATATATATATATATATATATATATATATATATATATATATATATATATATATATATATATATATATTATTAAAACCCGAATTTAAACGATACTTATCTTCGAAAAGAGACATAAACTAATTTAAAACATTGACCCAAAAAAATTTTAAAATTGACTAATTTGCGAGATGTTATTGTCACTGGAAAGATACTTCAAAATAGCATGAGAAAATTATAAACAAAATATTATTTGATTAAATGTATATATATTTTTAGAGAATAGTTAATAGCTATTTTGGTTACTAAACTATTTACGTTTTGCGGTTTTGTCACTCAACTATTTTTTGGCTAAATATAAACCCTAATATTCACATTTTGCAAAAAAATAAACATCCATCATTAGTGTGTTAATAAAGTTTAATCAATAAAATTAATAAAGTTAGTTGTTGAACTATGTTTGTAACAACTCGTCTCTCAAGCACCTCATGTGTACAAAAATCTCAAAATATGGATTAGAACTGCGCAGTTGCTATAAAAGCAGTTGCTCAGCAACTTTTGACTTGCAGCTGCTTAAGTGAAGCAGCTGAGCATTTGCAGCTACTTGAACTGCTCATCAACTTTTGATTTGCAGCTACTTGAACTCGCGACAAACGCCTTTGCATGTACACGCTAATTAAAGTAGTGCTCGTCAGCCTTCCATTCTTCTATAAATAGTTCATATTTCCTGATTTTATTTTCATTCAAAAATCTCTCATCTTCTTCATTTCCTTCTTTATACCATATGATTTTGTAATCTCTACATTTGTGCCAAATTCTAGTGTTGTTTATTGGAAGGTATGATCTAAATTATGGCGAAGTTCTGTTCTAGGATATATTTGGAATTTGAAGAAAGTCAACTAGTCAGGTGAGTGGTCCTAACCCTTTCTACAAAATTATATATATCGTGTGCTCATGAATTGTTCATTGCACTCATGGTCTGGATCCACTCATGATATGCATTGGATACATTTACATTACATCATGAAATAGTTTTCTAAAATTGTGGCCTTGTTGTTAATGTTATTGGAAATGAAATGTTTTTACTGAACCTTGAACGAGATCTGTCCTGAGATTATTGACAAGGCATTACGAGACTGCGAATATATCGAGTCGGGCCTAAATGAATATAATCGGCGAAGCTGCGTGCTACACCAAAGGGGTGGGAGCCACCTCCCAGTAATCCTCGTCTATACATGCCTAGATCGAGGCCCGTATGAAATGTGATTTAATGTTATTGGAATGCCATTGTCAATCTGATCTCGACAGTCTTGAACAATTGTTCCAGAAATCAGGCCCCTTATTATAAGAGTATATATATGGTTTTCTCATTGTGCGAGCTATTTTTGATATAAAAGTATTTTCCAAAGAAAATGATTTTTACAGACACTGGCACCACTAGCATGACCTTCACTGAGCTTCGACTCACGTTTTCCAAATGTTTTTCCCCCTCCACAGGTATCTGAAGGTGGTGCAATGTTTTGGTATCAGAGTGCGCAGCGAAAGCTTGGGTTAGAAATCTGTATATAGGGATTCTTCTTTTGTATTGTATTGAATTTCATTGTACTTCTTTTTGTATTGTAAAATATAGAACCCAGTGCCGAGAGGCACGCGGCAGTCCCGGCCTGAGAGGGTAGGGGTGTCACAATATGTTAGTAGAGTTTAATCTAGTCAAATTTGGAATTTGGTGGGACCAATATACTAGTGAATTTTAACTCTATTAGATTATAGGAGATTACTAGTGGAATTAATCAAAATTATTTCTACTTAAAAAAATGAGACATTCAATTTTTGGACATTAAAAAATGAAAATTTGTACCTTCAAATCCGAATAGAGGAATTAATTGCCATTTTGGTCATCAACGTTTTTACAAACCGCCAGTTTCATCACTTTTGAATTTTTTTAACTTTTTGGGTCACCAACATATTTACAAACCGCCAAAATCATCATTCCATCTAAAATTTATACAAAAAGCCCGTCAAAATGGATGACTTTCCATGAGCAGTGCTTTATCTTCTTCATTGTTCAAGGGCAAAATTGGAAAAACTCAAAAGCAAGAACACCATTTTCCCCACACTTCCAAAACCCAACAAAAACCCAGGTTCTTCCAACATTGAATCAGAATTTAGCCTCAAATACATGTTCACAATGAGAAGAAAAACCAGGAAATAGAAATAGAGCATCAAACTCCCCTAGAATCAACCATAAAATCACTTAAAACTATGAAAATACAAGCTGCCAGAAAAAACAGTGAGAAAAGGTGAGAATTTCCAAAGAAAAGCCCACTCTCTACAAACCATTTCACTTCAATCCAATCATATACACATGTTCATAGTTAAGTTAGGAAGGTTACTGCAAATTTATAGCCTCAAACTTATAACTACCAACCAAAAATCGACTAAAACCCAAGAACCAAAAAGTCCGCTTTGAAAAAAATTGTTATGGAAAACCGAGACATTTAAACCAAAAGCCCAGTCTCTACAAACAATTACACCGAAATTCAAGCTCATGTTCTTGTTCACAGTTAAATTACTGAATCTAACTGTAAAGTTTGAGCACAAATCTCTTACCGAAATCAACGAAAAATCGCAAAAGAGTGTGCGCGGCTCGATTCGCAAGGAAAATCGAAACCCCTTATTAAGTTCAAAAATCGCAAAAACCCAGCAAATAACTCCAAAATCAACCTATGTAGCCTCATCCCAATATCATAGAGAAGTTAAATCATTGATGAGAGCTTCCAAATCTTCAAGTTCATCCAAAAAATCGAGTCTTTTTGAGCAAAAACAGCAAGAACACCGAAAATTTTAGAATTTTGGGTTTTCTTCACTCAATTTAGGGTTTTCTTCAACTTCAACTTGCTTTTGGGCTTTGATTTTTGAAAATGGTGTTCTTGATTTTTGAAAATGGTGGGACTTAGGATTTTCTTCACTCAATTTAGGGTTTTCTTCAACTTCAACTTGTTTTTGGGCTTTGATTTTTTAAAATGGTGTTCTTGCTTTTGGGTTTTTCCAATTTTTCCCTTGAACAATGAAGAAGATGAAGCACTACTCATAGAAAGTCATCCATTTTGACGGCCTTTGTATAAATTTTAGACGAAATGATGATTTTGGCGGTTTGTAAATATGTTGGTGACCCAAAAAGTTAAAAAAATTCAAAAGTGATGAAACTGGCGGTTTGTAAAAACGTTGATGACCAAAATGGCAATTAATTCCCGAATAGAGTCATTAATACACAATATTATTATAAAAGTTGGTGGTGGAACTATGGTGTTAGATAGTAATATTATTAAATTTCAAATTTTTTTAGGGAACCAAGACATTTTATATTATAAGGACTTATTTATAAAATAAATAAATTTTTAGTACTAATATGAAAATTTCAAAAATCTTGAGAAGGGGGAGGGGGTGGTCATGGCCTCTTCCTGCCCTCATTATTCTCCGCCACTGATCATGATAACACACATGTTGTAGCATTAAGACAAGTTGAATATACATTGCATGTAATTTAACATCTATTTAAAAAATATAACACCTGCCTAAAAAAATGTTCAATATATACTGATTTTAAGGCGTTCTACACTATGCTAGTGAAGAAGATACATTATTCTTTTTTCTGTTGGCTATAGACTTGTACTTTTCCAAGGCTGTTATTAATTTTGCTTTTCTTTTTGTTTCTGGTTAAATCTAGAATTTTCTTTTTTATCTATGTCAAGAAAAATAATTAATTTAAGACTAAAAATATCCCACTTAGTAAAGTTCTTTTATCAAATTTAAAAGCTTTAAAATTCATACTAATTAGAAATTTGTACTTCTATATACATAATATAACCCGGCTCCTATATTCTTTATTTTGCAAAGGAAAGAGAGAGGGGTGATAATAACAAGTTCGAATTTAAGGGGGTGACGATTGTTCTAAAAAATTTGAAAACTCATAATTTTATCTTGTAAAATTTATAAGGGAAATTAGCTTATTTAGTTCCCCAGTAATTTTTGTTTTGTCCGTATAGTCCCCAATATTTAATTTCAGCCTGTAAAGTCACCCATAAATTTTCGTTTAGCCTGTAAAGTCCACCAAATTTTTTCGTTTAGCCAGTATAGTCCCCAATATTTAATTTCAACCTATAAAGTTCCTTATCTATTTACGGGCTGCATATAGAGGTTCCACCACCTCTTCTGCGGCGGAATCAGGACAGCCCCAAATTCATGTCATCCACGTGCTTAATGAGCGGGGGAATAATTATCAGTTTCAATCTATAAAATTTACAAAATACAAAAAATCAGTATAAAAATGGTTATAAAAAGGAAATCCCAAATTCTATTGCCCTAATTTGGAGGAACCCATTTACCCTAAGTCCTCCGCATAAGAGGTGGTGGAACCTCTATATGCACCCCGTAAATAGGTAAGGGACTTTACTCTATATGCACCCCGTAAATAGGTAAGGGACTTTAGAGGCTGAAATTAAACATTGGGGACTATACGGGCTAAACAAAAATTGCTGGGAGACTTTACATGCTGAAATTATTAAACATTGGAGACTATACGGGCTAAACAAAAATTTCTAGGGGACTAAAATAGGCTGATTTCCCAATTTATAAATTTTGAAAAAGTTATTAATCAAATTTACTTCTCACCCCTTCTTAGAATTACAAAAAAACAAAAAAAAAACATATTTTCACCCTCAGTACGTAACCTCTAGCTCCATCCCTCGACAATAGTCCTCACTTTTTTTTTTCAAATCAAAATATTTAACTATTCTTTGGAGTCCTATGTTTGAGTTGGTTTAATTTTTTCAATTAAAAAAAAAAAGTGTTAGAATGCCATAAATAAAAAATGAGTGCGATTCTCATTTCCCCAAAAAAGAAATAGAAAAATGATGCAAAAGAAGCCCAATTTTGTGTGCAAAGACGGCAACCCCATTTTTCACCTTGAATTGGTCAAAATACGCGGAATTTCTTACTTTTCGTGGAGGATTAGATCCGATGAATCGGGGGTCTATGGTTGACCGATATTGCACATCATCATTTAGCTATTGCAATTCTTTTCCTGATAGCGGGTCACATGTATAGGACCAACTGGGGCATTGGTCATGGTCTGATTATTCCAACTATATTGATTATCGTACATGTAAAGATTATAGTAGGTCTCGAGCGTAAGCGAGAGGGTAATAGAGCTAGGCCGCGTATCGGAAAGAAAAGGGCGAAACCCGCTACACCCGTTTTTTTTCTTTTATCATACGAATCAGTACATGACGTGAGTCTCGGCCTGGGGGCTAGTGACTTGCTATTTGAATGCCTTCCTTTGTGCTATACCTCTTGAAAGGCGGTTAAAGACAACCAAAGGTAGGAAAGAGCTAGAAGTCAGGGAAGACTGACCACTAGCTCCTAAGAGAGTACTCCCTTCAAATTCCTTCGGATAGAAAGATCGGTCCGTTAGTGCAGCTCTGTTTGGAAAGAGAGGGGCTGAAGACCAATAGACGCTCGTTTCTGTAGGCCCGAGGTTGATCCTGTTTACGAGGCTTTCAGTCTACGATAGCTGCTAGTTACAGATGATAAGGATAGGGGCTAGTTTCAGATTAAGCTAGTTTTGAATATAAGGAGAGGTTGTCTTATACCATTCGTGCCTAACTTACCTTTTTAAAGCGACAGGGATATCCATGCAAGACTATCTTGCTTGGATCACCGCTACCTCACTCTCTCTCTTCTCCTCGGGATATTCTATCGGATAAATCATACAAAGGGAAATAGCGAGAACCGAAGGCTTCGCTTTCCAGAGCTCATCGCTAGCCGAGCTTGGAAGAAAAAAGCTTACTCACCCACTTATTAGAAGAAAGATCTCCATCCGATCTAACAAAGAAAAAAAGGCTTGTAAGCCTAAGCCGAAGAAACTAAGCTAAGGATAACCCGCTACTGAGGTCATTCCAACATTGGGAGGAAATGGGGTCTCAAGACCCTCTCTTCGACGACGTAGACACGGGGTCCTATCATGGGCGATCTGACAAGACTTAGGCACTCCATCCAATCTTCACTTCAGTACTGTTCGGCACGTAATGATTCGCGCTTTCAAGCCTCTCGCCTACCAATATAGGTTTTTGGTCCTTTGATTACATCTCCCGCACTTCCGCTCGTTGTCGCTTTCAACTCTTCCAAGAGCTCGGATCGAATCGGTATTGATATACCGATTGCTAGAAGCAGAGCGAGGATCGGTATCGGTAGGCCCATACGGTCGAAGTGGCTCGATTCGCACCTAACTGCCTCGTCATAATGCTAACTTCATTCATAGTGGCCAGGCGGGTCGTGAGAGAAAAAGCTATGTGAACGTACGCACCAACCTGAAAATCCTTCTCTTTCTTCCCTTGCCCGAGAGGGGTTGATCCTTACACCGCCCCTACTTCTTCCTTATGCAGTGCCCTTCGGGGGCCTCTTTTTGCATTATCACATCATGTATTGTTGTGGTATGCAGCAGAGCAGGTGTACCCAGGCAAACGGTTCCAGAAATATGCTATTTTAGGTGAGCCCAAATTGCTAACGCAACTTTTGTATGCAAAAACAGCCGAATATGTTACATCTATCCTGGGCCCATTAGTTAAGAGAGTTTTTACTCCTCTTCAATGTAGTATATCTATCTTTTAGGGAAATGATTAATGACTCAAATAATTATTTATAATTGGTTATAAATTATTATTGATCATCAGTTTTTTGAAAGATTTCACGGTATTTTATACTTTTACCACAAATTATAATCAATTATATCCAATTAGAGAACAACCCTATTTATAGCACATAACTATTTACTAACTTCGATTTTTAGCACAAACTAATTATTAAGCGATAAACAGCATGAACTATTTACGGGCACCCAATTATGTCCAATTAAGGATTTCGTCAACTTTTCAGAAAAAAATGTCATGTGTCAAGCACATGCAATCGGTACAAATGACAGAAATGTCCAAAAAAAATTCTATCTTCCCCATCATCCTCTTCCATCTCCACCCACCAACCTAGAAATTCCATCATTTTAATGCATAATAATATACTCATACTCATCTATTAATACATCTTCTTCTTCTCTCATCAATACCTAAATGCAAATTGGTTATCAAAAAATTGTGGGAAATGTCCCTCAAATAGAGCAGAACAAGTAGTAATTGCAGGAAACAATGAATTTGAGGATTTTGGAAATGTGGATTTAGAGGGAATTAATGAAAATTGGAAAGAAATGTGGGAGAGGAGATGTATTTGGGGGGTCTATAATGGAGGTGGGAATAGGTTACTATCCAAAATTGTTCAAAATCTAAGAAGATGAATAAAGTTCTAGGGCATTAAAATGGTGAAATTGTGGAAAATGGTAGTGTTTCTTTGGAGAAGATGAACAAGAAGAAGATGATGGAGGGAAATGACTATTTTACCCTTTGTTCCGATTACACGTGTTTGGCACGTAATATTTTTTTGTCTGCAAAGTCGCTGAACACTTAATTGAACATATTTAGGTGCCCAGTAAATAGTTCATGTTATTTATCACTTAATAAATAATTTGTGCTAAAAATTGAAGTTAATAAATAGTTATATGCTATAAATAGCGATTTTCTCTATCCAATTATTTGAGTCGCCTAACACTACCCTATCTTTTAGTGCAATTTTTACAGTAAAGTTTCTGCTTAGTGATCCTCAGCGAAAGCATAATACTTAAAATTGCCAATTCAGTTTTTCTCTTTTTTTTTTTTTTTTTTTAGTGGATCCTTCTTTAATTTTTTTTTATTCCTTTTTTAAGGGATAGATTAGAAGAGTTGGATAACATTAGAATATATATTTAGCCTCGTTTTAAAATTTGATTTAACTTTATGGGTCGCGCAAAAATACTCCAAATATTATCCAAATATTATGCTACCATTGAAGATGCTTTTAAAGTATGTTTTATAGGGTTCCAATGCCCCATAAAGAACAAAATGGAGAACCCAAATATTAGCTAGCTCCAATTTTCTTTTCCGGTAAAATGCTTAACCGTAGCCATTGATATTGCATCATTATTATATGGGGAATAATATGCCATCCCTTTCTTTACTGTAGAATCCAAGCAAATCAAGGGCCAGAAAGTGGTCTACGTATGCTCTTCCTATTTTTTTGATGTACATGTACCTAATTAAATAGCCCTCCTTTTCTTCGTTTGTGGTTATAATAGTTCATGATCAGGAGTGAATCCAAAATGTGAAGTTAAGGGTTATTATATTTTGAGAAGTTATAAAATACAAAATTTGGGAGGGATCAAAATACAAATTTAATAGAACGTGAGGGTAAATAAAAAAAATTGTACATAAGTGTCACACCCCGTAACCATAGTGATGACATGGCAGTGTCTCATTGACTAATGAAACACTAAAGCCCACAACAGAGTTACTAAAATCCAAATGAATTTCATACTTAAAAGAGAAATTTAAAGGTTTTACATAAATGAAATACTCCAAGTACAAAGTTGTTCTTACAAATGACAACATAAAGGTTCAACATCAAGGAACTAAACTATACTATTAAATAAATTCAATAATCTTCTTCAACACATTCCTCACCATAGCTACTATCATCCTGAGCATCTGCAAAAGAAAGAGATAGAAAGGACTGAGCTACTACACTAGCTCAGTAAGTATCAACACCTTTGGTATGAAACATCAAATAAGACTCAAAATGGTTTCCCGACTTTCCTAAAACATTGAAAACATAACATAACTTCACTTGACTTAGAACAACTTTAAAAGCACTTAAAAACACTTTAAAGAACTTATAAAAGACTTGGCCTGAAACGAAGCAGAACAGAAATCAAAACGGGCTGAAACATGACCCTTGGAGGAAGCAAAGGACGAAGCATTAGTCTGCGGCTTAGTCCGCGGTTGGGCAGTAACTCCCAGAAGTTGAGCGGACGAAGCTGAGGATGAATGACAGGACGATCCATTCGTCCGCAACCCCCAGAAAAGTGAATTTTCAATACAAAACACATGCAAATGCCATATTTATGCACTAAAACATACCCCAACTCAAAATGACACATTTTGACACACTTACACATATCATATAAGACCAAAACAAGAACAACAAATGCAATAAACCATACTTTCCATATATTAATGCCTATACATCGGAAATGTGCTACGAGCAGCATGATTTACTCATAGCTGAACAGACGGACATACAGAACATCAGATACTACGAATATGATTCATGCAAGACACATACAATTCCACATAACCGAGCTCAATCATCCAAACTCTAAAGCAAACTACTAACAACTTCCAACTATTAACATGTTAGGTAATGCCAGTAAAATCATGGGTCCAGTTATTAAACCCCCGGAACAGCAGGGCCGGTGATTTTAAGGATACACCCCATTTTAGACTGTTAGTAGCCCTAACTTTTAACCAAGTTAGAGACGGTCCAGGTGTACAGTTCAGATCAAAATACAGTACATGACATGACAGAGATCAGAAATCAGACTTTCGAGATATATCATGCTATAGAGTCGTTCCTAAACAAGAGCTCTAGATTGGGGAGACTCTCAAATAACAAGTATAGAAATTAAGACGTAGAAACATCTGTTGGAGTACATTTAATCTAAGGTGGGCCAATTCGATTGGGCCGGGCCGGGATTGGATTGGGCCCTTAATCGGGTTGGGCCGACCAATATGATTGGGCCGACAAACCCATTTGGACCGACCTTATTGCTGGAAATATAGGATATATTTTCAGCTCTTATCTCTAAGAAAGGAGGTTGAAGTGGTGGAGAATGTGGAGGAGTAGTTTCCTCCATGATCTCCCACTTCCCCCTTTCACTCTCCCCACTATCTCTTGAATGACTAAGGAAAATGCTGATTTTTCTTAGCATTCCTAAGTCATTTTCTCCAGCTTTTTGAGAGCTTAGAATAGAGAGAAAAAGTGAGAGCATTCAAGAGAACTTGAATAGAAAGAAAAGACATATTTTCTAGCTTTGGCTAATAGAAAAGAAGTAAGAAAACTGTTTCTTGTTCTTCGTAAGGTCATATATATACTCTATCTTGAAGAGTGTCTTCAAGACTTCTACAAGGCGTTGACTAGCACCAAGCAGTAGAGGACCATCCCCGGAAGATCGAGTGGATATCGGGAGAGACGGAGCCTGCGTTGGTGGCGTTCCGTTCGTGACAACTGAAACCGTTTCAGACAGATTCTGCATTTCGAAAGGTATAATACTATCCCGTAGTCAAAGGTTCTTACTCGTGAAAGATCCTATTAGAGGTGGGTCATTTTATTTCCGCTGCATAACCTGTTTAGACCCGGTTATTCCTCTAACAGTGGTATCAGAGCCACTCACAAGTACCCTATAGACTTAATGTGCTATAGTATTTTAATATGGATTATGAATCTATATTTTGCATGCCTTAGGATTGCTAGAAATGTTTTTGCATAATTTTGTATGTATGAGAGTCGAGAAATTCGGTCAACCGAATTTCCAGTTTTGGTCAACCGAGTACTCTCAGTACTCTGTTCGGTCGACATAAATGTCTTTTCGGTCAACCGAGTACTTTGTTCGGTCGACCGAAATGTATGTTCGGTCAGCCGAGTACTCTCAGTACTTTGTTCGGTCGACCGCAATGTCTGTTCGGTCAACCGAGTACTCTCAGTACTTTGCAATAGTATGCATTTTGCTGGTTGCTCATTTTTCCATAAATTGTTATGTTAGTTGAGCATGATGCATAGTAATCGCTTTTACCCTGTTGGTTTATTTCATAAATACGATCTGCGTATCGTGCCTATCTATTTTTATCAAAAGTTGTAATTCTCTTCTCATCAAATCCCCTCGAATGTAACTCGAGGTTTCCTTAGAATTATGTAATTCTAGATTAGGAGAAGGTACAGATGTGATGAAGATTTGGAGACAACCACCTGAAGGTCAAGACGGTGTAGAATAGAATGTTTTCTTTTCACACCTTTAGATTGACTTCGCGGTTTTTCCATTGGCTTGGAAAAACCGAATAGGATATGGCGATTACTATTGCATTTTTATTTTATGTATTTGATGCATATGTATATAAGCATAAACTGTTTTATTTATGCTTTTCTGGTGAGATTGTTAAAAACAAAACCCCTCAATTAAATATTAATTAGAGCCTTCCTAAGTTTAGCCCTCGTCAAGGCCTAGATCGATATTAGCATGGGACATGCCAAAGCTGTACATACGTGTCTATCCGGGTGAGGCGTGAAGGATAATTTGTGATATCCGCCGGCAAAAACTTAGGGTCCTAGTTAACTAGATTATCTCAATAAATGGATTGAGGATCTAGAGGCAAAAGAGTTGAGAAAAGTGTATAATGATACGCTTGAATAAATGTTATTCACTCAACTAACCAAGAATTACATAATTTGATGTAATTGGCAAACGTTGCCTACCTAAATAACTAAGTTTTGGGCGATCAACCAAAGCTGACTCAGAACGAGGTGAAATATGGATCTTGGCCCGCTATAAAGTTAACGAACTTTACGAGTTGATAATGAGGGTTATTCACTCGAAGAAAATAGTGGGAGAAATCATTAAAAAGATAAAAGACCTAATAATGATTTTTTTTCGGTACTTACTTTGCATATGTATTTTGTTGTAGAAAAATGGCAAATTCAAACCAAACACTATCACTGCGTTCTGTCCTTGAGAGGGACAAATTAGAGGGAGTTAACTTCCTTGACTGGTTCAGGAACTTGAGAATCGTTCTCAAGCATGAAAGAAAAGACAGCTTTAACACTTAACCGCGTTCCATCTAAATCAGTTGCAAAGACGCCATACGAGTTATGGACTGGGAAGCGTCCCAGTTTGTCTTTCCTCAAGATTTGGGGCTGTGAAGCTTTTGTAAAACGCTCAGCTTCTGATAAGCTGGCTCCAAAATTTGAAAAGTGCATATTTGTAGGTTATCCTAAGGAAACTAAAGGATACTACTTTTATATCCCTAATGAAAAAAAAAAGTGTTTGTTGCTCGCACAGGAGTCTTTCTAGAAAAAGAATTTGTTTCTAGAAATACGAGTGGGAGTAGCGTAGAACTTACTGAAGTTCCAGACTCTCAAACTAGCACTAATGATACGATGGAAATTGAACAGACTCCACAAGTTGTTGTGCAGCAGGTGCCACAAACAGTTGTGTAGCCAGCACCTGTTCAAGAAACACAAGAATTGCGTAGGTCTGGTAGAGTTCGTCGTCCACCTCCGAAAAAATTTGGATTTTTCATAACAGAACATGGTGATGTTATGTTTGTGGATCACGATGAACCTTCAACCTACAAACAGGCAATTAATAGCCCAGATTCTGAGAAATGGCTTGAGGCCATGAGATCTGAAATGGACTCCATGTACACAAACCAAGTCTGGATCTTGGTTGATCCACCTGAAGGGGTAACTCCCATAGGGTGCAAATGGGGTTTTAAGATTAAAACCGACATGGAAGGGAATGTACAAACATACAAGGGGCGACTGGTCGCGAAAGGTTTCAAACAAGTTCATGGTATTGACTATGACAAGACCTTTTCCCCTGTAGTTATGTTCAAGTCCATTCGGATTTTACTTGCTATTGCAGCTTACTATGACTATGAAATCTGGCAAATGGATGTCAAAACCGCTTTCCTTAATGGAAAACTTGAAGAGGATGTGTATATGACACGACCGAAGGTTTTGTCACTCCAGAGAATGCTCGGAAAAGTATGTAAGCCTCGAGAGATCCATTTATGGACTCAAGCGAAAGCTTCTCGAAAGCTGGGAACATCCGCTTTTAATGATGTCGTCCCGTGAGTTTGGCTTCATTAGAAATGAGGATGAGCCTTGTGTTTACAAGAAGGTTAGTGGGAGCTCAATCGTATTCCCTGGTTTTGTATGTATATGACATACTACTCATTGGAAAGCGACATACCAACCTTAAAGTCCGTCAAGGCTTGGTTGAGTACGTGTTTTTCTATGAAAGACTTAGGCGATGCCAGCTATATTCTGGGAGTCAAAATCTATAGAGATAGACCCAGGAGACTCATTGGCCTAAGTCAGAGTACATATATAGACAAGGTGCTAAAGCAGTTTAGCATGCAAGAGTCTAAGAAGGGCCTTTGTCCTATGGCACATGGTACTGTTCTATCGAACAAATAGTGTTCTAAAACGCCTGCCAAATTAGAATGCATGAAAGAGATCCCTTATGCTTACGCCATAGGATCCATCATGTACGCCATGGTATGTACTCGCCCTGGATGTCTCGTTTGCCTTAAGCCTTACGAGCGGATACCCAGCCTAATTACGGTGAACGTCATTGATCCTCGATCAAGAATATCCCCAAGTACTTCGGAAGGACAAGGGATCCATTTTTGATTTATGGAGGGGCGGATGAGCTCGTTGTAAGTGGTTACACCGATGCTAGTTTCCAAACCGATAGAGATGATTTCCGATCGCAATCGGGATATGTGTTTAACTTGAATGGAGGTCGTTTGTGAGTCGGGCGCGATTCAAAGCAATCGACCATCGCAGATTCTACGACAGAGGCCGAGTACATAGCAGCTTGTGAAGCAGCTAAGGAGGCGATTTGGATCGAGAAATTTATTTTCGACCTCGATGTGGTTCCTAGTATTGCGAACCCGATAGACCTCTATTGTGACAAACGAATGGGGCTATTTCACAATCTAGGGAACCTAGATCTCACCAGAGGTCCAAACATGTACTACGGCGTTTTCACCTAATCCGCGAGATTATAGAGAGAGGTGATGTGCATATATGTAGAGTAGATTCGGCAGACAATGTTGCCGATCCATCGACGAAGCCATCTGTCGCAGAGATCGGCATGATCGTCACACTAGCTCCATGGGTATCCGATATCCGGAGGGCTGATCTTTAGAGACAGTCATTAGTATGCCCTTAAAGACCAATCAGTAGATGATTTTGGGTCTTTTTGTGCAAGTGGGAGATTATTGTATCGTATTTATGTAATTTTCATTTTGATGAATAAAAGGCATAAATTCCAGTATTATTTCATTATGTTTCTGCGTTCTTAACAACATAATGAAATAATATGTCATTGGTATTCATAAATGTTATGAATACTGAAACGTCCCTAGTCGAACATTATTATGGAATCTTTGAGGACAATAATAATGCGTAAGACTAGTATGTGCAGTGATTGATATAAGATATCGGATCGTCACATAGGTATATATGATTAGAGAATCATTATATCTGGGACGGACCCAGACATGAGAAACACACCATGGGTTGTTATATAATAGTCAACGGTGTTTCTCAATTTTTGACTGGGTTGTATAAAAGATCCTTCGACTTGAGGTCTCACAAGAGTTCTTGCATGGCTAGTGTTATGCTTTGATAATGTTAAACGTTATCCGTAACAGGGTGAGCAATAAAGGCATTTATTGGGTATATCACGAATCTTGTTCAGGATGAATGAGATGCAGAAAGGATTTGTCCCTCCTATATAGCAGGAGCGATATCTTGGGCCCCTTTGATGGAGTCTGACTAATTCATGGCCATGAACAAATGAATCAGTATATGATATTGATGTCATTTGATTAGTCTACTCACAAATCAAGAAACTAAAAGATTGGACAATACAAGTGACTTTTTCCATGACTTGTGTTCAATCTAGATATCAAGGACAAAAGGATTTAAATACAAATGTCAAATGGTGTGACTATGATAGTCACTAGATATTTATGAATTGGGGGTAATGATGCGTTGCTAGATACCTCTCATTACCTGTGACATATGATGTCAAGGCCAACATCATAGATACCTCCTGGGTCGCACTTATAGATCAACTGGATTGGGCTTGTTGGAGTACATTTAATCTAAGGTGCGCCAATTCGATTGGGCCGGGATTGGATTGGGCCCTTAATCGGGTTGGGCCGACCAATATGATTGGGCCGACCAACCCATTTGGACCGACCTTATGGCTGGAAATATAGGATATATTTTCATCTCTTATCTCTAAGAAAGGAGGTTGAAGTGGTGGAAAATGTGGAGGAGTAGTTTTCTCCATGATCTCCCACTTCCCCCTTTCACTCTCCCCACTATCTCTTGAATGACTAAGGAAAATGCTGATTTTTCTTAGCATTCCTAAGTCATTTTCTCCAGCTTTTTGAGAGCTTAGAATAGAGAGAAAAAGTGAGAGCATTCAAGAGAACTTGAATAGAAAGAAAAGACAGCTTTTCTAAAGACTTCTTTTCTAGCTTTGGCTAATAGAAAAGAAGTAAGAAAACTGTTTCTTGTTCTTCGCAAGGTTATATATATACTCCAGCTTGAAGAGTGTCTTCAAGACTTCTACAAGGCATTGGCTAGCACCAAGCAGTAGAGGACCATCCCCGGAAGATCGAGTGGATATCGGGAGAGAAAGAGCCTGCGTTGGTGGCGTTCCGTTCGTGACAACTGAAACCGTTTCAGACATATTCTGCATTTCGAAAGGTATAATACTATCCCGTAGTCAAAGGTTCTTACTCGTGAAAGATCCTATTAGAGGCGGGTCATTTTATTTCCGCTGCATAACCTGTTTAGACCCAGTTATTCCTCTAACAACATCAATAATTATATAAAAAAAAACATCATGCGCAAATAGACTCGATGATCAACCACACAAATGCAATTACAATTCGACGCTTCATCCATTGTCAATATAATAAAACATGTATAAAACCATTTCATAACAACTGCAAAACAGTAAAACATCATTTCATGTGTTTTAAGACAGAAAAACAAGGGTGAAGATCCTAACCTTAACAACTTCATTTGAAAACCTCAAAAAATGCACCAAAGCAGATTTTTCCAAATTCGTAGTACTAAATTTCCAAGACTATAACTCTCTGTAAAGAATTTCAAACGTTAATCCGTCAAAGCCCGAGCGTAGCTCTCTCAGTCCTATTAGAAACACACTAAAAATCACTGAAAATGGACACTGTTTACTATCTCAAATGTTGTTTCTCTCACAGCCTCACCAATCTGCTAGCTTTTCTTTTCTCTCTTCTTTCTCTTTTCTTTTCTCTCTTCTTTCTCTTTTCTTTTCTCTTTTTCCTTATAACTCCCTTCTAAAAATCCTGCACTAACTCCCCCATTAACTCTCTTACAAAACACCCCTCTAACTTTCTAACTCTCCACACTTAGGTCCCTCAACTAACCACTCTCCCATTACTAACAATTAATACATAAAACATGTTATAACAACTAAATCGTATAAAATTAAATCCAAGCGCGTAATTCACGTAAATCAAAAAGTTTTGGGTATCACACTAAGAAATACCTTGGTTTGAAATTTTTTTTGGGGCCAAGGTAGTATATATATAGGTCCGCCCATGTCCATAATATTACTCACCATGTAATAATAAGGGTTTTGCATTGGACTGACCATGATTTGGCATAAAGGACAAACCATGACAGTTTTTTTTTTTACCAACATTTATGTCCAGAACGGAAATGCCACTTCCGTTCTCCCCCAGGACGGAAGTGGAAATTCCGTCCTCATGCTAACCCTAATAAATTTCTGAAACCCTAAGCCATTTTGCAATGTCTAGTCTTTTCTCAACCCAGCTTTTGCTTTTCAATAATTTAAGACTGAAAATGTCTCATTTCTGACCAATTTTCAGAGACTTGTCAATTCCGTAATAATTTCGAATATAATTTCAAAAAATTCAAATTTTGAAATATTTTTACACACCATTTATATTTATAAATAACCTCACCACACTGTACAAATTTTTTCAATTTTATTATCTTATTTGAAGGCATTCAAAACTCTCCAAAATTCTACATAAAATGGCAAGCTTACCAAATTTTATTAAAAAAGAAATGGTTAACAAATTTAGGGATGTTGATTTTACAAAACAATGACCTTTTGGATACGAAGAGGCGTTATTAGAATTTTTTTTTTGAATTTAAATTACAGGGTAAAAATGATGAAAAAAATTGGTCTGATATGTACAAAGAAATTGTCAACGCCATGAACTTCGTCACTTGCGGATATTTCACAACGGAAATGATCGATGCATACTTAGCAAAACTGCGCAGGATGTTTTGGGATTTTGAGGCACTTTTGCACCAACCATGGTTCAAATACGACAGCAGGACAAACACGATAGATTTTAATGGTGTTGAAGCCAAGTGGGTGGAATATGTGAAGGTAACTTAAATGTAATTATGTCAAATTATTATAATATCAGTTTTTCATAACTTACATTTATGGTTATTTTAACTCTGCATTAGGCTAATCCAAGGGCTATGCGATACACCATGAAGGGCGAACCCTGGTTTTTCCTTCTAAGCATTATTTTTTTAGTCGGAATGAGTAAGAGTTTCCCAGTATGACCAAGCAAAATACGCTGCTTTGAAAGAGAGGTTGCAAGTTACGTGGGACGAAGCGGTGAGTGTTCAAAAACATCGGAAGAGATAATCGTACTCCCCGACTACCCGATGTCCGATGGATCGTGCACCAACATTTCTGTGTGGGAACGCATTGCACCTAAATTTCGTAAGAATAAGGGTGTGAATGATCGGGAGTAGTAGTTTTTTTTTCCCCCAATATTTTATGTTATTTTATTTCTAGCAATTAAATTTAATTGAGAGTTTTTTATTTTGTGTGAAATTCTTACTTTTATGATATTAAAAAAATACAAAAATGCATAATATTAAAAAAATACTTGTGAACACACTAGAGTGAAAAATAAAGTGAATATCCCGTGGAAAACTTTCCCGGCATAAGAGAACGGAATTGTGCGGGAAGGTTTTCCACGGGATGAGCCTTTTTCCATTGATTAGTCACATCCATGAATCATTTATTTCAGATTTTTTAGGAATAAAAAAATTTATCCCTTCACCACCAAAAACTCTATAAATATTCTATCATTCACTTCATTTTTTCACATAAAAAAATTTTCAACTCTTTTCTTACAAAAAAACCCTATATTCCCTCATATTTTTTTCTCTAGAAAAATGGCACTTGAATGTCCGACGAAATTGTATTTACATTTCGACCACAATTTAGTATACGAAGCCGGGGATTTTTCGCGTTTTGCAGAGGCAAGTGAAAGAAGTATGGATAGAAAAAATTTCATTTGGACAACTTTGACACCGAATATGTCGGGCGCAGAAGAGTCGATCATTCTAGTGTCACTGTTCGTCTAATAATGATTCGTCCATTTTTCATGCCGACCTACGACATGGTGGTGTATGAAGTCGTACATCTCAATGACAAGGAAGATCTTGACAATTTGTGGGGAATCTAAACCGATTTCAAACTACAATGAATTCATGTTGGTGCATTGTTAGAAAGCGTGTAGAGAGTCAGGTAGATAATTTTGTAATGCCGACAACTGATTTATTTGAACAATTATAATTTGTTCCGGAAGTTTATTTTTCGAAGTCAAATCCCATATCAAGTATGCCTCCACCGTCCAGTTACGAACCGACTGTATCGAATGATTCTCATTAAGTAATGTTACACGGTTGGCATTTTCCGATTCCCCTACAATAGACAATGATAATTCGGGGAATGGATTCATTGGGTCCAACATCGGACATTGACGGTGTTCGGAAACGGAAGACGATGGGGGAGATGATAGTCTCTGGATACAACGAGGATGACGCGATCGAGGAAGATCTAGAGATTGCAGAAAAAATGTTACCCACGAAATCCCCCAAGAAATTCTCGAGCCAAGTAATGAAAAGACAGGTCAAAAGCCTTAACCAACACCAACTACCTCCGTTATTCCGCATTTGGAATATGTCATCATTTAGTAATTATACTAATTTTTCCTATTGGAATGATATGGGTACCATGCAACTCTGTTCTTGACGACTTACTGAGGGAAAAAAACTCATTATAATATGGAATCCCGATTTCCGAAACTATGTTTAGGAATGCGGTTTAAGGATAAGCGGGAGAAAATGTTAGCGAGTTAACATATGTCATGACCCGAGGTTGCCTTGAGGGGAGTGGAAAAGAGACGAGAGCAACAAACAATGGTACATCGGAGTGTGTAGAAACTCAAAAGAATCCAGCCGATGCAATTAGTATATTCGCGTTAACCATAGCAGAGTGGATGGAATGTGAAAAGTTACCAGACTCAAAGAGAGCCACTACTGCTTAATGGATCAAAACAAAAAACGCAACATGTCATCCAGCTACATTGGGGTAAAAATTCTACACCTTGTTCAGGCTGATCCCGAAATATCTATTAAACTAATAAGGGTTGCATGTGAAGATAAAATGTCTTTGACTTGTACATATAGAAAAGCTTAGTATGCTCGCCGACATGCTATTGAATCACTGTTTGGTACTTGAAAATCAACTTTCCAAGTACTACCACAGTATATACGGGCACTAAAATATTCTAACTCGGGTGCACAATTTGATTTACCATCCACAACACACTGTTAATGGCCCTAATGTGTTCAAGTCATTGTTTTGGACATTTAAATCGTTAGTTGACGGTTTCAAGTGGTGTCGACCTATAATTTCAATGGATGGCACACATCTTAGGGGGAACTATAAATGGGTACTTATGGTTGCAAGCACTCTGGATGCTAACAATCAAATTTTACCCATTGCTTTTGCCTTGGTTGAATGCGAGGCAACTCTACTTGGTCTTGGTTCCTTAGAAACCTAAGGGAACATGTTGTTTAAGACTTACAAGTTTGCTTGATTAGCGATCGTCATCTTGGAATTCTTAGTGTTGTGGCTAGCTTCCCCGAATGGCAATCACCAATGGCAGTACATCGATATTGCCTTAGGCATTATAGGTCAAATTTCCACACTCATACCAAAAATAAAGAATTGAAACATCTTGTGTGTGCGGTGCTTCACAAAAGAAGAAAGTTAAGTGTGAAACACAAAGATCAAGATGCATTTAAGCTGGTTAATGCAACATCCGAAAAGAGTTGTGGACTTTGGCCTACGATGGGAGGAAAGCGATTCGGGTGCATGACGACTAACATGTCTGAAGCGCTTAACAGTGTTTTGAAACAGTCTAGAGCGCTGCCTTTGAAAGCTCTGGTGGAGATGGTTTTTTACAAGCTTGTTCATTATTTCGACTTTCACGGGGGAAGACGTTAATAATTGTAAAACGCCATTCCCCTAAGAGAATATGGGATCGGTACTTCACTTACGAGACGAAACGCTACAAGTTTGATCGTGCAAAGACACCACAAAAACCAAGGAATCTACAAGGTCATGTCCCGATATAGAGGGACATGGTGAAAATGAAAAAAATATACACAGTCAACTTATCAGCTCGTGAATGTAACTGTGATAAATGGTCTACTTATACAACTCCATGCACACATGTCATTGCAGTGTCCAAATCGGTCATGGAGGATGCTTCAAAGTATATCCACCATGTGTATTCTCACGAAGTACTACATGAATACATACAAGTTCATTTTATATCCCGTACTTGTTCCCATGTATTGGAGACCTGCTCCTTTGGATATGACACATTACCCTCCTAACATGAAAGGTTCACAGGTGGGTCGACCTCAAAGGCGGAGATTTCAAATGCCTATGGACACAAAGAACCGGGGAAATCCAAGACCAAAGAAGTACGTCAATCAGTAAAAGAGATTGGTCACAACGGAAGACTTGCTCCCAACCAAGCAACTCCTAATTAATTGTATTTAATTTTTTAAAATTGTAATATTTTAGAATGTATCAATTATCACTTTTGTTAGTTTGTTTGCAATCTTATCAACTTATTTTAATTTTATTTCATTCAATAAGAAAACATTGCAAATATTACAATGACGTATTATTAAAGTTATTCACAAAAAATCGCAAAACCATCATGCCCGACCCTATAATCAAGGATATCGTAAGGGAAATTTGGATGGATTTGTACATGGTCACCGAGGTGCAATCTCGAAAACACAACAAACTCGGACCACCCCAAAAAATAGTTATCGTCACTACCTCCATCTCTAGTCACACGGAGTGTCAGTTTGTTCCCTTGAGAATTTTGCATATGTAGTACTTCAGGGATTCCAAGCTGCATTCTAACGCGCAATTGCATGTAATTACGACCTATCCATTGTACACATATAACAAATTTTAATAAAAAACTTTAAGAGAAATAAATATTTTTCTAAAATTTTTATATTAAAAAACGTACCGATTTTGAAAATCCCGAGTAGGTTTTGTGAATGTCTATTCGAAAACTCAGCCGAAAAAAGGTCCTATCGGAGGGATACGATAATTCTCCCTTCAAGTAGCCGATCCCGGGCCTTATCAATAACCCTCCCTTAAAATAAATATCTAGTAGGTTCATTGGAGAAAGGATAAAATGAACTGTATCTGTTAGCCGAAGATTGTTGTCACGCAAAAATTCTTGTAAACCACCGTCTAGGTAGCACTTGTCATCTATTTTGGTTACATAAACGCACCATTGATTCCCAATGACGTCCTTCAGATAGAAACATCTTGCTACGACAAGACCAATACGCTCCAACCAATTTGTGTACATTGATAGTATACGCTACATAATAGAATATGTGTTAGATAGCTCAACACATTTGATCAAAAAAAAATTACACATTACAAAATAAGATATTACCATTTTTCTATTGGTTTGATTTCCGACAACAATTTTAAATTGGTTTCTGAAATACTCTTCTAGGGCGGGATCCATTTTGCTATTCATTTTAAAAATGCTAAGTTTATAGAGTAACTACCTAAGTTTGGAAGGAGAAGTATGTATGTATATATAGATGGTTAAAGGTAGGTTTAGAGGATATATCCACTGCCAAAGGAGAACGGAATTTCCAATTCCGTCCTCAAAGTCACTGGGAGTCTACGGTTTCTAGGGTTTCGGGAATTTATTAGGGTTAGCATGAGGACAGACTTCCGTCCTCAAAGTCTTGCCACATCTACCCCAAGACGGAAATGCCATTTCAGTTTCTCCCCCAAGACGGAAGTGGCAATTCCGTTCTGGATATAAATGTTGGTTAAAAAAAAAAAAGATTGCCATAATTTACCCTTTATGTCAAACCATGGTTTATCCAATGCAAAATTCTAATAATATTATGTGACAGACGAAGTACTAAAAGATTTAAAATTATAACTTTTACTATGAAAATAGCATGGACGGTAAATTTTTCCTTTCAAATTTTACTGGCGGATCGTCGAATGTTTTTAAGCACTCAATGAGGCCAAATCCCATTATAAGAAAAGGGGTTGGCTATTTTTTATTCAGGAAAAAAAAAGATTAGCTATTATATAGTTTAGAAAGCTAAAAGTGAAATATGCCTTATTACAGTTATTCTATTAGAAATACTCCACCTCGTTTGTATTTGGTTTGGAGCCAAATATAAAATTTTCACTTGTGAAAATTATATTTTTTCTAATAGTATGTAAAGATAAATTCGATTTTCTTCTTATTTGAAAAGAAAATGTGATGCCATGATACCTTTGGATGAAGTGAGAAGCTACTTAATGCTAATTAGGAGTGCTATCGTGAAAAATCATGATCGTCACTACTTATGAAAGCATTTATTTAAAATATGATTTGCATTCCTTTATGATGAAAGGAGTGTTGGGAGAAATCACAATATAATCTAAGCAACCGAACAACAAGATCAAATATGCTTAAAAAAATATTTCCCAAGTTTGAATAAAAATATAGGACGCCAAACAATAATTGCAAAGCCCTAGATGACAGTTACGAATGCAGCAGAACAATAATAATGGATGATAAATCAAGCAAACACAACACCAAGAATTTTTACGTGGAAAACCTCTTCAAATCGAAGAATAAAAACCACGGGACCTTCGGGTCCACTCCAAAAGTTTCACTATAAATCAAGAGAGGTTACAAAAGAGTATCTACACCAATATGTGTAAACTCAAACCAACAATGAAGCTAAAACATCATCTAATACATAAAAGAGATGAGAATAGAGAAAATTTCGCCCAGAAAACAGAGCACTGTTCTGACAGAATTAACTCGGAATCCGTGTGTAGAAATCCGATCTCCACCGTCCAGAATATAGCCCTATCAGTCTTCTACCTCCAATTAAAATTTGAGACCATTCCGAGAACAAATGACCGCTCGATCGGAAGAAACCCCAAAACTGCGCAGGCAGAAATATAGCTGCAAAAATCACCTTTTCACTCCAAACTCTCTGCCTCTTATCTCTCTTAAATTGAATAATATGGCCAGCTGAAAGACAAGGGTTTTATATCCCCTTGGGCTTGGGCCTTGGGCTCTTTTTCAAGACCCACATAGGAGGGAAAAATATTATATGGCCCAACAAATCTCCCCCTTTTCCCGACTATGTGAAAATCACAAATTCCTAGCCATTCTGACAAGATAACGACACACATCAAACTTCCACCTAGGCAAAGCCTTAGTCATCATATCAGCCCCATTATCATCCGTATGAACTTTTTCAAGCTCCAACAACTTATCATCTAACACTTCACGTATCCAATGATACCTCACATCAATGTGTTTAGATTTAGAATGAAAATTTGAGTTCTTACCAAGATGAATTGCACTTTGACTATCACAAAGTAGCACATACTTAGATTGAGAGTGTCCAATTTCCTTGAGAAATTTCTTCATCCAAAGCAACTATTTACAACCTTCAGTCGCTGCAATGAACTCAGCTTTAGTGGTAGACAAAGCAACACATTTCTGCAATCGAGATTACCATGAAACAGCTCCCCCTGCAAAGGTAATCAAGTAGCCCGAAGTAGATTTCCTGGTATCAACATCCTCAACCATATCTGAATCTGTGTAGCCTTCAAGAATATATTTATCATTGCCAAAACAAAGTCTAAGATTAGAACTTCCACAGAGATATCTCAAAATCCATTTCACCGCTTCCCAATGTTCTCTTCCTGGTTTTGAAAGAAAACGGCTAACAACACCAACAACATGAGCAATATCAGGCCTCGTGTAAACCATAGCATACATCTAACTACCAACTGTTGAAGCATAAGGAACTTTCTCCATCTCTTTCTTCTCATCATCAGTAGAGGGGCATTGCTTGACACTCAATTTGAAGTGACTAGCAAGTGGAGTGCTAACAGCTTTGGTTTTATCCATTCTGAATCTCTGGAGCACCTTCTCAATGTAGCTCTCTTGAGATAACCAAAGCTTCCTTGCATTCCTATCACGAGTGATCTTCACTCCAAGAATCTGTTTTGCTAGTCTCAAGTCTTTCACGGCAAAAGACTTGCTCAATTCCTGCTTCAAATCTGGAATCCTGAAAGCATTCTTAGCAACAATAAGCATATCATCAACATAAAGAAAAAGTATGATAAAATCATCATCAGAAAACTTTTGCACAAATACACAATGGTCAGAATTAGTCTTCTTGGAGCCATGCTTCCTCATAAACGACTCAAACTCCTTGTACCATTGTCTCGGTGCTTGCTTCAAGCCATACAAACTTTTCCTCAATCTGCATACATGATCTTCTTTTCCTTTAAATTGAAAACCTTCAGGTTGTTCCATATAAATTTCCTCCTCAAGATCACCATGGAGAAAAGTTGTCTTCACATCCATCTGCACAACCTCTAAATCAAGGCCTGCAGCCAAACTGAGCACAGTGTTGATAGAATACATTTTAACAACAGGAGAAAATATTTCTGAGAAGTATACTCCCTTTCTTTGACCAAACCCTTTGACAACAATTCTACCTTTAGGATGTGGATCTGGAGAGTGCTCTTGCGGATTCTATCTGTAAACCCACATATTCTTCAAAGCTTTCTTGCCCTTTTGCAATTTCACTAACTCAAAGGTGTTATTGTCATAAAGTGACTTCATTTCATCTTCCATTGCACTTAACCACTGATCCTTTTGCTCACTTCTCATAGCCTCCTGAAATCTCTTTGTTTCTCCCCCATTAGTCATCAACACATACTGATCAGGAGGATACAAAGTATTATCCTTTCTGACTCTTGTAGACCTCCTAGGTAGAGCAACTTGTGGTTCCTCTAGCAAATCTGGAACTGCTGGAACATGATCATAAGTATCAGCATCATCTGCAACTGCTGGAACATGATCAACATCACTATCATCCTCTGGGATCTCAATATCAGCTGCATTCGGTTCCATATCTGTTTGAGCTTGCTCCTCAACTATAATAGGTAAACGATGAGGAATATCCCTATTCAAATCAACAAGATCCCCGAACTCGTGACCACTGTCATGCGAGATTTCTCAACATCCTTGATAGTCTGGTCTTCACAGAATACCACATCTCTTCTTTTGATAAGTTTCTTCTCAATTGGATCATACAAACTGTATCCAAACTCATCCTGGACATAACCCAGAAAGATATACTTTCTAGTCTTGGTATCCAATTTAGATCTTTCATCTTTTGGAACATGAACAAATGCCTTACAACCAAAGACTCTCAAATGATGATAAGAAGAATTCTTACTCGACCAAACTTCTCCGGAACATCTCCATTCTAAGCAAACTGCAGGGAGACAAATTAATTACATGAACCGCAACATTTAAAGCTTCACCCCAGAAGCCTTGTGATAACTTGGCCTCAGAAAGTAAACATCTAACTCTCTCAACTAAAGTTAAGTTCATTCTTTCTGCCAAACCATTCAACTGAGGAGTCTTGGGAGGAGTCTTCTGATGTCCGATATCTTGCTCTCTGCAATAATGATCAAGCGACCCGCATTACTCAATACCATTATCTGTCCTGATGCACTTGACTTTCTTCCCAACTTGTCTCTCAACAAAGACTTGTAATTCCTTAAACTTATCAAGAACCTGGTTCTTAGTCTTCAAAACATAGACCCACAATTTCCTTGAACAATCATCAACGAAAGTCACAAAATAAGATGCACAACCAAGTGATCAGTACCTTCATAGGACCACACACATCAGAATGAATCAGCTCTAACACACTTGACTTCTTGTAAGGAGGGTTAGACTTGAAACACTACAAGAAAACTGTGTAACAGGGACGGACATTTCCGTCGCTAATCCGTCACTAAACTCAGTTTAGCGACCGATTAACGACCGAATGACGTGGTCGTGTATTTTTCAGTCGCTAAGCAAAATACCAACCGAATACCGATCGGAAAAGTTAGCGATCGAATATTAGGTCGCTATTTCATCGACCTAATACCGACCGAATGGTCAACATTGTTGACTTTTGACTTTGATCAGGGTAACGACCGAATACCGAGCGGAAGTTCTAGCGACCGAATATTCGGTCGCTATTTACCGATCGAATACCGACCGAATGGTCAATATTGTTGACTTTTGACTTGACTCGAGAGCGACCGAATACCGACGGATCATTAGCAACGAAAGCGGGTCGAGCATATGGCGACCGAATACTGAGCGGTCCCGGGTCAACATTGTTAACATTTGACTTGACCCAGAAACGACCGAATAGCGACGGATAATTAGCAACGGAAAAGATGGTCACCATATAGCGACCGAATACCTAAATTGTTGTTATTTTAAAAAATAAAAATTTAATTTAATTAAATCCCTATTACGTGAACACAACAAAGCAATAGCAAAGCAATAACCAAAATGCTAATAACCAAAATGCTCACAATCAAAATGCTCACAACCAAAATGCTCACAACCAAAATGCTCACAATCAATTCTCATTACATTAAATACTCACAATCAAAGTGCAAACTTCTTATTACAACACTCACAATCAAAGTGCACATTTTGAATAACAACACTCACAATCATAGTGTGCACCTTACATTACAACTCACAATCAAAGTGTACACATTACATTACAAAGCTCACATTCAAAGTGCACACTTTGAATTATCAAAACTCACGATCAAAGTGTGCACATTACATTGCAACACTTACGTTCAAAGTAATTTATTTCATTTATCAAAACTTACAATCAAAGTGTGCATTTCTCAAAAAACTCCTTGATGTCATTCATATGCATATCCTTGAAAATGCATGAGTTGCAATCTGCAAAATTTAAGAATCAAATTATTATGACAATAAAATTTCTACTTTGAATTATGTTAAAAAAGTTATACAATATGACAATTAATTTATTGTAATAAAGTACCCAAAAAAAAACAACAAATATTACTCACTTTGAATATGTGGAATTCCAAGAGAAGCGAGAAATCTTAATCATTCTAAATCATCATCGGTCATTAATTCATCCTCTTCTTCGAATTGTCATCTCCCAGACATAATTTCATCATCGTCATCGTCATCATCTTCATAACCACGACTGCAGTCCCGGCCACAAGTACAACTTCAATTTCCACGACCGGTGTGCAAGTTGACCAACTTCGTAATAGTTGGATCAATGTGACTGGTCTCCTCCTCGCGTGCTCGTCCCGATACGGTATCGAAACACCAGAAGCGTCAAATAGAGCGTGGTTTGGAGCGACATACAGACCCAACCAATCAGCTCCCTAGATGTTGTCTTACTACCGAATAAGGTGTGTAGTAGACTTGTTGACATTGGGAAGCAAATACAAATGGATCGTAACCACTGGTAAGTTCTTTTCCTATGGATTTCTACAAGTTTATATTGAGGATGCACTCTTAAACCTCGATTTGGAGTAGAATCAAACCCGATCGCATTTGAAAAGAATAATTTTTTGGTCAGGTAGTCCAGCAAGTTCAACCTCAATTACTTGCTTCAACTCACCGTAATAATCTCCTTTAACCCATACCCCGCTGTTTGTCGTTCCTTTTCAATCGCTGTGGGCTTTGGTATGAAATCTATAACCGTTAACAAAGTAACCGGTGTATGACATCACTCTCCTTGACAGGCCCCAAGACAGATTTTTCAACAAAATTTCGGAATCTTCCTGAAGGCTATGTATCTATTGAGCAATAAAAGCTAAATTATTTTAATTATGCATTCTTATTACAAGTACATTTCTACACACTACCAACTTACATGAATTCCAAACCATTTGGAAAAATCATTATAAACCCGACTTTGAAGTTCTTCCTCCGTTATCTGCGGGGTTTGTTCATGTACTTGACTAACAAATTTCCTGAGTTACAAATTAAATGACAATATTATTATTTGGCCACTTTTAATTATATAACAAAAATGAAGCAAATAGATAAGTTTACTTACTGAATATATGGTTCGACCTCTTCACAATTTATTAGGATATAATTCATGGCTGTTTTATAATCTTTATCAGATAATAAAATCCTTTCTTTTTTTCCAAATGATCTTCCAGGTAAGTTGCAAATTGATAATACATCTGGTCCGCTAATCTCGTCTTCACCATCATTTCGCCCAATGGTTGTAACTCTCGTTTTCACGTGGGGTTCGAAATAATAGCTAAAAAACGTAATGACTTCTTCGACCAAGTATGCATTGCAAATTGACCCCTCAACTCTAGCCTTGTTCTTTATCTTCTTTTTCGGATGGTGCGAGTATCTAATTAAAACATATGTAGTTAATCACATTGTAAATACGTACATGAAAAAATATAATACAAAGATGAGATAACTTAAGACAATGGTTGTTACCTCTCGAATGGGTACATCTACCTAAATTGTACCCGGGCCACCAACCTTGGCCCGTACGGAAGGTGAATCGGCAAGTGTTCCATCACATCAAAAAAATCCCGGAGGAAATATTCTCTCTAACTTGCATAATAAAATAGAGATAGTGTCCTCCAATTCTTGCATATGCGCCACACTCAACTTTGGGGAACACAAATCTCTATAGAACGAGACTAAGTTCGACCCAAGGGTCCCCAAACATTTGCTTGGTAGTACTTCTCTAAGTGCTATAGGGGATAAGTCTCTCCATGAATACATGAGAATCGTGACTCTTCATTCCGGACATTTTCAACTCTTTCATATCAACGCATCACGCCAAATTCGATGCATATCCATTTGGGAGCCTTAATTCTTTAACCCATTGCAAAACCATTTCTTTTTTGAGGCTTGGTAAGAGTGAAACATGCCTTCGGTCATCGTGTTTAATATTCAATTCGGACGATTGCAATACCTTTCAACATCCGCTCTAGCTTTAACATTGTCTTTAGTTTTACCTTTCACGTCCATCACGGTGTTAAAGACATTATCAAACACGTTTTTTTCATTATGCATGACATCAATGTTGTGTCTTATCAAAAGTGTCCGCCAATAAGGTAAGTCCCAAAATATACTACGTTTAGCCCAACTATGATCCCGTCCCCTGCCTTGCTCTTTACCGATCTCTTCAGCTGTATCGGTAATTTTTTTTGATAATCTCTAACTCTAAGGAACATTTCATGACCACTAAGGAGAGTCGGCGAGTCCGCTCTCTCTTGTCGCCCGGTCCTTTCGAAATCCCTTTGCATCTCTTCTAAAAGGATGATCAGGGTGACAAGAAGCATCTATGGCAATCGAACCACGATTGTTTCCCTCAGCATCGCAAATGGAGCAGCTTGGGTTTCCTCCATACAATATGGACAAGCGTGAATGCCAGTGTACTCCATCCACTCAACATTCCATATCGTTTGGGAAATCACTAATTGTCCAAAGTAATGAAGCCCTCAATTTAAAATTTTGTTTTTTTTGAGATATCATAAGTTTCCGCTCCTTCGACCCACGGTTGATTCAATTCATCGATTAAAAGGCGGCAAGTACACATCGATCTTGTGTTTTGGATTTTGGGGTCCGGGTACAATGATAGTTAAGAAGATTACATTGTTCTTCATACACATCGAGGGGGAGATTATAAGGTGTTAGAAGAAGCTGCCAAGAAGAATAGTTCTTCCATGACATGTCGAAAGGTGCAAAACCATCCATGCATAACCCAAGCCTTACATTCCGAGGTTCCACTTTGCAAAATCGGTGTGTGTTACTGTCAAAATGTTGCCAAGCTTCTCCATCCCAGTGGGTGATTCATTATTCCCTCTTCCCTCTCACTGTCTGAGTGCCATGTCGTGTGTCTTGCAGTTTTCTCAGATGCATACAATCTTTGTAATCTTGGAGTAATTGGAAAATAATACATCTTTTTGCAAGCAATCTCTTTTAATCGTGTATTTTTTTATTTCTTTTTCTTAATGTACAAGGCCACAAAACTTGCATTCTCTACTCTCAACATCATCTTTCCAATACAACATACAACCGTTAACACAAACATCAATCTTTTGCACCGGTAATCCAAGGCCTTTAACCAATTTCTTCATTTTGTAAAAGTCGTCTAAAGCATTATTATTTGGAGGAAGTGCCTCTTTCATCAACTGCGCAAATTTATCTATTGTAGTTTCAGATAAGTTGTCTTCGAACTTAATGCTCAACATCTTGGCAGTCATTGAAAGCTGTGAATGGTTTGTACAACCATTGTACAGTGAGCTATCAACAGCTTTCAACATGTCATAGAACTTTTGTGCCTCTGGATTGGGAGGTTCTTCCACGTCCCTATTTTGCTGCTCATTAAAACTTAGTCCCGCAGCATCAATAATCATATCTCGATAATTGTTCGGTATCGTGTGTCTTTTATAATAATCATGAACAAACGGGATTTGAGGCATGGGAATGAAGGCCTCACCATGACATGTTCAATTATAATAGTTAGACACGAATCCGTTCATAACAAGGTGATATTTCACAGTATCAGGCATATGAAAATACTTATTCCTACAAACCCCACAAGGACACCTAATCCCATCTATTTGTACATTAGCAGACGTACTAACTGCGAAAGCCACAAATCGTTTCAATCCCGCTATAAATTCTTGACTATGACGAGGTCCACTATTCGAATCCATATACATCCAACTACGGTCTTCCATTGCAAACACAATATCTGAGATACAAAGACTTAATAATTAAATGCATATTAACTTTGAATGTTATTTTGATGATTTGTCACCCTTATTTCCAAGTAATTATTAACGTGTGATAATGGCATCTTGTCTACTATTTTAAATGAAATTTTGTCAACTATTTCGATTATTTTCAACATTAGGTTGTTTGTTTGTTGCAATATAATACAAAGACATAAAATAATGAGAGATAATACAAAGACATAAAATGATGGGAGATAATACAAAGAAACAAAATGATGGGAGATAATACAAAGAAATAAAATCATTGGGATAATACAAAGAAGCATAAAATTTTGCCACTTTCATATCATCATTTAATATGCAAAAAATAAATGGTATGTTGTAAACCTTATAAAAGGTAAATTGCCCTAAAATTTGATTCTTTGTGAACAATTTGTGGTCTCATGATTTTTTTTTTTATCCCTTATACCACATTTTGATTAAGCTGAAGAATAAATGATATAAAAAGACCATAAATATTGACATTAATAACATTATAATAAATAGAGAAGAAGAGATTCTCACCAAATACCCAACTGAAATTGGATGTGTTGGGAAGTCTTGCGGATGCCGGAGGTGGTGGCGCCGTCTTGGAGTTGCCGGAGGTGGTGGTGATGGGAGGAGGGTGGAGTTTCAAGGTAGATTTTGGAAGAAATCACTAGAGGAGATGGTGGTGGAGTTAGAAATCGCGGCTGCAGAATGTGTAAAGGGGAGGGTTGAAAATAAAGATCCCACTCACTGGAAAGACGACGCCGTTTCGGCATTTAAAGTTAGCGACCGAATAGCGACCGTACTAGCATATTCGGTCGCCCAGAAGAATGTCTGAACACTTATAAATTTTTGGAAATAAAGATCCCACTCACTGGAAAGACGACGCCGTTTCGGCATTTAAAGGTAGCGACCAGTACTAGCATATTCGGTCACTATTCGGTCGCCCTGAAGGATGTCCGAACACTTGTAACTTTTTGGAAATAAAGATCCCACTCACTGAAAAGACGACGCCGTTTCGGCATTTAAAGGTAGCGACCGAATAGCGACCGTACTAGCATATTCGGTCGGTAGAAGAATGTCTGAACACTTATAAATTTTTGAAAATAAAGATCCCGCGCAGCTGGACAAGGCAGACGTCGTTTGGCATTTAACATTAGCGACCTAATAGCGACAGTCCCCGGCATATTCGGTCGCTATTCGGTCGCCCATAAGAATGCCTGAACACTTGTAAATTTTTGAAAATAAAGATCCCGCGCACTGGACAAGACGACGCCGTTTCGGCATTTAACATTAGCGACCGTCCTGGCATATGCGGTCGCTATTCGGTCGCTATTATTTTTCCGGATTCCGTTTTTTATAATATAGCGGGGTTTTTAAAGATATATAGAAACATTTTGTCTATTTTAGTTACTATTACTAAAATATGTACACACACACATTAACTTGAATATGCAAACAATTAAAACTTATACTTATTCACAAAATACGATTGTATTACTTGAATTGTTCTACTTAAGGTCTATACAGGTATTTTGTGAATAAGTATAAGTTTTACTTGTTTCACTATTCAGGTATTTAATGTGTACATACGTATATATTACTAAAATAGACAAATATTTTTATATATCTTTAAAAACCTCGCTGTTTTATAAAAAACGGAATCCAAGAGAATATACCGACCGAATTATGACCGGGGTATCCGTGATGGAATTTACCGACTGAATAGCGACGGATATGCTGCTTCGGTCGCTATTAGGTCGCCCAAATGATAAATGTACATCCGTCGCTAAACCCTAACCCTAAACCCTAAATCGGTCGTTATTAGGTCGCTAAGAGGTCGCCGTGAGACCAAATTTCCGTAAGCGTAACGGGGGTTCAATTAACATAGCCCAAAACATGACGAGAATACTACAAACCCCCTGCACAATTCGGGCAAATAACGGAAAACATAACCCAAAAAGTCACAATTAACATAGCCCCAAAACATAACGAGAAAACATACAAAATTCAAAATTATCCCAAAACATACTAAATTACAAAATTAACCCAAAACTTTAAAACTAAACAAAACCGAAAACATAACAGAATACATACAAAATTAACTAAGTGCTCTATTGACTCCCCCAAAACTTCATCGACAGTTAGGGGGTCATCGTCATAGTCCCGATTCTAAGTCGTTGTCTAAGGCACTACTCAACTTATCCTCTAACTCGGGAGGCACTTAATATAACATTGTCCTTATTAGTTAAAATGTTAGCTAACATACTAGCTAAACCTTTGTTTCTCTTCTTTTCCCGCATTTTGAATTCTTTTTTCTACTTTGCTTCCATTTCGGCCATCTCTTTTTTCTGCTTTGCTTCCATTTCGGCCATCTCTTTCTTGAATTTTGCTTCCATTTCGGTGCGCATTTGTTCCATGGATGAATGAGAGACTGCCTCGCTGTCTCGTCTTTACCAAATCACTAAAGAAACCGAGTCCTTGGACACGTCCCCTTTCTTATCCCACCCGTAGCCTCGTGCAGACAACACAATCCCAGGGTTGCCAAATCCGGAGGAGGTAGGCCGGCTTGAGTTGCTTGGGTTGCGGCGTCGTCATAAACCGCATGGAACACCCCCCGAAAATGAACACTTATGTCGAGGGTTATGAAAACGGAGAAAACCTAATCAAATATCAAAAAAGGGATAAAAGGTAATGATATACTTAGAGACAACTCTCTAGAAGCTTCATCAACCCATTCGCCTTTCTTTGGGCCGATATGGTGTTGATGAAGATGATCGTAAATGGTCGGGAATGGGGACTGCTCGTCCGGCCTCCTTTTCTCGATAATGAAGTCATTTTTGAAAATTAAATATTAACAATAAACACATAACATATATGTATATGTCAATTGGATTATTTAACTACCAGTCTGATGTGGTGCTCAATGTGGCTGAGCGAACCACCAGTGTGCTTCATCGGGCCTTTGCCACCCCGCCCTTCTTTCCGGGTTTTTTGCCGCTGTGGCGACTTGGCTTTAAAGCTCGGAGTTTGCCAATACTCTTGAAGTCGCGCCCTGATCGGTCTCGAGATACCCATGTGGGCCTCTTATTCTTTTTCCTAGCATCGCTCATAATCCCGCTCGGTCTCCTCATAAGCAATATACGCCAACTTGACTTGACACCCGCCTCATGCTCCGGGAGCCCAAGCGATACTTTTTACGTATTGTGAAAAAAAGGTTAGATAATTAAATATAAAGACTTCTAAATTCAAATTTATTTACTAATTTCTTTACCTTGAACTCGTCCCACCACAATTTCGATTCTTCCTGGGGAACATCCTTGATGGTGCTGTACGCCCCCTTGAAACGATCTTGAAAACTTGAAGTAATTGCGGCAGAACAGCTGGATGCCAACCTGAAACTATAATAGCAAAGAATAACTTGATTAGTTACTAAAATGATGACAAATAGTATAGTTAGCTTAAGGGAAATAATTAATGAACAATTTACTTACGTGCCAAGGGTAGGCTGCAGGAGAATACGCGTATCTACCGTAGGCAAAACTCTACCAGTAGACTCAGGAGACTGGTGAGTCGCCGATCCTGCTGCCGGCGTAGACTCATAGGCTGGTACAGAAGAAGTCGTACCAAGCTGGGGGGCAGAAGTCGTACCAAGCTGGGGGCAGATGTCGTGCCAAGCTTGGGGGCAGATGTGGTACCAAGCTCGGGGGCAGATGTCGGTGTCGACCCCAAATCATGTGACGAACCTGGCTGGGAAGTGGAGGCCGGAGCAGACATGTGTGGCGAACTAAACGGTAAGGAAAGTCGAATGCTCTTCTTTGGGGGCATCTCTGAAATACATGGCGAACTAAACGACTAAGTAACGGTACACAAAGTAACGGCTCAAAGACCGCACGACAAAGATTTCAACTAGCATCAAAGTAACGGCTCTAGTATATGACAGATCATCTAAGACCCAATTTTGCTAGCAACAACTTATTGCATCCATAAACAATACTTTCTATATTCAATGTATTTTAATGGGGAAGAGATAATATTACAATGATACTATAATACTAACGTTTTTTGAAATTAGTTAGAGAGTAGTTTAGTTTCCAAATTTGTTTGAATCTTAAATCATGACACATAAGAAAAATAAAGAATAACTTTATTAGAATATTTTTTTGACTTTTATATTTCTTTAGACCATGCAAAACTTGTTTGATCCAAACTTATGCTCATGGCAGTAGCTAGAGAATGAGGGGCCTTGGGCGGATTTATTTAGATGCTTATATGAATAAATCAATCGGGAAGGGAATGTAAAACTCGTGTATTTTTCCAAGTTTAAAGTGCTAGCTCGGTTACGCTAGCATTTACGTCTATTTTGATTTTCATTTATCTTATTTTCGTATCTTTTTTAGCAGCAAATCATTTATTAAATTTTACAATCAAGATGTTTTAACATTTCTCAATAGATAAGATTTTTTATGTATTTAATCGATCTTGTGACATGATCTTAAATATGATTTAATCAACTTTAATTTGAATAACAGTTGCAAGTATTGTCGAACAATGAATCTTCTTTCATGATTATAATTAAACTATTACACTTTCATGATCTTGTGACAATGAACAATGAATCTACAATATCAAACTTATGACTAGTTCATTTATTGGGAAAATAGCAGCAAATCATTTAGTGCATGAACTTCTCTTCAATTTTAGCATATTTACATTTATGCATTATTCCCTTTTTTTTTAAACAAAATATTATTTTCAATATAAAGACATTCATTAGTTCAATTTGCTATAGTACTTAAATGACTGCTGCAAACAGATCATTATATTCTCTCTAAAGCCTTAAAACTATTTATTTTCACCATGTGCTTCACAGCACACTGATTACTCCAAGTGTTAGTATAATCCTAAATAATTTCTAAGATATTAGACAAAATTAATCCTGAAAAGCACAATAATCCATAGTTAGTCTATCAATCATTAGGAGAAATTCTGATATTTATGAATATTTATTGTGTTATTTTAATCTAAAAGAATGGTCAAGAAAGCTAGTTTGTATACTAGGTTCAACCAAGGTAACATGCACAATCATTACAAGCATATCCGATAAAATTAATTTAACCTCACCTACAGTGGCCGGCGGGGTTCAAAGGCGGCGGCCGAAGGGGAAAAGCCGCTTCAGTTGCCGGTGATGGTGCGAGCGCCCGATGACGGATTTTCCGGGCCTCCGTCGGTGGTGAGTGTTGCTACGGAGCCCAGGGATGGTCCTCTTCGGCCTCGGTTCGGTCGGTCGTCCACGGGAGACGTCGTAGACGGAGGGGTGACGGAGGAATTCGGGAAGGGGGAAGAAGAGACAGTTAGGGATTTTGACCTCTGTTGAAGGGTATTAACGCGACAGTTTAGCGACCGATTTATATTCCGTCAGATGCGGTAGAGAAAAAGCGAGCGTCGGTTTAATAAAGTTTAAACATTTTTTTTACCCAAATGAAAGATCAACACGCCGTCGTTTTGACACCGTTATCGTTTCCGTCGGCATTCGGTCATTACTGCCGATTGGGCAGACATGTGAAAACGCCGTCGTTTTAATTATGTTAAAACATTAATTTTTTACCGAAATGAAATAGCAATACGACGTCGTTTTGACACCGTTATCAATTCCGTCGGCATGCGGTCGTTATTTACTGGTCGGTAGGTGGTCGGTATAGTACAGAAAACGCCCGTCGTTTTAATTAAGGTAAAACATTAATTTTTTACGAAAATAAAATAGCAATACGACGTCGCTTTTTACACCGTTATCTATTCAAAAGTCGGCATTCGATTTCGGTAATGTACTCGAAACACGACGTCGTTTTCATTTGGTCAACGGGACCGATATGTGCGACTTAATAGCCACCGACTACCGACCGAATGTTTATCGGTTTGTATTCGGTCGGTATTCAGTCGTGTATTCGATTCTTGAATATTTCAGTCGCTATATTCGAGTCGCTATTTAACTCATTTTCTTGTAGTGAAAGACACTGCATTACGCTTTCTGCTAGTAAAATTATCACACTTATGCAATTTTGCAGTACTAACTCCAGAAATGACATTCTTTCTAATTAAACAGTTAAGTCATTTGTCACTAATGTGACTCAGCTGCCTGTGCCATAGATAAGGTGAGATTTTGTTGTCCACCACATTGACCCTACCAGAAATCGCAGCCTGCATCAAATACAAATTAGAAGAAAATTTGTTTCAACGAGCCACAATCAAATAACCCTTTGAAAGTTTCCACTCTCCCCTTTCAAACACACTACGAAAACCATCATCATCAAGTTTTCAAACTAAGATCAAATTCAACCGGGATATCCAGAGAGTGCTTGACACCTCCGAGAAGTAACTAACTGCCATTACTAGTCTTCAAATACACATCACCTATGCCAACAACCGGTGACACGCCCTCATTGCCCATTCTAAGAGCTCCAAAGTTTCCAGAAGTGTAAGAACAAAAGAATTATTTCTTTTTAGCAAAATGAAGTGAAGCACCACTATAAACCACCCGATCGGTGTTATGAGATGCATAATTAATCACATCCTCATCATAAACAACAAAGAAATCCTCGACATAGCAATGAGCAACAACATCAACATCTGTTATCTTTCACTTATGTATTACCACCATTCTTCTTATCTTTCTTCCACTTGAAGCAATGTTTCTTGATGTGTCCTTTCTTTCCACAGTAATGACATTCCATATCCTTGAACCTTGATCTGTACTTTCTTATGCTTTTATCTCTGTTTCCATGAGTCTTGTTCTTGTCTCTTCCCATATTTTAAGTAGCAAGGACATCTGAGTGAGAGGATGATATCCCTGAATTATATCTTCTAACCTCCTCATTCAAGATACCATCTCTAGCATATGTTAAAGACATGGCACCAGCAGGAGCATTGTTAATATAAGAGGCCCGAAAATTTTCCTAAGATTCAGGTAAACAACTAAGCAACCAAAGTCCCAAAACTTCATCATCAAGTTTAATACCAATAT
The DNA here is from genome assembly GCA_026122235.1 of Vinca minor. Lineage (NCBI taxonomy): Eukaryota > Viridiplantae > Streptophyta > Magnoliopsida > Gentianales > Apocynaceae > Vinca > Vinca minor. The sequence goes on from JAOCZM010000271.1 coordinate 42,060, forward strand.
CAGATAGCTGACCATAAGCTCCTTCAAATTCATTGACATACTCCATTACAAGAGTGCCCTCTTTATATCTCAAATGTATCAGCCGCTTCATACAAAACAACTTGTTGTTTCCAGATTTTTGCGGCATATGTATTCTTAAACTTTTCCCACAATTTCTTGGCATATGTTTTCTTTAAAATCACATTCTTAACATTTTTTGTCAACCCAACTTCAAATAAAACCGCAGACTGGCCATGTTGAACATTCCATTCCGCATCGATTTAGAATCGGGGCTTGAACCAAAAATGGGTACATAAAAACCTTTAACATATAACAAATCCTCCATGTCACTACTCCAACTGTGATAATATTTACCATTAAAAAGAGTCATCGGCTACCATTCGATTCCATATTTAGACAAGCGGATAATCACACAACAACCAAAGCTACGATACCACTATGTTGGGGAGAAACCACAATTTAGTCCAAGCAACCGAACAACAAGATCAAATATGCTTGACAAAATATCTCCTAAGCTTGAATAAAAACATAGGACGCCAAACAATAATTCCAAAGCCCTAGATGAAAGTTACGAATGCAGCGGAACAATAATAATGGAGCAAGTAAATGAAAGATAAATCAAGCAAACACAACACCAAGAATTTTTACGTGGAAAAACCATGGGACCTTCGTGTCCACTCCAAAAGCTTCACTATAAATCAAGAGAGGTTACAAAAGAGTATTTACACCAATATGTGTAAACTCAAACCAACAATGAAGCTAAAACATCATCTAATACATAAAAGAGATGAGAATAGAGAAAATTTCACCCATAAAATAGAGCACTGTTCTAACAACAATAACTCGGAATCCGCGTGTAGAAATCTGATCTCCACCGTCCAGAATGTAGCCCTATCAGTCTTCTACCTCCAGTTAAAATTTGAGACCATTCCGAGAACAAATGTCCGCCTGATCGGAAGAAATCCCAAAACTGCGCAGGCAGAAATATAGCTGCGAAAATCACCTTTCACTCCAAACTCTCTGCCTCTTATCTCACTTAAATTGAATAATATGACCAACTGAAAAACAAGGGTTTTATATCCCCTTGGGCTCTTTTCCAAGACCCACATAGGAGGGAAAAATATTATATCGCCCAACAAGGAATAATATATAGTGTAAAACTCAAAAGCTAGTCATCATGACATGCAGGTAGAATATGCACTTCCTTATATAAAATAAATAAGATAGTGAATATTTAGTTTGAGAAAAAGGCGAATATAGTTTGAGAATTGAGAATCGAACTTGAAATATAAATTTATGAGAAAATTTCAAATTCTAGGTAACTTTATGTCCTTCCAACGTGTAAATGAAATGATTTTAATAGTGTCCCAGTTATAAGGGTTGTGTAAGAATGTCAGGGGCGAAGTTCTTACCTTAAGTAAGAGTTAGATTTGTTAGAGATTTTCTGGTTTACTGAAAAGTTTCTGCTACAGTTTTTTATTGTTATATCAGAACAGAATAAATTAAAAACAGTGCAGGAAAATAAGATGAAACAGTATACTGCTATAATTTTTTTTATATCAAAAAAATAAACAAAGCATTAAACAATAGTAAGAAAATATTACTGTTTTATAATTTGACAAAAAACAATAAAACAGTAAAAAAACCAAATTGATAACCTTAACCGATTTTGATTAAATCCTGGACGAGACAGGAGTATTTTCGCTTCCCCTTAAGTTCAATATGTACGGCCTTTTATCAGCTTCTAGCACTCTTGAACACTGAACTCCCAAGGTACAACGCCCAAATTAGCTGATTCTTTGAAGCAGAAAGAAGCAGCACATTCGAACCTTAATTTAACAGAAGAACTCTTTTGACAGAATGACTATAATACTAAAGGAATGCAGAAAATGTGATGCAGAAGGATAGTAGAAAATATGATTTTCGGGATGCCCTAAACTACGTGAAGTACTCGCCTTTTATAGGCACAAATTTCATATCAATAACAACCCAACCATTATTCAGCCATAATGCTGATTGTTATAGTCAACACCATCAATTCGAAATGAATTGCGGGGATCATATGAGTTCACCAATAAAGTCGTGTTACTCTCGAGCATTTTCAAATTTCAAAAAACTAAAAACCCAGTAGCAAAAGCGTGGGTTGATCGGGGACCGCGAATTTTGGTCCGACATTCGTGTACTGCGAGATCGCGCCCGCACACAAGTTCGAGCTATTTTGGAATCGGCGAGATCTTCGATTTGCGACCCTGCTGTGGCGCGCTACAAGGTTCTCAAATGGGACATAATATTAGTAATACAATTTAAACCAATGTTAACCACTTTTCCTTATAAAGTGAATTTCACTTCCATGGGTTTCCCATGTGGGAAGTAGGTTTAAACCCATTTACCATATTTCATCCACCCCACTTTATACCAATTTATCATTCACACCATTAATTGGTTTTCTCACAAGTTATATATCACCGCTGAAGCTTCACGCAACCCCCTTCGTGATAATCTCAATAACATTCAAAACCGAGCGGTGTAACATATAATAATATTGGCTCTTGACACATTAATTACACTTTAATTCTTTGAGTAAACCAATTTCTCCAACAATCCCCCACATGAATGAAAAATCTTTTAAAAATGCACATGATATGCAATGCAAGAGTTCGGCGAGAATTCGTTGCATCGTGATAGGTAGTTGTAAGCCTTGAACCTTCCCTAGTGAAATACCATCGGATACATTTGTTAATTAGTGGGACGCGATGCCTTGAAGCTGTTCGAGCGTTTTGTGTGTACTCATACAACGATACTCACACAATGATTTCTCTATATTGTTAATCGATTCTTTCGTTGTTGTCCATTTCAACCTCGGATTTGCCTTGGAAATGTTCATCGAATTATCTAGAGATTTAGCCACGAAGTCATCTCATAGAAGTGGCCCCTTCACATTCAATATAGGTGATCTCTTATTAGAAGTATCCTGTCATACCACACGTAATCATGTATAAGGATCATTGAAAACTATCGCTTTTTCCTCCAATGGATAGGTCTATCACTCTTTCACCTTAGGAATGAGCTGGGAACTCTTTTTTTCCGAGTGCTTTGTTCGACTCCCCCACCAATTCGGTTGTCCATTTGAACTTGTAAATTGGGCTTTACAATTCAGGTAGGGTTGCCATCATGAGTGGTAATCAATTTTACAGGCTTTAGCCCCATTCCCCTTGATAAAATCTTAACAAGATCTCTCGTTAGACCTTTTGTTAATGGGTCCGCTATATTTTCTTTGGATCTTACAAAGTCCAAAGCTATAACACCGGTTTTCAAAAGTTTCTTTACGGATTTATGTCTACGACGTATATGTCTAAACTTTCCATTATACACATTATTACTTGCTCTACCAATAGCTGACATCCTATCACAATGTAAGCTAATTGGTGGCATTGGTTTTGAAAACATTGGAACATCCTCCAAAAATCCACGTAACCATTCGACCTATTCGCTTGCTAGATCCATATCTATGAATTCTGATTCCATAGTTGATCTCGCAATACATGTTTGTTTGCATGATTTCCAAGAAACCGCTGCACCTCCTATTACAAAAAGAATGTATCTACTTATGGATTTTATATTTTTGGACTCTTCTATCCAATTCGCATCAGTGTACCCTTCAAGTGCAACTGGATATCTAGTATAAAATAATCCATAATTAGCAATGTACCTTATATATCTAAATACTCTAACTAACGCTTTCCAGTGCTTACTTGTATTCCTCACCAGTCATTTGACTGAGTTTGCAATATTTGGTCTAGTGCAGTCCATGAGATACATTAGACTGCCTATGATCCACGATTCTTGTGAAGATTAATACCTACTTCCATAGGTGTTCTCGCAATTATATCACTTTCTTTATCAAATTTGTCTAATATTTTTTCAACATAATGACTTTGAGAAAGTGAATATCCATTTGATGTTTTTGTAATCTTCATTCCAAGTATTACATCAGCATGTTCCATATCCTTCATATCGAAGTTTTGCGACAACTATTTCTTGGTAACTTTAATGTTTTCCTTGTTACCAATAATTATCATGTCATCTACGTAGAGACAGACTATTACATAGTCGCCTTTGCTTCCTTTCACGTAGACACATTTATCACTCTGGTTTATTTGAAAACCAATTGATAGCATTACACTATCAAATTTCTCATGACATTGTTTAGGTGCTTGTTTTAATCCATACAGAGATTTAACAAGTCTACATACCTTGTTTTCTTGGCATGGAACAACATACCCTTCGGGTTGTTCCATATAAATTTCTTCTTCCAGTTCTCTGTTAAGGAAAGCTGTTTTCACATCCATTTGATGGATCTCCAAATCGAACAAGGCTACAAAAGCAATAATTAGCCTGATTGATGTTTTTCTAGATATAGGGGCATAAGTGTCAAAATAATCGACACCCTCAGCTTGTTTATATCATTTAATTACAAGTCTTGCCTTATACTTTTCAATTATACCTTTAGGTTTCATCTTTCTTTTAAAGATCCATTTGTGACCTAATGTTTTACAACCTGATAGAAGTTCCACAAGTTCTCATGTATGGTTTTGAAGAATTAAAGTTTTCACTGTCAATTGCTTATTTCCATAGGTCGGAATCTAGAGAAGTAATTGCTTATCTATAAGTCAAATGATCATTTTCTACCAAATAAGTTAGGAAATCTAGACCAAACGACTTTTCCCTTCTAGCTCTTTTACTACGTATGAGTTCTTCAATTTCCTCTTGAAGTCCCCCCCCCCACACACACACAATCCTTCAACTTGATTGTTTTTAGGGTTTAAGCTCGAATGCTTAATGTAAGGAACAATCCCTTCAAAGAAGGAAGCATCCCTAGCCTCTATAATTGTATTTACGTGCACTTCAGAGTTATCTGATTAATGCACTAAAAATCTATAAGCACTACTATCCTGTGCATATCATATAAACACGCAATCTACCGTTTTAGGTCCTATTCTCGTCCGCTTAGGGGGCGGAATTGGAGCCTTTGCTAGACATCCCCAAACTTTGATGAACTTATAAGAAGGTGCATGACCTTTCCATAATTCATGAGGGGTTTTATCCAGTCTTTTATGTGGTAGTCTGTTTAGGATTTGATTTGCGGAAAGCAAAGCTTCCCCCCACAAATTCTGAGGTGAGCCAGAACTTATTAGCATTACATTCATCATTTCCTTAAAATTTCTGTTTTTGCGTTATGCTATTCCATTTTGTTCTGAAGTATAAGGCGCAGTTGTTTGATGAATGATGTCACTTTCAGCACACAACTGTGCAAATGGAGATTCATATTCTCCGCAGCTATCACTTCTTAGCCTTTTAATTTTCTTACCAAGTTGATTTTCAACTTCAGTTTTATAATGGCTAAACATAGTTATTGCTTCGTCTTTACTTCGCATTAAGTAAACATAGGAAAATCTTGTGCAGTCGTCAATAAAAGTGATGAAGTAACTTTTACCGCCTCTTGCTTGCACATATTTTAAATCAGATACATCAATGTGAATTAAGTCTAACGGTTCTGAACTTCTTTCAATTGAATGAAAAGAGGATTTAGCTAGCTTTTCTTCAATACAAGTCTCACACTTGTAATTTTTATCAATGTTAAATTTGGGCAGTAAGTTTAAAGAAACTAACTTTTGTATACTTTTAATATTTACATGATCTAATCTATCATGCCATAAATTAAAAGACTCAACAGAATAAGCAAATTTAACATCTTTATTAGCCTCTAGGGCAATTTTTCCAACTGAGCTAGTGGAAGCCTCAGTTACATTAACGCCAATTGACTCAGTACCTGATAGTACTGTCATTACATTCATTTTAAATAAATTGCCAACTAAATAACTTTTTCCTACAAAGGCACCACTCTTGGTCAGTATGAACTTGTGTGCCTAAAAACCAAGTTTAAAGCCTTTGTTGTTCAAATGACTAGTTTCCCGAAATGAGATTCTTCGAATCTCCGGCACATGGAGCACTTCAGTCAGAGTCAGCTCCTTCCCATATGTCATTTTAAAGAAGATATTGCCCTTCCTTTCTACTCTGGAGACCGCAGAGTTCCCCATAAAACAAACTTCATCTTCAACATCTTAGTATGTCTTGAACATCCACTTATTCACACAAATGTGATGAGTAGCCCCCGTATCAACAAAACACTCTTTTTGGTTGCCTCCACCCAACTTAACCTCTGAAATGACAGCTACCATATGCATGTCTTCTATTCTAGAGCCTAGTCTTCCATCTTACGCCCTACATTAGCTTAGCTAGACCTTCGATTCGGTTCTTGTTCCCAGCACTAAGGTTTCTTTTGTTCTGTTTTTTCCGTAACTCGATTACGACAATCCTAAGCTTTGTGGTTATGTTTACAACACACATAGCAGGTTCCATTAAACTTGGAGTTTGAAACATTTGACACACTTGGACGCTTTCTCTTAGCATTAATCCTTGAGTTGTCAATTTCAACTATATTAGCCATAGCCACAGAGCTATTGGGCTTCTTACTCATCTTTCTTGAGTCCTGTTCAATCCTCAGTTTCAACATCAGATCTTTCAGAGTCATTTCCTTCTTCTTGTGTTTCAGGTAATGCTTGAAATCATCCCAATAAGGAGGGAGCTTCTCAATCAACAGTGCCACTGGTAAAGAGTCGTTGATTCCCATGTCCTCAGCGGCAAGATCGTGATATATCTTTTGAAGCTCTTCACTCTGTTCAAGAACAGACTTTCCATCCACCATTTTAAAATCATGGAAACGGGCGGCTATAAACTTTTTGGACTTCGCATCGTCCACAATATATTTTTTCAGTAGATATTCCCATAAATCTTTTGTTGTACTATTTTCATAGTACAACTGATAAAGGAAATCATCTAAATTCATTAATATACTGTGCCGGCAGAGGTAGTCAGCACTTAGCCACGCTCGTACCGTGGTTTCAAATTGATGATCATTACTATTGAGTGGTAAGGTAAAACATAATTTTTCCTTCCACAATTTAAAGTTACTACCACCCTTAAACTTCTCGGGTTTGTCAAACTGACCAAAATGAATTGAACTTAAGATTGTTAGAGATTTTCTGGTTTATTGAAAACTTTCTGCTGCTGTTTTTTATTGTTATACCATAACAGAATAAATTAAAAATAGTGCAGGAAAATAAGATGAAACAAGATATCTTTGCTATAATTATTTTTTATATAAGAAAAAATAAACAAAACAAGTAAACAATAGTAAGAAAATATTACTGTTTATAATTTGACAGAAAACAATAAAACAGTAAAAAACCAAATTGATAACCTTAACCGGTTAGGATTAAATCCTGGACGAGACAGCAGTATTTTCGCTTCCCCTTAAGTTCAATATGTCCGGCCTTTTATCATCTTCTAGCACTCTTGAACACTGAACTCCCAAGGTACAACGCCCAAATTCGTTGATTCTTTGAAGCAGAAAGAAGCAGCACATTCGAACCTTAATTTAACAGAAGAACTCTTTTGACAGAATGTCTATAATGCTGAAGGAATGCAAAAGGAGATGAGAAAATATGATTTTCGGGATGCCCTAAACTGCAGAAGTACTCTGCCTTTTATAGGCATAAATTTCATATCAGTAACAACCCAACCATTACTCAGCCATAATGCTGATTGTTATAGTCAACACCATCAATTCGAAATGAATTGCATGACTGTAACAGTTCACCAATAAAGCTGTGTTACTCTCCAGCAGTTTCAAATTTCAAAAAACTAAAAACCCAGGTAGCAAAACGTGGGTTGATCAAGACCCAGCGAGTTTTGGTCCGAGCATTCGTGTACGCATGACAAACCTTCGATTTGCAGCCCCCCTGTGCGGGCGTGCACGAGGTTCTCACGTGGGGCATAATATTAGTAGTACAATTTAAACTCATGTGAATCACTTTTCCTTATAAAGTGAATTTCACTTCCATGGGTTTCCCATGTGGGTTTAAAACTCACTTACCACATTTCATCCACCACAATTTATACCAATTTATCATTCACACCATTAATTGGTTTTATCACAAGTTATATATCATCGCGAAAGCTTGCGCAACCCCACTTCATGATAATCTCAATAACATTCAAAACCGAGTGATGTAGCATATAATAATATTGGCTAAAAAATATCCTCACGACACTTTAATTACACTTTAATTCTTTGAGTAAACCAATTTCTCTAACAAGATTTACAGGGCATTATCAATGACTGAGTCTGAATTAATTATAAAATGAGAACATTCAATGCTCCAAATAGGTAACAAGAAAGAAAAAAAAAAATAGAAAAATTAAGTTGAACGTGAATTATACTAAATTCTAGACTTAGATATTTCAATCGCCACGTTAGTTATGATGAGACATGTTGAGATTTGGAAGAATTTTTTAGAATTTGCTACTTTCCGACAATAACCCATGGAACCACATGACGATGATTCAGTGAAAACAACTTCCAACCAAAAGGACACAATAACCTTCACCAAATCAAAGAACAAGTATTCTTCTCCTAATTTAAGAATGGGGTATACTCTTTCTCTCACCATTTAAAAATTTGAAAATAAAGTTCTAGAAAAATCATTGTTGCAATTAGTAATATCCAAAGAAAATAGAGAATCCCCTTTTTTTCCATATAGAAAGGGAGAAAAAGAAGTAATTGTTTTGAAGCAAAGTAGTAGCTTATTTGGTTTTTTTTTTTTTCCTATGCAAGAGAATTGTACATTAATTGTTGACGTCATTAGAAATTTATCGATTATCTAAGAAATATTTCATCATTCATGACAAATTAATAGAAATACAAAATTTTCCAGCGACACATACGTAATACACTGCTAAATTTTGGACCAACAAAAGAACAGTATGTCTGGATGTAACCCTCCAATGTGGGGTGGTTTCTTGCGGTGGGCTAAGACAAGATCTTCCACCAATCGAGTCGTTGGGTCACCTTGATTTTACATCTTCCATATTTCCTGTCGGATCGGAAGGTGGGGTCCCTGTGAGCATGGGTAAATATAGGGTTAAGGAGGTTTAAATATTAAACATTGATAAAATCAAAATATTGTAAGAACAATCAAAGTACAAGACACACTAATACGAAATTTCATTTTATGTATTGTGCTTTGATTATGGAATATTTTGCATAAGATGGTAACTCGGTTAGTGGGTTTTACATTAGACTAACAATGGTTTAGCAGAATGGTCATACCATGGTCGTCAAAAAAGTTGGATAAACATTTTTGTCCAGAACGGAATTCCCATTTCCGTCCTGGGCTGACGTGGCGTTCCCCAGACGCGCCTTGCCACGTCAACTCAGGACGGAAGTAAGACTTCCGTCTTGGCCCCAGAACGGAAGTCAACTGGCCGAATTAAAACCCATCAGTCTCTCTTCTTCTCCCTTCACGCGACAAAGAAACCCCAAAAATCTCTAAGGAAAAATACCCCATCCCCTGTCGCCTCTCTCCCGCCGATCACCGTCGCAGATCGCCTCTGCCAGTGGTGCTGCCGCCACCGCTGCTTCCACCAACAATCTCCACCACCTTGCTTTCTCTCTCTCTCAATTTCAAAGGTATAAACCTTTTTTTTGGGAAATTTAACTTTATGTTTTGAATTGAACTTTAAATCTACTAATTATGTTTATAAATTATTGTGAATTTGGTAATTTACAGTATTTTGTTGATTTTGGTAACATTTTGTGTTTGTGAATTTTGGGAATTTGTGAATTTAGGGCATTTATGAATTTAGAATTTTTGTGAATTGTGAATTGTGAATTGTTAATTTGTGAATTTATACTTAGGGCATTTGTGATTTTGGTAATATAACATATGTTTTTTCTGATAAATTGTATGTTTATTATTTTTTTTTGTATAGATGTCTATTTATGCTCATCTTCAGCCTAGTCCTTATTATCCTAGTGTTTTAACCAAACAAACATCTCATAGATCTTTAAGAATATGGGGCGGGGATGAGTTACTAAACAATACACTAAAAATTATTAGAAACGACAATCAGTTTTTTGAAGCGTACGAAAGAGAAACCCACTCTCGAGTGATTCATCTGATATATCAAATAGGTTTTGGGGTATGTTGTAGAATGGGACACATGAATGTAGATCACGCTCTAGTGACTGCATTTTGTACATTTTTATGTTTAATATGTAATTCGAATATTTAATAATCGATGCTGTTTGTTTTTACTAGATGTGGGCGTAGAGCGAATTTCATGTCTTTGACAGGCGAACCGAGGCCCGAGGCTAGATGATATTCCCGCTGAAGGTAGAGCTTACAGGGCACGGTGGAATAAGGGTATGAGTTTCCGTAACGCGCCGAAATCGTAACTGGTGGTGTTTCGTGATCAGCTAGATATGCTGACGGACGCACAAGAGGTAAGTTAATTTAGGTAATCTCGTATTTTTTTATTTAAATTAAATAAATTGTTTTACATTAACTTGAATTTATTTTTGCAGTTTATGTGGCGATCGTACCCTGATTGGGTAATTAACGAGAGAGCGGCTCGGGATGCAGGCTTCCTGATTACCTGTCGAGCCCGTACGCCACTCATTTGCTTCGAGATGATTGAGTACCACCTGCTTGACAAGGTTGCAAGGCAATTTGGCTTCCAGCAGGGGGTACCAATCCCGGCGGTGGTGGAGGGTACTACCGAGGGTGTTGACCTCCACACATGCAAGGCGGGTCCGAAACGGAATTGGGAAGACTACCACCGCATATACATAGATTTATGGGACAACCACGTCGATGCACTGGCGGACGCTGCTCCCGCTCCCGGTAATGTTATTGCACCAACCCGCGAGTACGTGGATTGGTACAATCTCATTACCGTTCACCTTATGACTAACCCACAAAATAGGGATCCCGGGCTACCCCGATGGGCATTCAACCCATCGCTCCATCTGAGGCTATTTTTGTAAGTTTTATCCGTTTCGTTGTCAACATTAATCTTTTTATTTTAAATATACTAATTTTAATATTTATGTTACATGAGGAGTCTAACAGGGTGATGTTGGAAGAATTCGATAAGCCTGCCACTCGAACTAATCGCCAGTACAAGGATATCATCACATGGGCTGCCAAAACCATTAAAGAAGTATTTGTAGCTGCTAGGGATGGCAATTTGAGCTGTGACCCGTCACCCCGCCCTGCCCCGAGCGTCTTTTGGGGCAGCCCCTGCCTCGCCCGAGAGCAGGGCATATCGAGGGCATGATATTTGTGTATGCCCCGCCCCGCCTTGTATTTACAATATTCCCCCAGGACTATCCATCGTCCAGTGTATTTAGGGGCCCAAATAATATTCCCTCGGACATGACCCAAATTTTTTTTTAAATTCCTTCATTTTAAGCCCATATGCTAGGTTGGTGTTTGAGAGAAAAGGCCTTCCAATGATTTAGTCTTTCGGAGAAAATTCCCTCATTCTAAGCCCTTTTCCGATACCGCATCCTTTTCACTCTCTCTCGACTCATGATGATGTTTCGTTTTACATGCAGCGATGTTGCAAAATCCCTAATCACGCCATAGCTCTTCAATGCCTTCACTCGGTACTGCAGTTATCTTTCTCTTTGATGGATCATTATAGAAGTTTTTAGATTTTGGATTAATTTGATCCATTTTTCATCTAGGTTCTTGATTTGATTGCATTTGATTGATAAAAAAAATGCATGGCCGCACGGGGCAGATCATGAGGCAGAAGTTTTGATCCTTGGCGGGGCGCGGGGCGGGGCGGGGCGGGGCTGTATTTGAAATACCCGCCCCATTGCCATCCCTAGTAGCTGCTAGGAAGACAGTTGCATAAAAATCGCGCGTTGCCGATGTAGTAGAGGCTGCAGTATTGCAACCGGTCACACAACCGAGGGAGCATGTTGCAGGTAGGGCTGCAGTTGGGAGGCAGGGTACTCGTCGGAATCGGTAGTCCAATCATGAGCACCTTGTCGCGTGGCGATGTGCCGGGAACTTCTCAACCACAGGAGGAAGATTCGACTCAGCCTCAGACTCAGTTCCCGTCTCAGGCTGATGTGCCCACTGCATACCAATACCAATTTGTGAGCATCAAAACTTATTCCCCGGGTATTCAGACGGGGGGACATCCTGGAGTGGGGCCCTTTTCATCGGGACAGCCATATATCTATGCTGGTGGGATGCTCTTGTTCAGCCTCGGCCTCGGCTTGGACCAGACTCATTCACATGAGGAGCCGATACGTATCAACCCCGAAGGCTCTGAATTCATCCAGACGGAGCATGGTAGTGCCGTGCGAACCAGGGACGAGCACGCATACTATCTACGGAGGAACCCGAATCCAACAATTAGATACACTCCGTCGGGGCAGTAGATAGGATTTTATTTTCTTTTGCTTTTAGTTTTTAATTATTGTTACATACGATTTGTTTTATATACTATTTTTTTCCGTTTTTGTTATTTTTTTATTAATAAAGTCGATTACTATATCAACTTCCAAAGGTATGTCTTTAATGTGTGTTTCATGGGCAAAGAAGAAAAATATCCATATTTTTATCTTCAATTGTATAGATTTCAGTAAAGTCTTACTCCATGTGAAAAGTTTAAGTGTTAACTATATTATGGGATGGAGGAGTAACATTCTTGTTCCAACCTCCAACCATTTTATATTCATATAAAAAAAAACTGCAACCATTTTACTGAAAATTCTTAGAATTTATTACCATGGATGAGGTTTCCCTACTCGAAAAGTTTTTTTACATAGGAAAAAACAACTTTGGGAGGTGGAAGGGGAAGAACCTTTTCTTCCCTTGACCTTATTATACACAAAAAATTACTATTAGACCAATATTTATTTAAGGAACTCTCTCTCCTTACATAACTCCATTTACATTTGATACTGCTGACAATTTATTTATATATAACTCCTTAATTCTCTTGATTTCTATCTCTTTTGCCACCCTACAACTTTCTTCTCCCCCTTTTCCTTTCTGCCCCTCTTGATTTTTGCTTTAATGGCAAATCAAGCTACTCTTCTTCTCCAAAAACAGCTGAAAGGTATGTAAAACTCTGAACCCATATTTTGTTTTTGATGATTCTTGATTAACTATTTTGTTTTAATAATTTGTGAGCTTTTGTTTTTTTAGGGTAATAATTAATGGGCTTATTTATTTATTTATTTGGAAGTTCTATTTCATAAAGATCGCATCTTTTTTTATTTTTTATTTCTGGTTTTCTGCAGATCTCTGTAAACACCCTGTTGATGGATTTTCAGCTGGTTTGGTTGATGAGAATAATTTATTTGAATGGAGTGTCACAATTATTGGACCCCCTGATACATTATAGTGAGTAGATATTTTGTTTAATTGCATAAAGATTCGATTTTTTTGTCTATTTTTTTGCAGGATTGTTCTTGAGCTTTTTTGACGATTTGAGATTTGCTCTTAAAATTTGGTATCTTTGATGGGGGTTTTGAGTTTTTAATTCTGTTGAATTGCTGAGTTTTACCTGTTTACTTCTGACTCCAGTTTTTGCTTTATTTTCCATTTATTTTCATCCATTCCTTCATTTTGAAAAGAAAGATAAACATTGAATTTGGAGGCCAAGGCAGGCCGCCGGAGAGGGGTGGAGGTTAGAATTTCTCTACTCCTCTGATCTATGAAGCTTAGCTAGGTTGTTAGGTTGTCATGAAATCTATGAGCATAATTCTGTGATGCAGTAGTCGTTGATTGTATTGTCACATTGTGGCCTTAGTTTAATTGGATTTCGTTACAAGAGTTGCTGCCTCAGATTGCAATGCGTATATAAAATACACATTTTCAACCAATGTGGTTTCAGTTCATCGAAATTTGTCCTTCTGTAAGACGACAAGAAAAGGGGTAACATTAATGTTGTTTCTGTTGATGTTTTGAGATTGAGAGGTATTTTCCGGTAATTGTAGTCTGTAAGTGTTTGGAACATCGAACTACATCCATTTACTCTACATTAATTGGGAAATAAGCTTCTAGAATTGAGCATTATGATCGAAACCTTTCCTCTGACGAGCAACTAAACCTTCGTGCTTGGATTTTACGGATTCGTTGATGTAATCTTATGCTAAAGTTGTCAAATTTCTACTATCTTTATAATACTCGGAGATAAAAGCTGAGAAACTCATCCATAAACAGACTTGAAGATAAGAAATTATTGTTCTTTTGGTGAACTGCTGGGTATGGTTGCATTATGTGTCTCAAATTTTCAAAATTAGAAATGGACTTATTCAGGGTCTATCTGAATGTTCATTTTTGGGCTGAAGAGTGTATTTTCGGGCTGACTTTTGATAATGTTTGACATTGCTTGTGCAGTGACGGAGGTTTCTTTAACGCAATCATGAGCTTTCCTCAGAATTATCCGAACAGTCCTCCAACAGTGAGGTTTACTTCAGAGATGTGGCACCCTAATGGTTCGATTTCTGCATCCGTCTTAGACTGTTATTTTTGTGACCGTCGTTTTCCGTTTTTGCAGCTTTTTTTATCCTGCTTTTTTTCATATATTGTTCGTGAGAGACTGAAGTATTCTTTATGACATACGAGTCTATAGTGACGGGAAGGTTTGCATTTCAATTCTTCATCCACCTGGCGATGATCCAAATGGTTATGAGCTTGCTAGTGAACGCTGGTCTCCTGTCCACACGGTATAAATGCACATTTTGAGTTCACTTCAAGTATATGATTAGTTCTTTCTTAGTTTTTCATGAAGCTCATTGCTGTTATTGCATTCCACTGAACAAACTTTATCGATGAATTTGATTTGTGAATATCTGCTGGTGAATTCATGCTTAATAACAAGATATTCGGCTGTCCTTTTAAACAACTTTCTGTGGTAAATATATCATATTTGGCTGTTCATATGCTTTCTCTCTTGTTAATTGATCGGTCTATATTAGTAAGATGTCCAATTGCAGCAAAATGTCGTAGTTTTTTATTTCCCTTTTCTCTCAAACAATAGTGTGATTCTATGAGAGTTAGTTGGTCTTAAACTTGTATATGTCATTATTATTTCTTGAAGTATTTAAGGTCTCTCTCTCTCTCTCTCTCTCTCTCTCTCTCTCTCTCTCTCTCTCTCTCGTATTATTTGAATTCTCCTAATTTTTTGTGAGAATTAATTGGACCCTCAAGTAGATTTTAGGCAAAGAGAGTTGCATGAAGTGGTAGATAATGACCGAGTCTTTCCATGCAATAAAATTTTCATTCAGTTTTACTTCTGGTGCAACCTGGAGGTGTTTTGTATCCGGTGCCACTCCTTTGTCATCCTTACTTCCCCGAGGGTGGGTGGGGATTGGAGGTGTTGGGATTGGGGAAGAAAGAAACTAAACTTGGACTACCAATTTGAATCTTTAGTCTGCTTGAGAACATCTTGTAGATATCCATAAATTCCCCTTGAGTACTTGACTATGAAAAGAGCAATAACTGATAGGAAGAATTGCATTCTCTTTAACCAGACTATAGCAGGGTGAACCAAAAAGGGATTCCAAGGTAAAAGGAAAAGAACAAAAGGGATTCAATACGCTCTATGTTAGTGCATTAAACTCTTGGCCCCTCTTGTCAAGACCAAAGTTCATATCCTGCAACAAATATTTCTTCAAGGTCTCGTTTCAGGATGCTATTCTTTTGTATGTCTATATTTACTTGATGCTTATTATTTTTGTGGGCGTCTTACCATCTTTTTGACTCATATCACTGGATCTTTTAATTGTCTTCTTCTTTTGGGTAAATTTGCAGTTTCAGGAACTTTTCTGCATTGGTTATCGTTCTATACGAGCATTTGAAGTTGACCTAAACGTCTCTATTTTCAGGTGGAGAGTATAATGTTGAGCATTATATCCATGCTGTCGAGTCCTAATGATGAATCACCCGCTAATGTTGAGGCTGCTGTAAGTTTCAAGTTGATTTCAAAGTTCCTTCGCTAAAAATTCTTCTTCACCTTCTATTTAGTCTGCTCTTTTGGTTATTGATTTTTTTGTTCCCTTCGACTTGAATATGAAAGCATTAAAAGAAGGGGTGGGGGGGGTTAGTGGTTATAAGGGAGGACGATGTTGATTCAATGTTTGCATTGCAACACATTCCATTGACATATGATAATTTTTTATAAGGGAAGAGCTATTAAGTTGAAACTCTGAAGTGACCGGAGAAACTTCCGGGATTAACATCTACAATTCTACCTATAAACAATGCTCACTATGAAATGATTATATTGGCTTTAGCAATCTGGGTTGCCGTCATTGTTCAGAATATACTTCCGAATTAAGGAGGTTAGACAAAGTAGACGCAATGAAGTGGACAACATTACTCTGTCCATTTATGAATTATTTTCTTGTGATGATATGCACATATGAATGCTCTTCCGGTGATGAATTCTATAGTATTCTTTGCTTATGTTCTTCTGAAGGTTCCGTAGGATGTCAAGGCTGAAATAATGTTTCAAGTAAGAATAAAACCCCGACAAGAAAATTGCTAGTGCAACCGACTGTAAACCCCGAAGAAGGCCCGAGTTGAATTATTAGGAGGGCAATCCTAATATAATACAAAGTCGATAGAAGCCCCGCGTATTTTCCTATGTCAGCATATGATTTTGTGTGGGTTTTCATTTCCAGCAATGTTTTTATGTTGATGATCCATTTTTACCTGCAGCATGTGTCGTTTATGTAGGCCATTTTCATTTTGCTACCCTTTATAGTTAATCGCTCCCTTTACGTGATTTTGTAATGCAGAAGGAATGGAGAGAGAGTCGGGACGATTTCAAGAAAAAGGTTAGTAGGTGCGTAAGACGGTCACAAGAAATGATGTGAACTCTTGTTGTATATGCCATAAAATGAGAGGCGAAGAAGATAATCTCACCGGGAAAATGGCTTCCAATTATAATGCTGGTATTTGATCCAAAAAAATTGTAGAAATTTTTAAAAGATTTTTACATTTTCAAGTTTGTTGGATTTTTTTTTTTTTTTATTTTATTTGTGGTTAACTTTATATAGATAGAGAGAATCACCTTAAATTGAAATTTGATGTTAACTATATAAATAGGTGATCTAACTCCTATGCATCCATTCCATGCTTGGTTTGCCATTTTTCCAGTTTCTTGTATACTATTATTTGGTTTCTATAAATTCTCTCTTTCTTTAAATGTTTGGCTTTTTGCATCTTTTATGTGCACAAAAAATGTACTGAATTTTTGGTATTAAGGTGCTGAACACCAAAACACCGTAACACTAGTACATACTGAATAATTTTTAGCGGTCGGATAAAAAAATTGACGGTTTAGATTTTTTTGGAGAAACAAGTGTTGTGATTTTGTAACACCTCTCGTGATTCTTAGTCGAGTAGTGATCTGTACATCTTTTAATACACTCTCTAATAAATTCTCTAATAAACTAATGATATTATTACATATTGATAGTATTGGTTCAAATCCCATAAACTCACTCTAGGCCAATGATATTAATACACGTGATGCAATATAATTGGTTAGAGAGTGTATTAAAAAGTCCAAAAAATCCGTAGTCTTCGGTTATAGATGGATACCAGTGATAAAACTGGGATTGGCTTTTTCTTTGACTTAGTGTTGGGGGGAATTTGGACTGATTTTTAACATGCAATTCTGACCAACTGGAGAAGTTTCTGCACATATTTCATCGAATTAGATGGGTTAAATACATGATAACGAAATGGATGATATCGCGAAGTTGGGCATTTCGGCTACAGTGCGGAATATAAAACATTTCGTGTGTGCGGAATATTTGTCAGTTGTTAAATAAATTGACAATTTTAGTCTTTAAATTTTTTTATCCGACAATTAACAAATATTCTGTACATACGGTGCACATGTTGTTCCGTATTTTAGCCGGAGCGAAGTAGGGAGAGATGTAGGTTATCTTTTTTTTTTTGGGTTTAACCACGAGGGACACCCGGTATCCACCGTCAACGTGGTGATTAATTCGGACTCGGTCTGCGGTTGATTCGTAGCATGACCACTAGTGGGGGCGGGTCTGACCCATACTGCTCTTATACACGGAGCCCTACCACCTCAGGAAAATCCTACGAGAGTCGAAGTCCACTAAGAAAATCGAACTCTCGTCAACGGTGTGTCATATGAAAACTTCAACCAGTTGCCTGGAGATCGAGTTGTAAGTTATCTTGATGGGCGCCAATTCGTATGGGCTATGAATGGATGAATTGGACTTGCCAGTTATCGCCTTAAGGTAGGGCCTAGGAAGGGGTGAGGCCCAAATTGTAAACGGGAACAGCAACTATAAGAATTTAAAAAAAGAACAAAGAAGTACTGTTACTCACATAAAAATTAGCGTGAAATTCACGGACATTGTTCCCAGAAGACACGAGCTTCTACTTTTTCACAGCACGACCCAAGAGATCGCGTGAAGTAATCATTACATTCTCTTTTTCTTTCTTAAATACTTTTCAACTCAACTAATTCAATGGACAGTAATATAGAAGGTGACAATACTTCTATAAGTTCGACATGAATTCTTGGGGGGTGGGGTGGGGGGGCAAAAAATCCTCTGTCACATTCGTGTATGTTACAGTGTACAACCAATCACGATTCACCATGTGTATATATAATTGAAAACAAATATTTATATAGTAAATTTCGATTGGTTAGGGACACTAGGGGGACATACTGCGGATGAGACAGAGGATTTTCACCGGGGTGGGGTGGGGTGGGGTGGGGGGTGGGGGGTGGGGGGGGTGGGAGTTAGGGAGGGAGGGAGTTAGTATTCTGAGCGCTGTGATCTGATATCAAATTTATAACCTCTCGGTCGTAAATAAAGAGAAGCTCCACTGAGTTACGACCTTCTTAACCGACATAAATTCTTTTACAAACATATATGATTGCTGCTCTGAATATTGAATTCGGGACACAAAGCTCCTCCCACTAAACATGTATATCAGTTGAGACAAATTGGTCTCAACGTTCACACAACTTCACATAATTTTCACATTTTTCTGACGATGCTATTGGAACAAATATAGTCAGTGATAAAAAAAATTCATTTGAGTAGCTATGAGGAATCTACAAGTAATTTTATCTTGGTTCAGTTACAAGCTTACAATTTGTACTTATATTAATGAGTGTAATACACATAAAATAAAAAGTCAATTATTTCTTATGTAAATTTGAACTTTTATCTCAAGTATATTACAATTATTGATCTTAGTATAAATTTTAAACTTTCTTCATTTAATGTCATCATTACGCTGCCTAAATCTAATGTAATACGAATTTTTTTTTACATTGTACAAAATATAATAAGATGTGAAAAATAACTGTTCTTTACACAGTTTATTCTTTTTGTGTTTTACACCGTATAAAAAATAAATTTAGCACGTATTTTTATTTATATTTTTTTTCGTAACTTATTTGCGTTTTGCATTATACGATACAAGTTTGTATTTTGGCACGTACTCTTAAATCAACATTACATGTTTGGATAGGAAATGGAAGTGATCCACAAGGGTAGCCTAGTTGGTTCGAGGGTGGTAGATTGTGTACAATGGCGCAGATTCGAATCTTGGCAGGCACAATGTGGAAGTTTCAACCCTCCAATGTGGGGGTGGTTTCTTGCGGTGGGCTAAGACAAAGCCTCTCACCAATTAAACTATTGGGTCACCTTGATTTACATTCTCTATAATGCCTGTGAGATCAGGTGGTGGAGGCCTTAGGGGCGTCTATCGCCTTTTATTGTTTACAAGGAAATGGAAGTGAAAACCCTTCACTTCTCATCTTCCACCCCTTTTTGGCTGTCTTCTCTTCTCTCTACTGTACATCTATTCCTCTCTCTTTCTTACTTTTCCTTTTCACACCTTCTCTTCCTTTTCCTCTCAGTTTTCCTTACTTTCTCTCTCCACATATATATATACCCACTTTCATGGAGTTCATGCCATTTCTCGTGACCTCCAACTTTACCTCCACAGAAAACAATTTTCCAGATTAATAATAATAAAATCACCCTTTTCTGGAACTTTCTCCATTATTATTATTCCTACCTCTTCATCCATGACCAATTTCTACTTTCTCCAGCTGTTTTTGAGGTAGCAATTGATGAGTATGATGAGGTCTCCCTCGCCACCGCCGCCTCAGGCTCAAAATACGCTCCGGAACGGCGGTATCGAAACGCCGTCGCCGCGGCCGAGAATTCAAGCTCATTTCCAGTCGACGGTGTCTGAATCAAAGCTCAGACGGTTTAATTTGTTGATTTTGGTGTTCCGATTTTTTTCTTTCTGCTTCTCTCTTGCTTCCTCCATTTTTATGTTTGCTAATTCTCGTGGTTCTGGATTACCTCGTTGGATTGATTATGAAGCTTTTAGATTCGTAGCTATTGCTAACGCCATTGTTGCTCTCTATTCTTTCTTCGAAGTTGGTGCTTCTGTTTGGGAAATTTCTAGTGGAAACACTCTTCTTCCTGAGATTTTACAAGTCTGGTTCGACTTCGGCCATGATCAGGTTCTTCTTAGGGTTTCTGCAATTTTTTTTATACCTAATATTGATTTCAGTTTAAATTTGGGGATGATGGTGGAGTAAAACGGTGTCGTTTTTGTTTGAAGGTTTTCGCTTACCTGTTGTTGTCGGCGGACTCAGCGGGGACGGAGCTGGTTCGGTCGTTAAGGGAGATGGACACGTGTACGGAGAACAATGCATTCTGTATTCAGTCTAACATATCAGTAGCCCTTGGATTCGCCGGGTTTTTATTCCTGGCTTTGTCTTCACTGCTTTCGGGTTTTCGGGTCGTCAGTTTCATAATCAACGGCTCTCGTTTCCATCTCTAGATTTCCGCGCGTGTTCTCAGTCTCACCTAAAAGTGCGTGTACGGATTAATTTTCTTTCTCTGTTCACTTTTTACATGCTCAGCGAGTATTATTGGTCGGTCCAACGTGGGAGTACTAAATTCGTCAGTATTTTGTGAGGTATTCTTCTGCACGTGCCAAAATAATCTAAATTCTCGATTGTTAGAGGGAAAAAAATGATGAATAGATGTTTTTCGGATAGTTTGAATAATTGTGATCATATGATATGAGAGATGTTTATTACTATTCTTTATTATAAATTGAGGGCTTGTTTTAGATTTATTATTATTATTATTTTGAACAGTATATTATTATTATTATTATTATTCAAGCATTCAAGTGTGAACAAATTGCTCAAAGAAAAAGAAAAAGTGTGAACAAATTGCTTTAAACTATTAGAATTTATTTACTCTTTTTGAGAGTATTGTCTCTTTCATGCATTCTTTAAGAATAAATCTTGTACAATATTCGAAATTGTTTAAAGTTTGCTTTTGGACTAGGGTATGGTTAGTAGTTCGTATAATTTGGACTAGGGAATCATATATTTTTTAAAGGCCATGTGTGTGTGTTTCCAATCGACAAAAAAGCATATTAACCAAGTTCTATCCTCCTATTAGGAACATTATTTTAACCTCAAATGTGAATAGGATGACGTATTGTCTGGCCACATGTTACAATATTAGAACATGTATAAGTTAAGATTTATAATATATGTATAGGATGTACTCAATGTGCCTAGGGATGGAAATTTGATCCGTGATCAGTTGATCCGCTCTGCCCCTGACGTTATTTGGAGGCGGATCCGATCTCGCCCAGTGAAGAGAATGGAGCGGATCTACTGCTTCGTGAACGGGGCAAATGGAATATGGTATTTATGTCTACTCTGTCCCAGCTCCACCCCATATATATTATATTATTATAATATTGTTATTATTAGTTCTAATTATGTTTAATTTTCATTTTAATATACTATTTGTACTTGTTTGAGAATTAATTTGGTATAAAATTTAATAATTATATTTGTTGGAGGCTCTATTTTTATGATTTTT
The DNA here is from genome assembly GCA_026122235.1 of Vinca minor. Lineage (NCBI taxonomy): Eukaryota > Viridiplantae > Streptophyta > Magnoliopsida > Gentianales > Apocynaceae > Vinca > Vinca minor. The sequence continues at coordinate 63,934 of JAOCZM010000271.1, forward strand.
ATGATAAAATTAATGATTTTTTAAAATAAAAAAAATAGGGATCAGGGCGGATCGGATCGGATCTGCTCGCATGTGAGCATAAATTCTTGATCCAGGGGGCGGATCGGATCGCGAGTTAAAGCGAGGGCGGAGCGAGATTAGATATTTCGGATATCCGCCCGATTTGCTCCATTGCCATTCCTAAATGTGCCCGAGTCTGCTTTCGATCGATGTATTAAAAATGATACTCTAGATTGAATATAAAGCTAAACAAATTGCTTTTGTTCTTTCAACGGAAAATGCGTTGAGTGTAAACAATGTAAATCCATTTGTCTAACAGATTTTTTGGGTTTTCGAGTTTATTTAGGGGCTTAAACTTAACTTATGGATACGTTAAATTTTATAATTTTATTGGTGCAACTAATTATTAACATGAAAAGTCCTGTTCCGATGGTTCCTTGACTGACTCAACTTGAAATCCATATATCTTTGTGTTTTTATTGGATGAGGATTTTCAAAGAAAAAGAATAATGATAAGTATGTATAAGAGAGTATACGAACAATTCATAGGACGAATTTCATGTCTAAATTACGTTTCCTTCAAGCAATTCTATTGATTAGTTGGTAGTAGTAGTACTCCTATAGAATGTGAAGACCGACTGGATCCACCATTTGAATTCAGGTCTCCTTTATTAATTATTTCCCTCTTTGATGGAGACTAAACTCGCTATATTTTAATCATACCATGTGAGTTTTCCTCATATACTTGTAGTCCTGGCACCAATCTAAATTTAGTGCGGAACATGTGATTTTTGCACATGAGTAATATTCGTTTGACCATTGATATTTTATCTATCGGTTGACAACATTTGTCTTTAGTACAATTATGAACATTATTATACGTCCGGATATGTGTTTATTTGAATCCAAAGAAAAATCAATCATCAATTTAACTCATTGAATAATTGAGAGTTTGATAAATATTCCACCACGGGTTAACAGAATATTTGTTCCGCATAAGATCCAATTTGTTACTTGGACTTTATCTTAACAAATTAAGTAACCACTCAATCATTTTCTTTGCTTTTTTTTCCTAAATATATTGAGTAACTAATTCACTAAATTAACAGCACATTTGATATGCTGGAATGGAATGAAATTGAATCCCTTTCCAGGTATAATTGCTTTCCACCCAGAATGACTTCGAAATACTTTTTTCCATTCCGGTGTTTGGAAGGCAAAGCCAAAATGGAATGTCGATTCATTTTCTGTGTTTGGTAAAACTATATTTTAATGTCAGAATGGAATGGAATTAAACATAATATGACCTAAATGCCCTTCTAACATATACTAGTGATAAAACCTAATTAAACATTCATCACAAAATCTTACTTGAATAACATTGGCATTATATATAATTTTTATTAAAATGTCAGCATAGTAATAAAAATATCTTTACTTTTTAATTTAAAAATAGATTAAAACTACTACCAAGAAATTGTTTTTGGGTAAAAAGCGTTCACGCCCCCCCCCTAAACTTTTCCCTTTTTTGGTTTTTGACCCTCAACTAAAAAGGATCAAGTTTTACCCCCTAAACTGTTTCAGTTTTTGGTTTTTAACCTTCCATCCGTATTCTCCGTTACATCATAACGGAAGTCCAAAAAATGGCGGTATTTTTGGGCAATCTGTATAAGATCCTAATTTTTTTTTTTTTATAAATAAAAAAACTCATTATTCTGACGAGAAAGAAGAAGTCGACGGTGAGAACAGTGACAGAAAAGCCGGAAGCCGAGTACCACTCCTCTTTTCCTACTGTAAATTTCAACCTCTAAAAAAAATCTTAAAAGGCCCTTTTTCCCCTTAAATTTAATTATATTTATTATGAATGATATGATTTTCCCAAAATGCCCCCATTTTTTGGACTTCCGTTTTGATGTAACGGAGAATATGGATGGAAGGTCAAAAACTAAAATAGTTTAGGGGGTAAAAACTTGACCGTTTTTAGTTGAGGGTCAAAAACCAAAAAAGCGAAATAGTTTAGGGCGTCAGCACTTTTTACCCAATTTTTTTTTAATAAAATTATCATCTATTAAATTATACTAAATGAAATAGAATAGTTATGACTAAATATGAATATGTTGCTATATAAAATGAACGTAATAATTAATTAAAAGAGGGGTATAAATGCGGTTACTATTTATTGATGATTCCGAAACTTCTCTCGAAAGGTCGTTCCATAGATTTTGGTGTGGAATGACATTTCCCACTTCTTCACGGAATCATCATTCCCACTTCAAATTCCCGACCAAAGCGCCGGAGCGGTCATTCCCACTTCAATTCCTACTTCAAATTGTCAGAACTTGACTAAAATCACAATTATTCACTTCAATTTTCGACCAGTGAATAATTGTGATTTTAGTCAAGTTCTGACAAAATCGTGTATTTATTAATATAGAGTGATCGGGCTAAGATTTTTAAAGCTGTTGCAACCGAGCGAATAATCTCGATTTAGTCAAGTTCGAGACAAAATCAAGTATACACAATCACAAATTTGGAGTCATTGGAAAAAAAAATTCAAATTTTGGGGACTAGGTGAAGAATCTCGATTTTAATAAAATTCTTGCAAAATTGTGTACAAATCATCACGATTTGGGACCATCCGACTTGGTTTTTCAAGCTGTTTCGATCGAGAAAAAAATTGTTATTTTGATCAAGTTCGAGACTAATCGTGTTGTAACCATCACATACTTGGAGTCGTCGGACTGCGTTTTTAACCAATTTTGACCGATTAATAATCTCGATTTTAGTCAAGTTTTTTATAAAATTACCAACCATAAAAATGTATGGCTATCGGGCTTGGATTTTTCAACCGTTTCAATAATCGTGATTTTAGTCAAATTCTAAAAAAAAGGGTACTAACAACCATCGCGGATTTAAGGTCGTCGGGCCAAATTTTTTAACAGATTGCGACCGGTGAATAATCTCGGTTTAGTCAAGTTCGGACATAACATGTACTAACCAACACATATTTTGGAATCGGTGAATCATTTTATTTTAGTCATATTTTTAAAAAAAAATCGTGTACCCATCACATATTTGGGATCGTAGAACTTGAATTTTTCAAATGTTTTCGACCGGTGAATAATCGTAATTTAGTCAAGTTATGATAAAATAGTGTACTAATCATCACAGATTTAGGGTCGTAAGGCTCGAATTCATAAGTTAAGCACATGTATCACAACCAAAAGAAGTAGAGGAAGCGTAAGATAACTCTTTGAGTTCATTCCTCTAACACGTTAATGGTTAGCTAAATGAGTGTAACAACTCTTAAAGTAATACTAACCAAAAACGATAATGAGATCACAACGGATGAGAAAATGAAGAATATGATCTCAAAGTTATTAAGGGAGAGTATATGTAAGAAATAAACATGTATAAACACATATAACTTCCAAAATAACTTACACAAGCTGGCTATAAGAGATAAAAGATGAAAAACAAGCTAGCAAGTGATGTAAAATATGAACAATTGAGCATACATCACATATTTTGAGGGAGGTATGAGATGAAAACATTTGAAAACTCCCCCTTAGGTTGTTCCTATATGAATAAAACAGCAAAACTTATAGATTTCTTAAGTTGAAGATTGAATTTTTCTTTGAAATTTGGCTATTTCGGTCGACCGCATAGGGGGACCTCCGGTCTACCGTAAAGGTTCGATCGACATGAGCCCCATAGTCCGGTCGACTAGGACTTTTGGCGAAAAGACAGGACAAACACAGTAAATTCGATTAAAGCCACTACCAAACACTCAAATAAACACAACCTAGTCATAATCAATGCACGCAATCACGGTTTATATCCTAAGTCAAGCATCTAGACGATCAACCACATAAAATTAATGTTATAGACTTGAATATAAACACAAAAACACACTATATGCAATAAAGATCAAGTAAAAACTAAACATAGCATATACAAACTACGATGAAGAACCGAATGGTACCGGTACCAATTCGACTTTTAGTTGAGCCCGATCTTTCTCCGATTCTCGAACTAGTTTCTAGGGAATATAATCAACGCAACACTAAGGAAGGCTAATTATCGATGGAAGGTGAAACACCACAACAAGAGAAATTAATCTTGATGATACGAGTAACTCAAAGAATGAATGAATGAATTCTACATAAAAGTTCAAACACGAGAAGCTAAGGAATAACATTACCAAAATATCAATATATCTAATGTAAATAATGTGTAGGCCAAAGCATCTCTTCACTGACGATTTCGGGATCGAAATATAAATTGGGGACGAAATATCAATATCAATATATCCATATCAATCTCTTGACCCTTCATTTAATCCAGATTCAACCATTTTTTCACCCATAACTTCTTCATCATCTTCAATATTTACCACATCATCGGGCTTGTCATTTTTCTCTTCTTCATTTCCATCATTCCCATTGATGGAATCTTCAAATCATTAGCCTCATCTTCTTCTCTTTTTTTTCATTTCACTCTCTTCTTCAACGTCATGTACAAAGGTTGATATCTTAGATTTTGTGTGTCTAATAACATCATCAACCTTGTATTCAATATCCTCCAATCTAATCTCAACATCCCCTACTTTTTCTTCTAAGTTTGTCATCCTAGAGTTGAATTCTTCTTGAAAAGATTCTAATCTTGTTTCAACTCCATCAATTTTATTCTCCAAATATGACATTTTATCATAGATAGATGCTTGAAAAGTGTTGAAATTACCTTGGAGGATTTCTTGAAATGACCTCAAGCTTGACATGATTTGAGAGTAAATGTCATTGCTAGCCTCATGTATTGATGGAGTAACATCTCTTTGAATGTTCGCACTTGGAATCTCCCCTTGAGGTCTAACATTTGCTTCAACTCCACATTCTTCATTAAACCCCAAAATTGATATACTCAAAATTTTGTCCTTCACTCCCTTGACCATCCACTTCTTGCTCTTGTTGCATATTTGGCTTTTGAATTCCTCTTGCTTCAATAAGTTTCCTCAAAGTTTCACAAACTTTAGAGCTTTTGTTATGTGCAATCAAAGTCGCCAAAAGCACTTCATGGGTGCACCTAGAATGGAACTTCTAATGTCCATTGACTAGGATCATATGCATTTTGTGGAAGTGGCCCTCATTATATATGTTGTACCTTGTGCTTCTTTGAGTAGGATTGGTGAAAAGTAAGGTCCACATGCTCCCATAAGGAAGAAACTTGTTGGCATCATGGACCCCCATCCATAAAACACTTCAATGCCAAATAAGCAAAATTTGCCTTCTTCCTCTCAACAAGCCACTGCCACCGTCATTTGAAGGTATGTAATAGAGCTTTTGTGACCGGAGACGGGAATGATTACGTTTGTGACCATATGATGAAGGGTGTGACCATATTCGTCCAATTTGTTTATCTCTATTTCTTTAGATTTATTGAAGGTTCCTTGGATGTTGAAATACGTTTTGAAACTTCTAATATCTAAGTCGTCATCCCTTGGTACACTCTTAGAGTTATCAAAATACCGAATAGCTTAATCTTGAAGTTTAACCCCAAGATTGTCACACAACATAGCTTCCGAGAAGCTAAACTCCAAGCTTCCTACCCGGGATGTCCACCAATATTGCCCATCATTTCTAAGCCCATATTATCTAAGGTTAGCACCAAATTCATATATTGTGAGGGGGTATATTTCACACTTGTGAGCAAGAAGAGGCACCCATCCCATATCGATAAAGTGCTCAACAACCTCATTTAATGCCCCATTAAACATGTTGCTATTCATAATAGACCCATGAATTATCCTTCTTCTCTCTATAAAAAAATTTTCATATATTTTCTTAGCCTCTTCAGAATAGAATCTAGGGGATACCTTCTTTGTAGCATATGAATATGATTCTCCTTGAAATCTCGGAGAAGGATGTGGAATTGGACGATCATCATCGGACTCAGTTTCCTCGTTGGATTGAGTCACATTCTTTGATTTGCCCTTGCTTCGATCCGCCATTCTCTTTGTATTTACTCTCTTTGGAGCGGGAATTGTTAAAGCCTTTTCACGAGGTCTTTTTGAATTAGGTTTCTTCTTTGGAGGATCTTCTTTGGGTTGGTCATTTGTGGATTTTGAAGATGGATTGGAATTTAAATTTGTCCTCGTCTTGATATGAAATGAGGAAAAATGGAAGGAATTTGTATTTGGGAAAATGTAGGCTTTTGTTTTGAGGAAATTTGGTATGAGGGTTTGAGAGTATTTGAAAGAGGGGAAAATAATTTTTTAAATTCTGAACTGAAAATCCTTTATTTCTGCTGAATAGCAACTGTTCGGTCGACCGGAGGTCCTATCCGGTCGCCTGCCCTCCCTGATCCAATTAAAATATGAATTTCTTTCTGTCCAGATTTCGGACGAGCGATGAGAGATGTCGGTCGACCGGAATACCCTGTTACTGAATAGCCTTTAGCTGCGGTCGACCGGGAGTCTATTGAGGTCGACCAGTATATCTTGTCATTGAGTGAGACATTTTGACCATATCTGCGGTCGACCGATGCCTTGTCCAGTTTGCCGGATTTCCCATGTTTCCTACAAAACAATTCAATTTTGGTACCCATTTTCTTATGGGTCCTTGGGATTAGTTTTTGGGTTCTTTTCAACCCAAATAGACTTGGCACCTCTTTCTATTTACTTCTTATTAATGCAACAAGTAACATGATTACCACATTTACCACAATAAGAGCATTTATCATTTAGCATAGTGGCATGTGATGTTCTAGCATTAAAAGAAGTAGAGTAAGCAAAATTTTGAGTGAGCTTTCGCTCAATAAGTTTAGATTTAGCAATAGACATGTAGTCAAGTAATTCTTGGTTTTCAAGAGATAAAAACACATTCTCTTGTTCAATTTCTAGTTTAGTGTAAGATGTAAGAAGTTCATTATATTCTACTTGCATGCATGATCTTTCGTTTAATGAGCAAGCAAGTTCTTTACAAATAGTTCTATTCTTCTTAGCCATCTTCTTCAACTCATCATATAAATCAATTAAGAGCAAAAAGGAATCATCATCATTAACATGATCACTATTAAGAGTTGAAGTTAAGCTTTGTACCTCATTACTCAAGGTTTTTGGACTTTGGATTGCAAGTTGATCTTCTTCATCAATTAGTCCAATGAGACACCTTGTTTAGTCTTTTGTAGAGTCATCTTGGATGGATGAGTTTGAAATTTTTGATGAACTCTCTACATTTATGTTGTCCTTTGCACATGACTTTGAAGTCTTATCTTGTTTTGCCATTTCTTGGGGTTCATCTCTTCATTGAGACTATTTGATCGTTTTGAGCCTACAAGACTTTGAGGAACATTTGATACCTTTTGTAAAGGTCCTTCAAGATTATTGTGTTCTCTCAAATGACAATTGTGTGTACAATGATCAATATTATCAAAAATAAAACCATATGGATGATTCTCATGAGATGAGAGTAAATAAGAACAATAATCATCTGATCTTGTGATATTACATATTTTAGATACCTTAGCAAGAGAAACATAAAGTAAATGAAGCTCTTGCATTAAGTTATCTCCATGTGTAAGATCACTAAAATAACATGATGCATCATCAACAAGATCACAAGTAAGAACTGTAAGCCCTAAGGGGCGAGCAGAACTCGGCTTTTTGATAATGGACAAACACTTGATGTTGTGTCTAATGTTTTATATCTTTGTGATAGAATATCGGAACTTATAATGGAAGCTCTAAGTACTTCAATCAAGCCATGATCAAGATTCAAAGTCATATTATTCAAGGCTCATCTTTCAAGATTGAAGATTGAAGACTTAGGTTTGGTTAGATTAGCTTTGTCATTATAAGTCGTTATCTTATAAGCTCTAACCAATGCTCTCATGAACATAAGTTCTACACTCAAGTCTTGCATGTTTTTCATAAACACGTTTTCAAAAGGCTAAAGTTTCAAAATGATTCTCATATGTGTTCATATCTCAAAAGCCTTTGATTTCAAAGTATAAGTCTTTTTAAAACAGTTTTCTAAATGCTCTTACTTGTTACATATTGAGAAAACCTTTTAGACTTCAATAGATTTCAAAACGTGTGAAAAATCAACATCTCTCAAAGCTCAGAAGGTCGAATCATCCGAGCTTGCCTCGGATCAACCGAGCACAAACAGAGAGGTTTGATGTTTTGGTTCGGTCGACCGACCTAGGGTTCGGCTCAATCGAGCTTGACTTCGGTCATCCGAGTTGTGATTTCGGTCAACAGAACTCTGCGATTTCTAGCCGTTATATGACCGTTAAAGAGTCGTTTTTCAGCATATTTTTTAAATGTATATATACTCTAAAAGCCGAGAATGACTCTATGACTTGCACATACAATATACATTCATTTCCTATCAAGTCTAAACACTTTCAAAGCAAATGCACTTCATCTTATGATCTAAATCATTCTAAAGTGTTCTTTAAAAAGCAAGACAAAGAGTGTGCATCAAATGTTCTAAGAGCTTATCATTCTTGTACTTCAAAGGTATATATCTTTCACTTAGAAGAGTGAACAACCTTGTTCTTTAAACATTCTTATTCCCTTTCTAAGTGATTGGGTTATTCTTGTAAAAGTCCTACTTTGTGTGGGCAAGTAACTCTTAGTGAGTTGTGTATTGTGGTTGTGTTGTAAAACTCTTAGTGAGTTAGCCACAAGTGTAAAAAGTTCTTCTTAGTGAAGTTGTTAAAATCCTTGGGTGCGGCTCAAGGTAGTGGATGTAGATTCTGAGTGAATCGAACCACTATAAATCCTTTGTCTTGTTGTTGGGTTTAGTTTTTCTTTTGTTCATCTTGCACAAACTTACAGTAGCATTGAATAGATTCGAAAAAGTTTGCAAGATCGATTGAAACCCAATTCACCCCCCCCCCCCTCCCCCCTCTTGTGTTTTACAAGAACATCAATCTTACTTCTTATACTATTAAAAACATTAATTAAAGTTCCATGAGAGAGTAAGGTAGATACCTTTTCCTTACCAAGTGATGATGATTGAAAATTGACATTGTGGCTCTTTTCATCATTTGTGCAATTTAAGCTTCTTGGTTCCTTGAAGATTGTATCCTTTGAATTTTGAGGACTCAAGAGCTATGGAGAGTTTGTGATTTCTTTCTCTTTGAAAATCTCCATTTAACGTTTTCATGCTTCAAACCACTTCTTCTTGTACATCTTTCTTTGAAGCTTTGTGGCAATCTTTTTCTCTTCCTTTTGCAAGATGTTTGATCTTCATAGTCTCCATCATAATTTAGTTCATTATGAAGATCATCATATTGTGCTTCCATTCTCTATTTTCCCTCATTTTGTGAACGTTCAATATGTATATCTTTTGAGCTCGTTGAGGGTTGACCATTGTTTTCTCCTTTATCACACTTCTTGGTTGTATCAAGATTTTGAAGTATAATTGAGATGTCCTCTATACCTTCACAAGATTTAGTCCCCAATCCTAGACTAACCACCTTTGGCTCTTGCACTTCAACTTCTCCTTTGTATGATGCTCCAAGCATATTTATCACGGAATGAGCATCTTTAAATTCATGCACTTTGTTGAGAGCTTCTTCATTTAATGCACAACAAAGAGCATTTAAGGCTTTGAAGTTGAGTGTCATCCTCTTGTAGTCTTCTTCATCATAGTCTTTCCTAGACTTTGGCACCATGACACCTTGTGTGTAGAATGACGGAATAAAAGGACCTTCTTCTATAATGCTCAACAAGGAAATGTCATTAGAAGACAAAAACAATTTAAAAACACATTTCCAACTATCAAAGTTGGACCCATCAAATAGGGGTGGTCTAGATGGGGATTGGTCATCTAAGTTAGAAAAGCTATGAGCCATGGATCCTCCTAGGATGTAAGTCCAATAAAAAAGAGACTAGACATTGATACCAATTGAAAGACACCTTTGGGGGTGTTTAACCTAAGAGGGGAGGTGAATTAGGTTCTTAAAAACTTCTTAGCTTTTCTAAAACTTCTTTGCCTAAAGGTTCACCTTAACAACAAATATGTTGTTTAAGCACATAAGATGATTCAATTATGTTCAAGGCAACTTACATGACTATGTGAAGCAATTGTATAAAGCAAGAAATCATGTGATAGTTTCTATCCTAAGCACATATGTTCATATAATCAAATAGGCAAGTTATAGCAAGTATATGAACAATGAAGTAAAGGAGTAGGGATAGAGAAAACTAACACAAGGATTTATAGTGGTTTGATTCACAAAGAATCTACACCCACTAACTTAGGGCAAACCCAAAGATTTCAACATCCACTAATGGATACCGCTTCACAACAAATGCAAGGTGGGTTCTACCTTTTACAATTGCCTCAACAAATGAGGATTTTTGCTTCACAAAGAAGACTCCACTCACAAAGAGTGTTAGCCTCACAAAGAGGACTTTTGCCTTCGAGATAGGGACTTACAAACACTCACCAAGAGTGAAGCTCACAAAGAGATTTTTGCTAGTTCACAAAGAACTAGTTCTCACAAAGAGAAACTTGGGTAACTAGACTCTTACAAATGAGACTTTACAATTAAGTTCACTACAAGGAATTCCCTCTTGGAATGGATTTACAATTGAAGCTCTAATCACCATTTGAGAATAGAAGAGATAGATGAAGTTTAAGCTCAACTCAAATAAGCTTTTTAATGATTTGGAAATGAAGCTCAAAAGTGTTTTATTTCTTGTTTATGAAGTGTATAGCATATGCCCTCTAATGGCTTAGTTGGTTATGAAAATTCAGCTTTAGAAGCTTTATATATGGGCAAAATACACAAGTAAATTTGGTCACAACGGATATAATTTTGGCATTGATTTGACAACTCCGGCCGACCGCTACTAGGTCGTAGGTTGACCAGAGAACCTTAAAGTAAAAAATTAAAGTCATTACTGTCTTCATCTCGGTCGACGCATTCAAGTGGTCGGGATCTACCGAAGCAGTGTCGGTCGACCTACCTATATCAAGGTCGTTCGAGAGAATATAGCCGTTGGAGCATTGGAACATTCAAAACTTGAATAAGGATAAAAACACACTGGTCGACCGCGTCAACACTGGAGGACTACCAGACAGCTCTGGTCTTCCGAGGCTATGCCTAGGTCGACCGGAGTACAGTCCCAAAATGGTTTTTACATTTAGTTAAGTTTCTAATATTCTCATGCACATGCCTAAGTGTTTTCTAAAAATATAAAAACACATTTTAAAATACTTAGGCATTGACCAACACTTAAACTAGTTTTCAAAAACCTTTTCAAAGATTTGAACAATGTAAAACATGAGGTTTTGAAAACATGTATATTTTGAGCTTTAAACATTCTTATATCCTAGTATTCTCAGAGAAGATTAGTCACAAAGAATATACCTATGTAGACTAGACTAATCTTCTTGGAGGTCTTCAAGTCTTGTAGATGAAATCTTCTAAGAACTTTGACTTGAAACCTTTGATCAACATCTTCTTTGAGTGATGAAGTCCTCTAGCCATCTTGAGTTGTAGTGTATTTGACTTCACACTTCTTCTTGTCAAAGAGTCTACCTCTTGATTGTGCTCTTGTTGAATTGAGTAGCTCTTGACATGTTGATCTTCCTTCTTCATTGACTTTGCAAGTACTTCCATAGCATGTGGATTGACTTCATGCTTGTGCTATGAAGTCTTGCAAAGTGTAGCTTCCTTGTGTGTATGATCATACTTTTGATGTACACAAGGAGCTAACTTACCATTTTCATCAATGTTGGTGTGAGTGCTAAGGATCTTATCATTAAGAACATGCTCACACAAACATTAGAACTATCAATGGTTTGTTATCATCAAAACAAGATTGATCACTTTGCCCTTCGGGTTAACATTTTCAACTGTTTCGATCGGTGAATAATGGTGATTTTGTCAAACTCTGACAAAATCGTTTATTAACAATCTTGGATTTAGGGTCGTCGTGTTCGAATTAACAAAATTCTTCTACCGTTAAATCATCGTAATATATTTAAGGTCGTCAGGTTTGAATTTTTTAAATTTTGTGACCGATGAATAATCTCCTTTGTAGTCAAGTTCATTCAAAATATTGAACTAACTTTCATAGATGTGGGGACGTCGGCTCGGAATTTTCAATTGTTGCAACCGGATAATAATCTTGGTTTAAGCCAAATTCAGGAAAAGTGGTGTACTAATCACCACAGGTTTGGGGGCATTAGCCTCAGAATTTTCAATTTTTGCGACCAACGAACAATCTCAATTTCAGTAATGTGCTAACAAAATGTGTATTAATCACCACAGATTTGGGGCTAGCGGGCTCGTAAGTTTAGTCAAATTCTAACAAAATTGTGTACTTGCCATCATTGATTTGGGACCATCGGACTAGTATTTTTCAATTGTTGCGATCAATGAATTATCTCGATTTTAAAAATTATTTCAAAATCGTGTAATAACAATCATGGATTTAGGGTAGCCAGTCACGGATTTTTTAGCCGGTTCTACCAAGGAATAATCACGATTTTAGTCAAGTTCAGATAAAATCATGTACCCGTCGGGCTCGAATTTTTCAATGGTTGTAATTAGTGAATCATCTCGAGTTTAGTCGAATTTTTACAAAATTGTGTACTAACTATATCAGATTTGGGGCCATCAGACACGTATTATTCAATTCTTTTCAAGCGGTGAATAATCGTAATTTTAGTCAAGATCTGCTAAAATTGTGTACGTTATCTTCACGGATTTACGTTCATCCGGCTAGAATTTTTCATCTGTTGTGACAAGTAAATAATCTCGATTTTAGTCAAGTTCATAAACATTCGTGTACGTTATCACATGTTTGAGGTCATTGGGCTCGGAATTTTAATTTTTTTCGACAAGTAAACAATCTCGATTTTAGTCAAGTGTGTACAAATCATCACAGATTTAGAGCCGCTATGTTCATTTTTTCAACTGTTTTGACCAAGAAAAATCTTGATTTTTGTCAAGTTTTGACACAATCGTGAAGTAATCATAAAAGATTTGGGGGCATCGAGCTCGATTTTTTAACTGTTTCGACCGGTGAATAATCGTGATTTTAGTTAAATTCCGACAAAATCATGTACATCACGTATTTAGGGTCGTCGAGCTCAGATTTTTTTAATTTTTTCGACTGGTGAATAATCGTGATTTTATCAAGTTCAGACAATATCGTGTAATAACCATCACGAATTTAAGGTCGACATGTTTGATTTTTTCGTCTTTTGCGACATGTATATAATCTCATTTGTAGTCAAATTCAGAGAAAATCGTGCACTAACCGTCACGGAATGGGGACGTCGGGCTTGAATTTTTCATCTGTCGCCGCCGGTGAATAATCTTGATTTTTGTCAAGTTCAGAAAAAATTGTGTCCTAACCATCAGAGGTTTGGGCCACCGGGCTCGTAATTTTCAATTTTTGTGACTAGTGAACAATCTCGATTTTAGACAAGTGCTTACAAAATTATGTACTAATCATCACGGATTTATGGATGTTAGACTCAGTTTTTCAACTATTTCGATCGAGAAAATTTCGTGATTTTAGTAAAGTTTAAACACAATAGTGTAGGTTATCACAATGTTGGGGTCGACGAGCTCAGTTTTTTCAATTGTTTCGCAAGGTGAATAATACTGATTTTAGTTAAATTCTGACAAAATCGTGTACTATTCATTAATGATTTTTGTCATCATGCTCGGGTTTTTCAGCCATTTCGACTGGTGAATAATCGTGATTTTAGTAAAATTCTGACGAAATCATGTACTAATCATCACGGATATAGGGTCATCGAGCTCGGTTTTTTCAATTTTTTTGGCTGGTGAATAATCGTGATTTTAGTCAAGTTCTTAAAAAAATTGTGTACTAACCATTCCGAATTTACAGTCGTCGGGCTAAGTGTTTTCAATTGCTACAACCGGTGAATAATCTAGATATTATTCAAGTTCAGACAAAATCGTGTATAAAGAATCACATATTTGGGGTCGTTGGGCTCAAAATTTTCAAATTTCGCGACAATTGAACAACCTCGATTTTAGTAAAGTTCTACAAAAAAGTGTACTATCATTTTAAATTTGGGGTCGTTAGGCTCGATTTTTCAACTATTGCTACCGAGGAAAAAATGTGATTTTAGTCAAGTTCAAATAAATTCGTGTAGTAACCATCGCATATTTAAGATCGCCTGCCTCGAATTTTCAACTGTGTCGACCGTTGAATAATCGTGATTTAAGTGAAATTCTAAAAACAATCGTGCACAAACCATCAAAGATTTAGGGCTGGCGGGCCCAGGTTTTCAACCTTTTCAATAATTGTGATTTTAGTGTAGTTCTAACAAAATTGTGTACTAAAAATCACAGAATTAGTGCATACTGGGACTCGAATATGTGAGTCGTTACTAACGTTGAATAATCACGATTTTAGTCAAGTTCAAACAAAATCGTGAATATCATCAAAAATTTAGGGTTCGTAATGCTCGTATTTTTCAACTATTGCGACAAGCGAATAATCTCGATTTTAGTCAAATTCATACAAAATCGTATACTTACCATCAAGCAATTAGAGCCGCCGGGCACAAATTTCTCAATTGTTGCGATAAGTGAATCATCTTGATTTTAGTCAACTGAAGATAAAATCGTGTACTAACCATCACATATTCAAGGTAGTCGAGTTCAAAATTTTCAACTGTTGCGACTAGTGAAAAATCTCCATTGTAGACAAGTTAAGACAAAATTATGGATTAACTATAACGGATATGGGGACGTAGGGCTCGACTATTTCTATTGTTGCAACCGGTGAATACTCGTGTAAAAACCAACACATATTTTGGGTCATTGGGCTCCTAATTTTCAATTTTCTCGACCGGTGAACAATCTCGATTTTAGTCAAGTTCTTACACATATTTGTTCTAATAATCAAAGACTTGGGGCCACCAAGCTCGGTTTTTTCATTTGTTACGACCGAGCAAATATCAAGATTTTAGTCAAGTTAAGATAAAAGAGTGTAGAACCATCAAAGATTCAGGGTCATCGGGCTCGGCTTTTTCAGTTGTTTTGACATTTGAATAATCGTGATTTTAGTAAAATTATGACAAAATCGTGTACTAACCATCAAAGATTTGGTGTCGCCAGACTCGTTTTTTCAACTGTTTCATAATCGTGATTTTAGTCAAGTTTTGAAAAATATTGTGTAATAACCATCACAGATTTAGGGCCACTAGAGTCGGGTTTTTTATATTTTGCAACCGGTGAATAATCACAATTTTAGTCAACCTTTGACAAAAATGTGTACAAACCATCACATATTTAAGGCCACCGGATTCGGGTTTTTTAGTTGTTGCAACCGGTGATAATCACGATTTTAGTCAAGTTCAGACAAAATCGTGTACTAACACCATCACAAATTTTGGGTTGTCAGACTCGCATTTTTCAATTGTTGCGATCAGTGAATCATCTCGATTTTCCGCAAGATTCATACAAAATCATGTACTAACCATCACGGGTTTGAGGCAATCGACCGGTGAATAATCATAAGTTTACTCAAGTTCAAACAAAATTGTGCAGTAACCATCACAGGTATGGGGAATAATGTCGCACTGGCTCAAGTTTTTCAACTACTGTGATCAATGAATAATGTTGATTTTAGTCAAATTCAGAAACAATAGCGTACAAACCTTCACATGTTTGCTGTCATTAGGCTCAGAATTTTAAATTTTTGCGACCAGTGAACAATCTTAATTTAGTTAAGTTCTTACACAATTTTGTACTAATCATCACATAATTGGGCCGCCAAACTCGATTTTTTCAACTGTTTAATTCGAGGAAAATCGTGATTTTAGTCAAGTTCAGACACAGTCGTGTAGTAACCATCAAAGATTTGAGGTTGTCGGGTTCAGATTTTTCAATTATTTCGACCAATGAATAATAATGATTTTAGTCAAACTCTGACAAAATATACTAACTGTCTGGGATTTAAGGTCACCGTGCTAGCATTTTTCAACTTTTTCGACCGGTTAATAATCGTGATTTTAGCCAAGTTATGTCAAAATTATTTCTAATCAACACGATTTATGGTGGTTAGATTCGAATATTTCAACTTTTGCGACCGTGCGTGAATAATCTCCTTTGTAGTCAAGTTCGGACAAAATATTGTACTAACCATCACGGACATGAGGGACGTCGGGCACATATTTTTTTAAGCTGTTGCGACCGGTTAATAATCTTGACATTAATCAAGTTCAGAAAAAATAGTGTACTAATCATCACATGCTTGGGTCATTAGGCTCAAAATTTTCAATTTTTGGACTATGGAACATTTTTTATTTAGTCAAGTGCTTACAAAATTGTGTACTAATCATCACATATTTGGTGTCATCGGATTCGGTTTTTTCAACTGTTTCCACTAAGTAAAAATCGTGATGTTAGTCCAGTTCAGACACAATTGTCCAGTTTTTTCAATTGTTTCATTTGGTAAATAATCGTGATTTTTGTCAAATTCTGACAAAATCGTGTACTAACCATCACGGATTTAGAGTCATCAGACTCGGTTTTTTTCAACTTTTTCGCTTGGTGACTAATCGTAATTTTAGTGAAGTTCTAACAAAATAGTGTAATAACCATTGAGAATTTAAAGTCGATAGGATAAGATTTTTTCAAGCTCATTGCGGTAGGTAAATAATATCAATTTTAGTCAAGTTCGGACAAAATCGTGTACAAACAATCATAGATTTGGGGGTTTTGAGCTCAAAATTTTTCAAATTTTGCGATCAGTGAACAATCACAGGTTTTGGGTCGACAATTCGAATTTTTAAATATTTGCTATCTATTAATATTCCTGATTTTGGTCAACTTTTTACAAAATTGTGTACCAATCATCAGGAATTTAGTTCTGCCAGCTCAATTTTTTTAACTGTTCCAATAATCATTATTTTAGTCAAATTCTTACAAAATCGTATGCTAACCATCACAGATTTGGGACCGTCGGGCTCAGATTTTTCAACTAGTATGACATGTGAATAATCTCGATTTTAGTCTAGTCAGACAAAATCGTGTATGGATTTATGGTAAAAAAAATCTAGTAGTTTAACTGTTGCTATCGGCGAATAATCTCGCTATTAGTCAAGTTCTTACAAAATCGTGTACTAACCATCATGCATTAAGAGCCGTCGGACACAGATTTTTTAACTATTGCGATAGGTGAATAATCTCGATTTTAGTCAAGTAAAGACAAAATAGTGTACTAACAACCATCATAGATTCAGGGTTGTCAGTTTCAAATTTTTTAACTGTTTCGACCGTTGAATAATCACTGTTGTTGTCAAGTTCAGACAAAATTGAGCACTAACCATCACGGATTTTGGCCGTCGGGCTCGGATTTTTCAACTGTTGCAACCAGTGAATAATCTCCATTTCAGTTAGGTTCGGAAAAAAAAAATGTGTACTAACCATCATAGATTTGGGGTCATTGGGCTTGAAATTTTAAATTGTTGCGACCGGTGAACATTTCAATTTTAGTCAAGTTCTTACAAAATTGTTCACTAATCATCACATATTTAGGGTTCTCGGACTCAGTTTTTTAAATTCTTTCGACTAAGGAAAAATCGTGATTTTAGTCAAGTTCAAACACAATAGTGTGGTAACAATCATAGATTTAGTATCATCGGTCTCAGTGTTTTCAATTGTTTTGATCAGTGAATAATAGTGAATTTAGTCAAATTTGATAAAATTGTGTACTAAGAATCACGGATTTAGGGTCGATCGGTGTGATATTTTCAACTTTTTTTTATCGGTAAATAATTGTGATTTTAGTCAAGTTTTGACAAAGGCATGTACTAACCATTACGAGTTTAGAGTCGTCATGTTCAATTTTTTCAACTTCTGCGACTGGTGAATAACCTCGATTCTAATCAAGTTCAGAAAAAATCGTGTACTAATCATCACATATATGGAGTCGGTGGGCTCGAAATTTCCAACTGTTGCGACCGGTGAAGAATCTAGATTTTAAGTCAAGTTATTGCAAAATTGTGTAGTAATCATCACAGATTTGGGACCGTCGCGACCGATTAATAATTTCAATTTTACTTGAGTTCAGAAAAAACCGTGCTCGGATTTTTCAACTATTGCGACTAGTGAATAGTCTCGATTTTCTCAAATTCAGACAAAATTGTATACTAACCATTATAGATTTTGGTCGTCGGGTTCGGATTTTTCAATTGTTGTGTAGACGGTGAATAATCTTAATTTTGTCAAGTTCCAACAAATTCGTGTACTAACTAACTATCACAAATTTGGGGTCGTCATGCTCAAAATTTTCAATTGTTGCTATCTATCGAATAATCTCGATTTTAGTCAAGTTCTTACAAAATCGTGTATCACATATTTGAAACCACTTTGACTCAGATTTTTGACTATTTTGACCAGTCGAATAATCGTAATTTTATTAATGTTTTGATAAAATTGTGCCAACAAAGATTTTGGGACCGACGGGCTCATATTTTTCATTTGTTGCTACCGGTGAATAATATGGATTTTAGTCAAGTTCAGACAAAATATTTTACTACCCATCACAGGTTTAGTGTCGTCGAGCTCGGATTTTACTATTGTTTTGACCGGTAAATAATCATGATTTTAGTCAAGTTACGACAAAATCGTGTACTAACCATTAAAGATTTAGTGTCGTCGAACTCAGATTTTTCAAATATTGACATGTGAATAATCGATTTTAGTCAAATTCAAACAAAATCGTGTATTATCAATCACAATTTTTTAGATTGTCGAGTTCGGATTTTTCAATTGTTGCGATCGGTGAATAATCTCGCTTTAAAATCGTATAATAACTATCATAGATTTGAGGTCATTTGGCTCGGATTTTTAAATTTTTGTTATTTAGCGACTTTAGTCAAATTCTTACAAAATCGCGTCGGCTCAAAAATTTTCAAGCTATTGCGATCAGGTTAATAATATTTCTTTAAAAGCATGTAATAACTATCATAAATTTGAGGTCGTTGCGCTCGGATTTTTAAATTGTTGTTATTAATCGACTTTAGTCAAATTCTTACAAAATCATGTACTAACCATCACAAATTTAGGGTCGTCGGCTTAATTTTTTCAACTGTTGCGACCGGTTAATAATCTCGCTTTAAAAGCATGTAATAACTATCATAGATTTGAGACCGTTGGACTCTGATTTTTAAATTGTTGTTACTTATCGACTTTAGGAAAATTCTTACAGAACGTGTACTAACCATCACAAATTTATGGCGCACGACTCAAATTTTCAATTGTTACGACCAGTTAATAATCTCAATTTTAGTCAATTTCAGGAAAAAAAAATCGTGTATTAACAACCATCACAGAATTGTGGTCTTTGGACTCAGAATTTTCAAATTTTGCGAGCGGTAAATATTCTCGATTGTAGTCAAATTCTGACAAAATTGTGTACTAATCATCACAGATTTGAAGCCTTGGACTCGGGTTTTTCAACTGGTATGACAGAAATTCTAGTGCATAAAAGACATTGGTTTCTCTCAAGAAGATGCATGGCCTCAGACAGATAGCTGGGCAACATAAGCAAAAGAAAATGTACAGGGAATATGAAAAGAAAATTGCTTTTGTTCTTGTAACGGAAAATGCGTTGGGTGTAAACGATGTGAATACGCTATCCAATAGATTTATTGAGTGTTCGAATTTATCTAGGGGTTGAAACTTAACTTATAGATATGTTAAATTTTAGAGTGAACGACTCTTTTTTAACTTTAACAATTTTTGCTTTTATCTTTTTAGACAAACTTTTATTTTGTACTTTCTTAGACTTAAACAATTTACGGGACTACCGTTATAGATTTTTTTGACATTTTCGGCAAAAAAAAATGGCATGTGCTTAGGTCTACCTAGAGGTAAAAATGTCTACTAACATATTAAAACATCTTACCCACTTTTAATCAAGGTTTTGAAACTCGGACCTCTCGGCGGTCGGTTAGGTGCCAAAAACCCGTTTTAAATCAAAAACCGCTCTAATTTCATCGACCCAGTTTACCGTACGGTTGGATCGTCCCGAAACCAGTAAATCGAACGATTTTGTGGCAAACCGCAGATCACAAAATCCATTTTTTTTTAAATTTTTCTGTTAAAAAAAGGGAAGAAGAAGAAGAAAAATTGAGAGAGAGGTGGCGGGCCGGTGGCAGTTCACGGCGAGAGAAGGAGAGGAGAAGAAAAAAAAAGAGGGTGGTGGCGGTGGTGGTTCATGGTAGAGAGAAGGAGAGGAGAAGAAGAAAAAAAAAGAGGCGGTGGCGGAGCGCGGCGAGGGATAGGGAGAGAGAGAAGAAAAAAAAATAGGGCGGTGGCGGTTCACGACGAGAGAGGAGAGAGAAGAAAACAAAATAAGGAGGTACGGCGAGAGAGAATGAGCAGCGGCAAAAGCCGCGCCGGAGAAAGGAGAAGAGGGAAAGGACCGCCTGGAGAAAAGAGGAGAAGGAAATGATAGGGTTTTCTTCCTCTAGGGTTGTGTAAGAGACTTTATATATCTTGGACTAAAATGGCAATTAAAATATTATCATACAAACCCTAAAAAATAATTATAATACAAACAAGTCCTAAAAAGTCTATTTTCAACATCTAGTTGGACATTAAAATTAAAGGAGATATTTAAGGGAATAATTGAGATAAAATATATCTAAACTATCTTTATATCAACGAGATGTTTATTTGGGAAATTTTACATTAACAACATTTTTTATTGATAAGTTTATATTATATATTTTTTAATATTTATGACGTCACCGGGTTGATGAGCGAATTCGATAGCAGTACAGTAGTGGCCGTGACTCGATAATTTTCAGGGTCGATGTCCAGTCCGGATTTCAAAACATTGCTTTTGATCACTATACCCGATCCACCCGACTCCCGACTGCCTACCAACCCACATGACATCTCTTATTCTTCCTCACAAAGTTTAGAGAGAGAAACAAGAACAGGAAGAAAATTTTAGAGATAGAAAGTAGTCCAATTTCCATTTTCCCACTTTACTATTTCTTCTCAATTTTATCTCAACAATTTCTACTGAGAAAAGATACATTTAAAAATCTGTATATAATAGAGAATATTATTGTTTGTAATTTTGAGTGGAAGAAAAGTGAAATAACTTTTGGATTGAAGCTCTCCAAGAAGTTTGGATTAATCATATTATTATTGGAGAAATAAATTTGAAACTTTTAACATTTTTAGCTTGGATTATTGTTATATCATCATCGATCATTATTTTTTTTTCTAAATAAAGATTCTACTCATTAATTATAAAATAGTCAAGGCTATTAATCTCAAACACCATGATAACAGATAAAAATACACACTCCGAACCAGGTAAACAACACAAAAAACAATAAAAAAAAATAAATACATCATCATCTGCATCTGCATCTGGTAGATGGAATTTTTCGAAGTGGTGAATCCGAGTTGGTTCCGATCTGAACTCACTGAGTTAAAAAGCTTGGTCTTTTGGTTTTCCTTTGGTCGCTCGGTCTCTATCTGCTTGATGAATTGGATAGGAAGAGGAGATTGATAACTGTGGAAGCTCATCAACCATTGGTAAATTCTGAGAAAATCTCATATCAGTAATTACATTTCTGGGTAAATCCCAAACCCAAATAACTTGTATCAACATCATGAACAAAAACTTCAGTTTCACCATTTTATATGTTTCTAGCCATTAATCCAGCAGTATATATAGCACTCATTCTTCCTTTAGACTATGAAATGGTTTATTTGATTTAGGCCTTTCTTGAGAGATGAAATTCAATCCGAATTTTAAAATATTTTTCATTTTGATTTTTAAAAAGTCATGGATTGTGATAGGGCTTTATGGATTGTGTTAGCTTTATGCGAGACTTTTACGTGCATTATTTAGCAAAAAAAAAGATTCTACGCAGATTCTATTAGATTGATTTCTCATGATTTCTTTTGATTTATAAAGTCATAGATTATTTAAATAATACCCAAAAATAAAGAAAATACTGATTCGAGTGATATATTATAAAGATCAAAGTGGTGTTAAATTCCAAAGTCAACCTATGTTTATAAATCTTTTTTATTTTGGAATCAAATCATTTTGTTAAAATTTTTAAAAATTTTGGTGATGAACTTTGAATTTTTTGGAGATCACATAACTACGCTTTTTTTGATTTATTTGTTCGAGGTTTGTATAATTATTTTTATCGATATTTTTTTTCTTTGGCTTAATTAATGTATGTTTTGTGAATCAAAGGTCCAATAGCTAGATGGGGCATTAGCCGACCCAGTGACCGAAAGGTCCCGGGTTCGATACTCCTCCGAGCGTAGGGGTAAGCTTTAATTGTCTCCCCTCTAGGGTACTATTCTCCTCTTATGATGTGTTCTTCTCACACTGCGGTTGGTTCTCTCCCACTTTGGGGGTTCCTCTCTCAGGGCGTGCAAAAAAAAATGTATGTTTTGTGATGAGTTTTGTTTGAACTCTTTTTTTCCCCTTTGATTTTCTATTTCGGGGAAATGAAATCCATGATTGGGAAATAGAAATTTGTAGTTCGTTAGAGAAAAAAATTGTTTGCTTTCTTTAATTTACGTTTGAAGATGATTAGGAAGAAAATTGTTTGGATATTATGACAATATATATTATTTTTTTGGGAAATAAACATTTCATATTGAAAATTTTCCTCATTTTTTTTGAGTTTGGATATTTCTTTATTTTTCTTATAATTTTAAAGAAATGAGATCACTAAAAAATGTGTAATTTAAGATAAAATTAACAAATACATTTATTAATTTTAATATTAATGAGAGAAAATCAAATTCTTGAGGAAAAAGAAGAGATTTCTCACTACACATTTAAGCCTAAGAAATCAATCAAAATACTAGACTTAATGAAATCAATGAAAATCTATAGAGTTTTGAATACTTTTGGATTTTAATGCATTTTTAAAATCGAAATTGAATACCTACTAGATTTTTAATGAACTTTTTAAAATCTAAATTGAATACCTATAGACTTTAAAACTCCTTTAAAATCCTATAAAATCTAGTTTGAATACACCCCTCGAAGTTTCGGAAGTGTTGGGAGGAAGAAGAAGAGAGCTCATGTGGGGGTGAGGGTGGGTCGGGTCGGATACAATTGATTAAAAGTGGATAAGATGTTTAATATATTAGTGGACATTTTTACCCCCTAGATAGACCTAGTGAGATATTGGTCACATGCTTATTTTTTTGCTGAAAATATCAAAAAAAATCTATAACTGGCAATCTAAGTAAATTGTTTAAGTCTAGAAAAGTAAAAAATAAAAGTTTATGTCTAAAAAGAGAAAAACAAAAAATTTTAAAGTCCAAAAAGAGACAATTTTATTGGTGCAACTAATTGTGATCATCTCCCGAGGTCATAAGTTCGAATCTTGGCTGGTGCTACCAGCTTCTAGAATTATACTTGCGCCGTGTTGGTGCTATTTTGACGGGGTTAGTGCTTGCATTGTTTGTTGATTAAGTCTAATATGTTCGATGATGAACACGAAAGTCCGAAACGTGAGGTAGCGGGATGTGTTGGTCACCATCACTTGCACCTTCTTTTAATTCAGAAACTAATTGTGATCATGAAAAGTCTTGTTCCGATGGTTCCTTGACTGACTCAACTTGAAATCCATCTCTTAGTGTTTTCATTGGATAAGGATTTTCAAAGAATAAGAATAATAATATGATTTTTTTTTAATGATAAGTATAAAAAAAAATATTGAGAGCGGAGCCTATCTATTACAAGGAATATGAGATTTAAGAGGCGGAGATGAAATTCAATAAGAATAATAATATGATTAATGATAAGTATGTATAAGAGAATATACTATCATTTCATAGGCCGAATTTCATGTCTAAGTTACGTTTCCTTCAAGCAATTCTACTTGATTAGTAAGTAGTAGTACTACTCAGTCTATAGAATGTGAAGACCGACTGGATCCACCATTTGAATTCAGGTCTCCTTTATTAATTATTTCCCTCTTTGATGGAGACCAAACTCCCTATATTTTAATCATACCATGTTAGTTTTCCTCTTATACTTCCCGAACCCGGCTCACATAGCTCGAAAAAATGTGAGCGTGAGCTTAATATTCAAGCTCGCTTCTTATGTGAGCTGAGCGTGAGCTTGACCCTGCTCAGCCCGAATAAGATTAATATAATTAAAATATTTTTATATATATATACATATATAATAATAATAATACTAATTTAAAAAAAAATTATATACATTATAATTATAATTATAATGTGTGGATTAACTCAATAATCTTTTTTTTTTGGGTAGACAAGAGATTATATTAAAGAAGGAGTCTTACAACATGAGAGAGGCAGTACAAAAAGTTAAAGGAAGAGAGAAAACGAGGGAAAAGACAGCGTGGGAAAAGCACAGTACTAAAAATACATTGGGATGAATCACAACAAAAAAGTGAGATGGTGTAGAAGAATTCAATGGGATTGTCAAAATTGGAATTGCCACCGACAATGGAATTAAATCAATCTTTTGAAATTTGCAAATTTATCATTTGTTAAAATTTTAAGTGCATGGATTCTCTTGTTTTTTGTTTTTTTTATATAAGACTCTTTTTATTAGCATATCAAATAATTCTGGAACTTTTGCTTCTTTTTGTGTATTCTTGTCCAAATTTAGTTTTAAGGCTCATTGTATTATGCTATTCTTGAGACAGGATTTTCGTTTTCTTCGCTAATATAAGTGAGCTTGGGAAGCTCGTGTTAAATTGTGAGTCGGCGTGAGCTCAAGGTGTATGAGCTTTTCGGGTGAGCGTGAGCGTGAGCTTTTGAATTTTTATGTGGTGAGCGTGAGCTATGCCAAGCTCAGCTCACATGCTTTCGATTGACACCCCTACTTATACTTGGGTGGTCCTGTCATCCATCCGAATCTAGTGCGAAACATATAATTTTCGCACACGGTTAACATTCATTTGGTTGTTGATATTTTATATATAGGTTGAAAACACTTGTCTTTAGTATTATACGTTCGAATATGTGTTTATATGAACACAAAAAAAAAATCAATTATCAAATTAATTAATTGAATGATTGACAGTGAGAAATGTTCCATCATGTGTTAACATAACATATGTTACTCATAATATCCAATTTGTTACTAGGACTTAATCTTCACGAATTTGAGTAACCGCTCTCAATCATTTTCTTTCCCTTTTTTTTTTTTGCTAAATATACCTAGTAATTCTCTAAATTAAGATGTAGCGTTATTTTGACCGCTAAATTATCTTGAATTCATTCGAATTTTGTTAAAAGTGTCTATTAACTCTTGCGGATTTAGGGTTTTCGAGTTCAATTTTTTTTTTTTTAACTTTTTCGACCAGTGGATAATTGTAATTTTAATCAAGTTCTGACAAAATTGCGTGTTAACCATTACGAATTTAAAGCTGTTAGACTAAGATTTTTCAATTGTTGCGGACGATGAATAATTTCGATTTAGTCAAGTTCATACAAAGTCGTGTACAAACAATCACGAATGTGGTGTCGTTGGACTCAAAATTTTCAAATTTTGCAACCGGTGAATAATCTCGATTTTAGTCAAGTTCTTACAAAATTGTGTACAAATCATCACATATTTGAGACCATCAGACTCGGGTTTTCAGCTGTTTCAACCGAAAAAAAATTGTTATTATAGTAAAGTTCAGACACAACCGTGTTGTAACCATCACATATTTGGGGTCGTCGGACTCGTTTTTTTCAACTATTTCGACCGACGAATGATCTCGATTTTAGTCAACTTCTTTCAAAACCATGTATCAACCATAAAAAATTTAGGGCAATCGGGCTCGATTTTTTCAACTGTTTCAATAATCGTGATTTTTGTCAAATTTTGACAAAATCGTTGTACTACCAACCATAACGTATTTAGGTCCGCCGGGTTCAAATTTTTCAACCGTTGCGACCGGTGAATAATCTCAATTTTAGTCAATTTCAGACAAAACATATACTAACCAACACATATTTGAGGTCGTCAAACTCGGATTTTCCGGTTGTTGCGATCAGTGAATCGTCTTGATTTTAGTCATATTCTCAAAATATCGTGTACTAATCCATCACATATTTGGGGTCGTAGAACTCGAATTTTTCAAATGTTTTCGACTGGTGAATAATCGTAATTTTAGTTAAGTTCTCACAAAACCGTGTACTAATCATCACAAATTTAGGGATTCGTAGGGCTCGGATTTTTCAACTATTATAAGCTGGTGAATAATCTCGATTTTAGTCGGGGTTCGAGCAAAATTGTATACATCATCACGACTTTAGGGGTCGTATGGCTTGTAGTTTTCAAGCTGTTGCGAACGTCGAATAATCTCAATTTTAGTCAAGTTCTTACAAATTTGTGTACTAGCCATCAAGATTTTTCAACTATTGCGACGAGTGAATAAACTCGATTGTAGTCAAGTGGCGACAAAATTGTGTACTAACCATCACGAATTTAGGGTCGCTAGGTTCGATTTTTTCAACTTTTGCGACCAGGTGAATAATCTCATTTGTTGTCAAGTTCAAACAAAATCATGTACTAACCATCACGAATATAGGGGACGTCGGGCTAAGGTTTTTAAACTGTTGCGCCCAGTGAATAATCTTGATTTTAGTCAAGTTCTGAAAAAATAGTGATTATGCTCGAAATTTTCAATTTTTGGGACCGTTGAACAATCTCGATTTTAGTCAATTTCTTCCAAAATTGTACACTAATCATCAAAGATTTAGGGTCGTCGGACTCAATTTTTCATTTGGTTCGGTGAGGAAAATCGAGATTTTAGACAAATTCAGACACAATTGTGAAATAACCATCACAAATTTGAGGCCGTTGGACTCAGTTTTATCAACGGTTTCGACAGGTGAATAATCCTGATTTTAGTCAAATTTTGACAAAATCGTGTACTAACCATTGCGAATTTAGAGCTGTCGGACTAAGATTTTTCAAATGTTGCGGCCGTGAATAATCTCTATTTTAGTCAAGTTCGGGACAACGGTGAACAAACAATCTAGGATTTGGGGGTCAGTATGCTCAAAAATTTTAAATTTTGCGGCCGATGAATAATTACGATTTTAAACCAGTTCTTACAAAATTGTGTACTAATCATCACATATTTGAGATGTCAAATTCGGTTTTCTAACTGTTTCGACCAATAAACAATCGTGAATTTAGTCAAGTTCAGACACAATTGTGTTGTACTAATCACATATTTGGGGTCGTCAAATTCGATTTTTTCAACTGTTTTGGCCGGTGAATAAAATCTATTTCGGGACAAGTTCGGACCAAATCATGCACGTATTAGGGTCATCGGGCTTGAATTTTTCCGCTATTGTGATTGGTTAATAATTTCGATTTTAGTCAAATTCAAACAATAATGTTGATATTAGTCAAGTTAAGAAAAAAAATGGGGTACAAACCATCACACGTTTGAGGTCATTAGGGTTGGAATTTTCAAGTTCTTACAAAACAGTGTACCAATCATCAAGAATTTAGCTCCGTCGGGAAGAATTTTTCAATTGGTTCAATAATCATGATTTTAGTCAAGTTCTTACAAAATCGTGTACTAACCATCCAGAATTTAGAGCCGCCGAGCTCGGCTTTTTAAACCGTTGTGACCGATGAATAATCTCGGATTTATTTAAATTCGAAAAAAATTGTGTAATAACCATCACAAATTTGAGGGTTTCGGACTTTATTTTTTCGGGTTGTTGGTTAATAATCTCGGTTTTAGTCAAATTCTTACAAAATCGTATACGTTATATGGGGCCGTCGGGACTCGGACTTTTCAACTAGTGTAACCGATGAATAATCTTGATTTTAGTCTAGTCAGACAAAATCGTGTACGTCATCATGGATTTATGGTCATAGGTTTAGTAGTTTAACTGTTGCGATCGGCGAATAATCTCGATTTTTATCAAGTTCTTACAAAATCGTGTACTAACCATCATGCATTTAGAGCTTTCGGGCACAAAATTTTCAACTGTTACTGCCAGTGAATAATCTCAATTTTAGTCAAGTGAAGACAAAAATCGTGTACTAACCATCATAGATTTAGGGTCGTCAGGTTCAAAATTTTCAACTGTTACGACCGTTGAATAATCTCTGTTATTGTCAAGTTAAGACAAAATTATGCACTAACCATCACGGATTTTGGGCCGTCGGACTCGGATTTTTCAACTGTTGCAACCAGTGAATAATCTCCATTTCAGTTAGGTTCAGGAAAAAAATGTGTACTAACCATCATAGATTTGGGGTCATTGGGCTTGAAATTTTAAATTGTTGCGGCCGGTGAACATTTCGATTTTAGTGAAGTTCTTACAAAATTGTGTACTAATCATCACATATTTAGGACTCTCATACTCGATTTTTTTCAATTCTTTCGATCGAGGAAAAAATCGTGATTTTAGTGTTCAGACACAATCATGTAGTAACAATCACAGATTTAGGGTTATCGTGCTCATTGTTTTCAATTGTTTTGATTGGTGAATAATCGTGATTCTAGTTAAGTTTTTGACAAAATCATGTACTAACCATTAGGAGTTTAGAGTCGTCATGCTTAGTTTTTTCAAACTGTTGCGACTGGTGAATAACCTCGATTTTAGTAAAGCTCAGATAAAATCGTGTATCAACCATCACAGATATGGAGTTGTTGGGCTCGAAATTTCCAACTGTTGTGGCCGATGAATAATCTAGATTTAAGTCAAGTTCTTAAACAATTGTGTACTATTTCATCTCAGATTTGGGGGCCGTTAGGCTTGAGTTTTTTTAACTATTGCGACCGATGAATAATTTCAATTTTAGTAGATTTCATAAACAAACCCTGATCGATTTCCAACTGTTGCGAGCAGTGAATAATCTCGATTTTGTCAAGTTCAGACAAAATCGCATACTAAAAACATTATAGATTTGGTGTCATCAGCTCAGATTTTTCAATTGTTGTGTGAACGGTGAATTATCTCAATTTTTGTCAAGTTCCAACCAATACGTGTACTATCACCAATTTGGGGTCGTCATGCTCAGATTTTTCAATTTTTGCTATCTATGAATAATCTTGATTTTAGTCAAGTTCTTTTACAAAATCGTGTATCACATATTTGAGAGCGTCGGACTAAGATTTTTCAACTATTTCGACCATCAAATAAGTGTAATTTTATTAATGTCCTGACAAAACCATAGCCATCAAAGGTTTTGGGACCGTCGGGCTCAGATTTTTCATTTGTTTCTACTGATGAATAATCTTGATTTTAGTCAAGTTCAGACAAAATAGTTTACTAACCATCACGGGTTTAGCGTCATCAGGATCAGATTTTACGATTGTTTTGACCGGTGAATAGTCGTGATTTTAGTCATGTTCTGACAAAATCGTGTACTAACCATTACAGATTTAGTGTCGTCAGACTCAAATTTTTCAACTGTGTTGACCTGTGAAAATCTTGAATTTAGGCAAGTTCAAACAAAATCATCTACTAACAATCACGAATTTTAGGTCATCGACCATGGATTTTTTAATTGTTACAACCGGCGAATAATCTTGCTCTATAATCTTGTAAAAACTATCATAGATTTGAGGTCGTTGGGCTCAGATTTTTAAATTGTTGGTATTTATCGACGTTAGTCAAATTCTTACAAAATCGTGTACTAACCCTCATAAATTTAGGGACGTCAGGTTTAGATTTTTCAACTGTTACAGCTGGTTTAACAATCTCAAATTTAGTCAATTTCAGAAGAAAAAAAATTGTGTACGTTACCATCACAGAATTGAAATAGTTGGGATTAAAATTTTCAATTTTTTTGACCGGTGAATATTTTCGATTGTAATAAAGTTCTTATAAAATTGTGTACTAATTATCACATTTTTTAAACCAACATAAAATTGTGTACTAATTGTTTTCTAATGATCGAATTTTTCAACTGGTATGACATAAATTCTAGCACACAAGAGACGTCGGTTTCTCTCAAGAAGTTGCATGGCCTTAGACAGATAGCTGGGCAACATAAGCAAAAGAAAATGTACAGGGAATATGAAAAGGGAACTTGAAGCTGTCCTTGTGAGGATTCGGCAAAAAAATAAAAAAAATAAAAGATTAAACATAAAAAATAAAATCCAAGAGAAGCCATCCTTGTGAGGGGAAATTCATGACAAATATCATAATCATAATTGTTGTACAAGTGTATTGATGAGATTTTCAATCATATCTATAACCTAAAGAGTTCTATCTGCCCGTACATATTTTGGATCAGCCACTATATAATGGTACGCGATAATGCAGAAAAATATGGCGACTCCAACAAAGCTGGAGAAGAACCCCAAATCCTGGTCATTCATCTGTGCAAGAAAACAAAATTTGCAATGATCATTAGAAAGAGCAGATATATATATGAAACTGCACGCGATTGAAATACAAATTTTGAAAACTATCCATGAGGCCATTTCTTGCCTCTACATGAGAGATTTTCAATTAGATACAATGTACCTTAGCCTAAAAGGAAAATGTAAAGTCCCTTTTTCCCCCTCTATTTCATGAACATATCCAATCTAAAGAAGTACCCAAACCACTTGGAATAATCCAATCCCCCCCCCCCCCCACACACACACACACAACAACATCAATAACATAACTCATTAAATCCCCAATAATTCGGGTATGGGCGGGAATGGATAAGAGACAGCTGATCTAACCTTTGACAATAAATACACAAAGTGACTGCTCTTAGACTACCACTGAACAGATAGATTGAGACTGACCTAGACTTTGGCAATGAATGCGCAAAGTGATTTCTCACATAATGCATTTAAAACAGTAATCCCCTATACCGTCATATTTCCTATGAAATTATACCCTTAAATCAAAACCAAAAGGAATAAGAGAAGGCAGACTCAACCATTTTGATTTTGATTCATGTGTACATTATCATGCTTCTTTCATCAATCAAGATAATTTATGTGCATTGTTTCAAAAATTAATTTTCTCCCCAACACCAATATAAATCCACATCTACAATTTTTATTTTTCAATATCAAAGAGTTGAGCAAAGCAAAAGAACATGAGTTTTGAAGAACCAAAAAAAAATCATGATCACAGTGGGATTCGAACCCACGACCTTTAGATTCGGAGTCTAACGCGATATCCACTCCGCTATGTGATCGTTCTTTTCTACCAAAACCCAAATCTAATCCCTTCTTATACAAACTGAATCCAAACGCAGAAACCAACAATGCAAATCCAAACTCTATGTGGGCACAACACATCTCTTATATCAAGAATCAGTCCAAAAAAATACAGATCAAGAAAACAAGGAAGGATCCGAAAGAATTTGTTTTATAATCAACTGCTTGTTACTTTGTTTGCATTGAGAAACATCCCATGATTCAGGTTGTAATAATTTGTTCTGACATGGGAAAATCCTAGGAAAAAATATCTAATAAAAGAAGAATTAACAAGGAAAAATGATGAATTTATTACCTCTTGGTTGATGGGAGCGGAAAAAAAACAGAGGCTTTCGGAGTTCTGGCGAGATCGAGAAAGGGACGGTTCGGGCAGCGGGGGAGATGGGCTTGGGATTCAGTTTCGCTTTAATAGTGGGTCTAATTGACGAGGAGGGAAAAGAGTCTGACTACAGTGTTGAACATCTTTTTTGTTCAAAGCAGGTGTGCTTGGACAAGGTCTTGGTTTGGGTTTAGATTTGGGCGGGAACCGTTCAAATTCAAGTTTTTTTTCTTCAAATAATCGTCCAATTTCAAATTTTGGCTTCACAAATTTGGAATTTGAACATCTCCCGTCAATTTAAGAGGTAAAATTTTTGAATTTAATGATTATTTGAAGAAAAAAATTTGAATTTAAATTGTTCCCGCCAATTTTTTAGCCTCTCCAACTCAAACCCAAACCCAAACCAAGACCAAGACCAAGACCTTGTACAAGCACACCCCTAATAGGGCGTTGAACTTTACTACTCATCAGAATCGTTTTTAACAGGTGTTGAAGATCTCGAAATTATTTTGGCCATTAATTTTTCTATTTAACTGTCACAATTGTTTTGCATATTTTAAAAAACGTTCAACACTAAATTTGAATTGAAAAGAGAAATGAAAATTTTCTTTTAACAGTTATAAATATTTTGCATGTGCAAAAAAAAAATGCGTTCAAAACCTAATTTGAATCGGAAAGAAAAATGAGTGCAATAAAATATAAGAGCCACAACTATTCTGTATGTGCTGAAAAAATGTTCAGCACAAAATCTGAATCGGAAAGAAAAAAGACCCCAAAAATGGTTATTTTCACCCTTCCCTAACGCGAGTACTACTTCGCTATCGGTCACCCATGAGTATTTAGCCTTGCAAGGTGGTCTTTCCTGATTCATACGGGATTCCACATGGCCCTGCTACTCGAATTAGAACGTAAGCCAGTGATGCTTTCGTCTACTGAACTTTCTCCATCTTTGGCACAACATTCAAGTTGTTTATCCTAGTAATACGACACTTGTATTGCTCTCCCACAACCCCGTTTTCACGGTTTAGGTTGCTCCCATTTTGCTCGCCGCTATTACGGGAATCACTTATGCTTTCTTTTCCTCATGCTACTAAGATGTTTCAATTCGCTAGGTTGTCTATTGTATGCCCATGGATTCGGCAGTGATTCGAAAGGTCACCATATTCGGGAATCTCCGAATCTATCCTTATGCTCAACTCCCGAATTATTTCAGTCGATTACTATACCATTTCTCGTCATTGTGCCTATGTATCAACTGTAAGTCTTTTCTCGTTTGAACCTCGTCCTTCACTTTTATTTTTTTTATTTATATTTTAAAGTTATGTCATCATAAAGTGTTGTTAAATGGATAACATTGAGGATCCATTGTTAGGCTAACAAACATTTATGTTGTAAAAAATATTTCATCTAACCGCCACAATTGTTTCGCATGTGCTAAAAAATGTTCAGCACCAAATTCGTTTCGGAGAGAAAAATGAAAATTTTCATCCAACAACAACAATTGTTCTGCATGTATCGAAAAAAGGCGTTCAACACGGAATTTTAATTGGAAAGGAAAATGAGCCCGAAAAAATCTAACGGCCACAGTTGTTCTACATGTGCTAGGAAAAAACTACAACACCAAATCTGAATCAGAAAGAAATGAGCCAAAAGGAAACGTGCTAGGAAAAAACGTTCAACACCAAATTCGAATTGGAGAGAAAATGAAAATTTCCATCTAAAATCCACAATTGTTTCGTAGGTGCCGAAAAAAGGCGTTCAATAAGAAATTTTAATTGAAAAGAAAAATGATCTAAAAGCCATAGATGTTCTGCATTGTCCTGGAGAAAAAACGTTCAGCGCTAAATTTAATCAGAAAGAAAAATGAGTTCAAAAGAAATATGTGTCGGAAAAAACGTTCAGCATCAAATCTGAATCAAAAAGAAAAATGAGCAAAAAAAGGAAAGAAAAAAAACGAATGTGGCTGCTGGGATTCGAGCCCAGGTTTTTACGGCCACGTAGAATTCTAACCACTAAACTACAGCTAGTATTGTGAAACGGGGCGGGGCGGGCCGGTCCGGTCCGCGCGGGCTTATTTCAAAATGGGGCGGGGCGGGTCCATTTTTTGCGGATCATTGAAACACATGCCCATACCCGCACCGCACAAAGCCCGTGGGCCCACTCAAATTTTTTTTTTTGTTAAATAAATATTTACCCATTAATCATAAAATAGTCAAGGCCATTACAATCAAAAGATAAAAACGCAATTAGAAGAAAAATAAAAAGTTATACAATGGTGTAAACACCATGATAATATCTTAATATTAATATATTCCATATTAATATATTATATATACCATCAAGCTGAGTAGGAAATATGTTAATATATACCATATTATATATAATATATATACTTTTCCAAAAAATATTATATATAATATGTATACTTTGTTTTTTTACCATCAAGCGAGTAGCAAATATATTATATATAATATATATACTTTTCCAAAAAAATATTATATATAATATGATTTTTTTTAAAAAAAAAGCCCGCAGGGCTAAACGGGCGCTGGGCTAAAAAGCCCTCATTTTTGCGGATCAATATTTCCTAAGCCCATACCCGGACCGGTCCGCGGGCTTCAACCCACTTTGACAGTACTAACTACAGCCCCTTCATTCTTTGATTTACACCAACTAATAAAATGTCACGTAATAATAATAATTGAATTACAATTATGTCCTACAAATATAACATCAGCTTAAGTAATAGTCTAGTGATCTTAGTTCATGAAATTAGAGATCAAATCATTGACTGTTCAACACCAAATTTTAATCAGAAAGGAAAATGAGCCTAAGAAAATTTAATAGGCACAATTGTTCTGTATGTGCAAATTTTAATCGGAAAGGAAAATGAGCCCAATAAAATCTAATAAGCACAATTATTCTGTATGTGCGGGAAAAAACATGAAAAATAAGCCCTATGCACAATTGTTTTGTATGTGCAGCTATTCCAATTTCATAGGAAAGAATCTCCGGCTGAAGCAATTGTAGCAGCTCCGCCCACCACACTACATAAAGAGCTGGCTCCGCTTTACGATAATGTCTATAAAAAACAAAAGCTACTCTATTATATACGATACCGACCCTTGAAAGAGTTCGAAATAGAAAAAAGAAGTTACTTTTCTTCTCCAACTTGAAAAGCCCTGTGTTATCACTCTTAACCTTCTGATCGATGGTCAAGAACCTCTTTTTCTTTAGGTTAGGAAAAACAACAGTTGGAACTTCCCGTATAAGGGCATTCTCTTTCATCTGGTTCGGATGCTTTTGAAACAATTGCTTGACGATATTATTCTAAAACAGTAGATTTAGCTGGATTCGTTAAAAAGACAAGTAAAGATAATATAGAAAGCAGAGACGAGATTGGGGAAAAAGACAAGTGTGGTTGTTGAGATTCGAGCTCAAGTCTCTACGGCCGTAACGTAGAATTCTAATTACTACGACCACCTCTTGCGAGTAAATTTAAAATTTACACCCACTAATAAACATCGGCAAAAAACGCCAATTTGGTCCTAAAAAGTATTTTCACTTGAGGTTTGTGTCTCGTATGTTTAATTTTCTCTTTTACATCCCTGTAAGTATTTACGATCTGTCATTATTGTCCTTCCGTCCATTTTTTCTGCCGAGTAACTCATGTGCCTCACATGTGAGGTACTTTTGAAGGGCATTTTCAACATATTGCACACAAGAAAAAACTTAGGTACTGAATTGTTAAACAAAATAATTATAGAAACCCAATTTAATTTAACTAACAAATCTCTAAACTCATCTTCCCATTCATCTTCATCCCTTTCACTCTTTCCACCACCACCAACCACCACTCATTCTTCTTATCCCTCTCCCCCTAATTGAACTTATGCCTTTGATTTGCCCCCTTTTTTCTCCTTTTAATGAAAGTGGGTTTTGATAATGAGAAGAGAAGATCCGCACTACCACCAAATTGATGATGAAAGAAAATTTTTATGATGAAGAGCCACTGTCAAGATATCATATTAGAGGCAAATTAATTTTAGTTGGAATTATATCTTTTAAACATTTGTAATGGATCCATTTACCTTGTAGTTTCCATTTTTTTCTTTCCCAATTTGATCTCAATTTTTAGTTTCTCCTTAATTTATATGAATAGCTTGGTGAAGGAGATGAGGAGGAAATGGAGGACATGTATTGAGTCTCTGGTTAAAATTGGGAGGAGAGATCGATACGATGGTAGTACGAAGGTGGAAGATGGCGTGGGTGATGAACAGCGGAGATAGTACGGCGGAATATGGTGGTGGTGGTGGGGCAAAAGTGAATAGGGTGAAGATAAATGGGGATTGGGGAAGATGGATTTAGATATTTTTGGTTAAATTAAGTATCTATAGTTATTTTGTTTAACAATTGAGTACCCAAGTTTATCTTGTGAAAAATAGGTTGAAATGTCCGAATTGCCCTTCAAAAGCACACCTCTTGACAATTTTGACGGTTTTTTCACAGAAAATTAGACGGAAGGATAATAATGGCAGGTCGTAAATACTTACAGGATGTAAAAAGAGAAAATTATATATACATGACACAAACCTCAAGGTGAAAATACATTTAAGACCAAATAGGCATTTTTGCCATAAACATCCAGTTAATAAAAATTGAATTACAATTATGTCCTACAAGTATAACACCGGCTTAACTAATAGTTTAATGATAGTAGTTCAGAAAATTGTATGTTCTCATACATATCTCCACTATTCAGAATTCGACATGTAATTATTATTTTTTCCGGTGTTGTTTGTTCCCCAAAAATTTCGGAGACCAACCAGTGTTGACAAGAATTATTCTTAACACCGTATTAATGCAATTTCGATCCAACACTATACTAAAATTGAATGTTGACAATCTTTTTTTTTTTTTAACAGGAATGTTGACAATCTAAGTCACCTCTTACCCCAAAAAAAATAAAAAAATCCAAAATCACTATGACAACTCATCAAATACGTGTCTTAGCTGCCAACTCAGTGTTACACACTACACTTCCTATCGTGAGAAAAACAACCTCGTATATAAGAACTGGATATACCGTAGGTGACCGAAAACTGATAGAATCTTTCTTGATTTGTTCACAATTTCTATCCAAATCCTTTCAAAATTTCAAACTTTACCATCCCCCATTATTTCCTCTCTCTCTCTCTCTATATATATATAAACAATTGGGATAATTCTTTTTTCAATTGCAAACCTTAAAAAAACCACATCAAGATCCACTGTTTAGAGGTAAATTTCAAAAAGATTGACGATCTGTATTATTTTTAATTTCTTGAATTTTGAATTGGGTTCGAATTAAAAATGGTGGTTTGATTTAGATCTGAAAGCTTTTTTTAGGAAGTGGGATTCCATTTTTTTAAATTTGTTTTATTGAAAACTTTGATCATACTCATAATTGATGTCTATTTCTTTGTCTTTTTCTGTTTTTTTTCTTGATCTTGAAGACTTGTATGGTAATTATTGGTGAAGTTTGGTGTGAGTTAAATAGTGATTTTTTTTTCCTGTTTTTATTGCTTTTTGAGAATTTCTGGTTGTTATATAAGCATAAAGTTGGAGTCTTTGCAAATTGTGAAATCAGTATTCTGAGATTGTTCTTGGAAATTATATCTCAGGTGATGAAAGTTTGAATTTTTTTACCTTAATTTCAAAATGTAATGGTATTTTGTTGTTTCAATTCTTATAAAGTTTGAATCTTTACCACTTAATTCTGCAATGGGGTTGTGGAAGATTTGTGCTTATGATCAATGTCTTAATGGTGCATTGTAGTTGTAAAAAATATGTAAATTGGGTTGTTTTTTACTCTGTTAGAGATCGAATTTGATTTGTCTCAATTTAATTGCATTTTGTTACACATTCTTGTGTTCGGATGGGATCAAGGGGATGATTGCTTTAAGATGAGTTTGTTGCAATTGCTGTGATTTTCATTCTGGTTGTAAACTGATGGTAACCCAAAATTTCTGATTCTTGGTTCAGAAACTTAGGTGAAAGGGAATATGGCTAAGGAAGCTTCAAATGGTGACGGTCATGTAGGCCAGAAACCTCCTCCGGAGCCATCACCTTTGAGAAATGCCAAGTTTTTTCAGGTAAAAGAGTGGTTTGCTGGATATTTTACGAACAATTGACTTCCTAACTGTGTGTGGATTTTACTAAGAACTTCAAATTGGGAAAAAACCAAAGGAAAGGAATCGGGAAGACGAGCATAAGAAATGATTCTGTGTGTAAGGAATGATAAACTTCTAAGTTCCTTTCGTCCTTATGTTACGGCGGGTAGACTGCAAATTTGCATTGTATCCTTTTGTTTTTGATTTTTTGGTTCTTCTTTCCTAGATCACAGTAACACCTTATGTTTCTTTATTTATCAACATTATACAAGTTAAACTCTCGTGACAGGCGAACATGAGGATTTTAGTTACCGGTGGTGCTGGATTCATTGGCTCTCACCTGGTTGATAGATTGATGCAAAATGAGAAAAATGAGGTAAGTTCTTTGGGCTATATTAAACAGCGAAATTTGACGCCTTTATGAGGCATATACTATCATATATGTGCTAAGCATATCAATATATTCCGATGGTTTTCTTTTGTTTTTTCAAGGTAATTGTTGCAGATAACTACTTCACTGGCTCAAAGGACAACTTAAGCCAATGGATTGGCCATCCACGATTTGAGCTTATTCGTCACGGTATGATAATGATTTAGAGTTTGTAAAAGATTGTTACGGAAACTTGTCTGCTCTTCATGCTCAAACCTACTATAGATACTGCTCCAGTACCAGTTCTTAGGATAGTTTTATATCTTGCAGAATCCTTTTACTATTCTTTTACCATTTTAAGCTCATTGTAGGATGCCTATCTCGACCTTATTGCATATGGGAGTTGGCAGACCATATATTAGTACCATAAATAAAAAACCTAAGATGATATTTCCTTCGATTGAGATGAATACTATATGCTGCTTGTGAAGTTATTCCTGCTCTTTTATCAACCTTGAACCGGTGACCCATTCTTCGTCAATTTGTAGTAGCATTATGAAGTTGCCATCTACTTGCTCCCTCTTTTTATGCAGCCATAAAATGTCATATAGTTCTCTGCATACGCTCTTTCCTCTTGCCATTTCAATCCCTGCACATATCTAATGAGAATTCCTCGATAATTTGCTACTACTTGCAGATGTTACAGAGCCATTGCTAGTCGAAGTTGATCAAATATACCATCTTGCTTGTCCTGCTTCCCCGATATTTTATAAGTACAATCCCGTGAAGGTATGTATGTTTGTGGGCAAACTATGCTCTGGCTTGTTTCAAATATATATCTACATATAATATAAATCTAAAAGTTATCATTTCCTGTTTCTCTCGTTCCTTTTGGATCCTTACAGACTATCAAGACTAACGTAATTGGGACACTAAACATGTTGGGGCTTGCCAAGCGTGTTGGAGCAAGGTACATACTGACTTTTCTCGGTTTATATTTGTGAACAAATATCTGTCATCTCATAATCTTTGTTGTGCCACAGGATCTTGCTGACATCAACTTCTGAGGTTTATGGAGATCCTCTAGTGCATCCTCAAGATGAGAGCTACTGGGGCAATGTTAATCCTATCGGTATAGTCTAATACCGAGAATTTAAATTATTAATGATTGAATCTGATAAACTCATTTATACATCTCCCATAAAGTGCAACTAGTGATTATATCGGAAGTTTTTGTGATAAAGTCAGAAACATGATTCTGCATGATATAGATAGTTTTGCTGCTATTTTATTCGGAATACATGCCATTTTTCATTGCTTAACCTTGTGCCTTCTTTTTAGGCACTTGTGAGAACGTGCGGAAAATAATACATAGACTTTACATTATTTTCCCGTTTTCATGAACATTGCAGGAGTTAGGAGTTGTTATGACGAGGGTAAAAGGGTAGCCGAAACTTTGATGTTTGACTATCATAGACAGCATGGAATCGGTAAGATCCTCTCACCTTTTATGTATGGTTGTGGAACTTGTGCAAAGTGTGGTTTCTATACAAAGGAAGCATTTTCTGACTTATTAAGGTTATGACTTGTAACAGAGATACGGATTGCTAGGATTTTCAATACTTATGGACCCCGCATGAATATTGATGATGGTCGGGTTGTCAGCAATTTCATCGCTCAAGCTATTCGGTAATTTCTAACTCCCAACATCTCACCTTCTGCAAACTATCATTTTGCCAGTTAACTGCTTGAATTCTTTATCATCTCCCTTCCGCATCCATGTTTCACACGGGGGTTCCTAGTGCATCGCCTTTTCTATCTTTAAACACAACAATTCTGCTGTTTATATTTCTGATAGCTTTATGTTGGACCTTTGTGACGTTTTAACGTTTGTACAGCGATGAACCCTTGACAGTCCAGTTGCCTGGTACTCAAACTCGAAGCTTTTGTTATGTATCCGATATGGTATGTATGACATTTTCGTTGCTTCTGATCCACTTGCATATATTCTTCGACATGAGCTAGCTCATTGACAACTTAATTTACCTTACTCATTTTTCTTGAACGGCGAAGGTTGATGGTCTGATTCGACTTATGGAAGGCGACAACACTGGACCAATTAACATTGGAAATCCAGGTTAGTGATTCGTTTCTTAAAGTAAAATAAACATGCCTTGTAAATTGACTTTTCGTGTCAGTCTGTTTAATGTCTTAAACACTTAATTCCAACTAATCGGAGGTAATACTTGGTTCTTCCTAATGTATTTCCAGTCCAGAAGTACTAAGTCTGTCCTCCCCTTTATCTTTGTGTTATTT
Organism: Vinca minor; assembly: GCA_026122235.1. Taxonomy (NCBI): domain Eukaryota; kingdom Viridiplantae; phylum Streptophyta; class Magnoliopsida; order Gentianales; family Apocynaceae; genus Vinca; species Vinca minor. The sequence continues at coordinate 104,287 of JAOCZM010000271.1, forward strand.
CATTATTTCCTTCACTTTCATACTCTTGCCAAGCGTGGTCTGGTAACACACACTCTCTCTCTCTCTCTCTCACACACACACGCACGCACGTGCGCACACACACGTGTGTGAGAGAAAAAAAACTCAAAAACGTTACGAGTACAAAAGAAATCACTACTCTCTTGAGAGCTATGCCCTTCCCAACACTCGATCAACTCCTCTTGCTCGTACTGAGTTCTGTTTTCTATATAGGTGAATTTACAATGCTTGAACTTGCGGAGAATGTGAAAGAGGTATCATTCAAACTCTTTACTTAAAAAAATTCCCTTTTATTTTCCTTTTCCCTGTTTTGAGGTGCATTTGTAAAGCATCAAGGCTACTCAACAAAGTTTTCCTCTTAGATAGCTCAAGAAAAGTAAATATTCAATGGTGGTTGTGTTTTGCAGCTTATTAATCCAGAAGTGAAGATCGTAACAGTGGAGAACACACCCGATGATCCTCGCCAAAGAAAACCAGACATCACAAAGGCTAAGGAACTCTTAGGCTGGGAGCCGAAGATCAAGTTACGCGATGGCCTTCCTCTCATGGAGGACGATTTCCGCAAGAGGCTTGGAATTCCGAGGAAGTGATGATTTTCCTAGTGTCAAACTCTCCTGCCATTTTCCTTTCTCACATTTCTCTATTGTTTTTCACAAAGATCAGTAATGGGTGAAGTTATACTTCCTTCAGTATCAACTCTTATGTAATATAAGTACTTATATTAAGCATGATATACATTTTCGAGGCTTTGTCGTAAAAGCAGTGGAGTTTATAATAAGTCCTATGCTTTTTTATCAGACAGTCGAAAATTAGTTATTCAGATATGTTGTTCATCTTGAATAGTTCTCGAGGAACAATTGGTCTCGAATAACTAATCTAATCAAACGAGTATGATACTGACAAAAACGGGTTCTGCATCGAAATCAAATTGATAGACTCAACTTCAAAACAACATAAACATGATAGAAAACCTTGAAAAAAATGTTATGAAGTTTTATGATGTGTCCTATGTTGTCTCTACAAAGATACTCCATTTGCATTTGATTGATCTGCTCATCATTTATATATCTTCAACTTCTTCAATTGTCACCTTAGAAAACAAGAGACAACATCACTATGAACAGAATGATCAAACACTCCGATGTGATAACAATCTCTGGATAAAGGAATTGGATTATTCGAAGAAATAATTCACTGTTAAATACCTTTTGTCAAAAACCCATCTTTGGTAGGAGTCCAGCTGACATGAGCATAACAGGCCAATATACTGCAAGAAACCACAATATATCCTGCATAATAGTGTTAGAAATATATATTATAGCTAGTCTGTAAATTACTATCACAACTTTTCAGGTCGGAAAAGCATGAAAATATTTTGACATTCCTGAAGAAGAAAGTTCATAAACAAGAAACTGAAAGGAAAAAGAAAAAAAGCAAAGCTCGAATCATCAATTTCCCAGACTAACTTTCTGCAGATCCGAGATATGATATGAGTTGGAAGTCCAATGTTTTTTAGTTCCTGTAGTACTGGGACAATAATATTTGCATTTCAAATATATCAGAGAAGAATCAGCCAGCACGATACACATTATATTGGACTTAGCACCCGTCTAGGAAGACGCGTAAACTCTTGTGTGGGCTAGGCTACCCAAGGGCTGATACAAACTTTGAGAAAGCAGCGTTAACTGGAAGAAGTGCTAAAAGGGCAACTTCTTATGTCAGAACAACGTCCAAAACGAAAAAGGAAATATTCTTAAGGGAATCAAATCCTAAATTGATTGAAGAAAGTGTGCCATTGATTTCTTTCACATGCATCTTTGATAATTAAAAACACCTAGCAAATAGAACACAAAAACATTTCCTTGGCGCACAAGCACAACAGCTGCAAGTTTCATCGTTAGGAAGTTGCTAATAGTAAGTGCAGTTCTTTTATAATCAAGAAAGAATGGTAATAGTTTCTTGTGCTCTCTACCTCACTTGAACTGGACAATTGGACATGAAAAATTCTTCTTCTCCTTTTAAAAATAAATGTATGGTAATTGAAATAAAGTGAAAATAGTTATGAAGAACTCAAAAAGGTAATTGGAGAACAGAACAATGAGTTTGCAATAACATTAACAATGAGATTAAATTCTTTTTTAATGATTTTAACTCAGCCTTATCCCCTGAGCTAGCGACCAAAACTTATCAATAAAAAAGAGAACTTCTAGAGCAATATTTGTGAATGCAGGGAAAGAATGATGCTATACCTTGCCAATTAAGTGTAAAGATAACTCCTCCTCATCCAAGAGAGCAGACATTGGGGAACAGAACAGAACAATGAGTTTGCTCCTCCTCTTCATTTGCATTCCTTGAAAAGACCAGCTGCAGCATTTGGTCTCCTCATGGTTTAATCCTCTCCATCTTCTCCAATGCCATTCTTGAAAACAAAAGACAGCAGCATCACTATGATCAGAACAGGAAAAAAAAACTAATTGGAATTCCACCAATCCATAAAAAATTTGAACTACAGATGAGTGTTTTAGATCGTTTAATTTGAAGAAAAATGACGTGCAACAGTTTTAAATTGCAGCAAGAATGTTAATCATAATCTTCGAAAAGGAAGATCTCAGCAGCTGTTTCTAAGTTTTAAGACTTAATAATTAAAAACAAAAGGTTAACAGAGCTCAAAAGAAAATAAAAATGAAAAAGATGAAGTTCCTTACATTTGATTCCACGAGGACTTGCAGTGGGCGTGTCTGGGGTGGGGCGGCCCTATGGGACGTGGCCCACCTCTCCTCTCACATAAATTCATGTAGGACCCGCCTGAAAATATCTTACAGGTGGGTCCTGCAGGAATTTATGTGAGAGGGGAGGTGGGCCATGTCCCATAGGACCGGTCCACCTTGAATTTTTCCACTTGCAGTAGTTCATTTCCTAGCTCCTGTTGCTCTTCTTGAATTTGCCTTGCTGAACTCTCGAGATGGTTAGAGTCAACCTGAATAAGTTTCAAGGTTGGAATATTTGCAAATCTAAAAGGGATCTCCTGAAGAAACTCGCACATTTCCACTATAAATTGCTCGAGGTGACGAAAGGAATTATCAGATGCATTCAATTCATCAATCTTCAAGCTTCTTAGTTTTAAGAACCTAAGATTTGGGAACTCCTCATCTTCCACGTTCCAAGTTTTCTCGAAACTGCCTCCATCCAATTTAAGAACCTCAAGCTTAGGTAGCTTCTCAACAAATGCAAGTCTAAAATTCAACAAATGCAGCTTCTTCAAAGTTGAAGGAAAGTAAAGTTCAAAGTTGGGGCACATGAAACCAGTATTGACTTCACGAACCGTCAATGATTCAAGGCGGCTTAAACAATCCAAATTCAGAATTGGATTAGAATCCTTCGGGGACTTGGGATTTTCAAATTGAAATTTGAGATTCTCAACATTCGGTATCACCCCGAAGAACAGTTCTAATTTTTTGTAGGGAAGCACAAGGTTTGCATAAGAAAATGTTCTTAAAGTTTCCAATGGAGGGATACAATAATCGTAGAAACCAGTAGGAGTAGGCACTCCCCTTACACATAAATGCCTCAACTTTTCCATTTGCAGTATGTCCATAAGTGGAACCGGAACTTTTCCCATCTCTATCAAGATTAATGTTTCTAGGTTCTGAAGCTTCTTTATTGACGGCAATGCTGGAATAGTACAGTACGACCTGATTGAAATCCTTAGGAATTTCAAAAGAACTAGTTCAGTTATTCCTTCATTAAAATATTCAACGTACACGTTTATGCATAAACACAGTACTTGAATAAATCTAAAATTGGATACGAGGCACCTGACATGTTGCCATTCCAAGTTTACAGTGCCGTAAGTCGAATAACTCTTGGGAAGCGGGAGTAAGGAGTGGACAAACGGGGCAGAAGATACTTGTTCAAGAAAAGATCTCGAGCAATCATTTTGAACTTTTTGAATGCACACCCGATACCGGAGATTGTGTGAAATTACATTCCCATACAACACCTTGAAAATATTTTCTTCTTCACCCTTTGCGAAGCAAAACTCACGTAATAGATCATGAACACTACACGTCTTGATCCTACCGGTAGAACTTCTCTTGATAGGAATGACTAGACTTCTACCAACAAGATCCATGAAGTACTCATTAGCCACAACTTCTTCGGTTTTGCTCACATGCTTTTGTATGAACCCTTCCGAGATCCATAATAGAATTAAAAATTTCACTTGAATCTCTTCATCTTCCGAAAAGGATCCGAAATAAAGAAAGCACGGTTTTAAATACTCTGGTAGATGCTTGTAACTTAACTCCAGTATGTCCATGCATTTTTCTTTAGCAATTAAACGACCAAGACGTTCTCCAACTTGTCTCCACCAATTCAGATCCTCAATATTTTCCTTCAAAACACCTGCAACGAGAACGACACACAATGGCAACCCTTTGCATTTTGCTGCTATCCGCTTCCCAATGTTAACAAAGTCAGTTGGACACCTACCTTGGTCAAATAACTTTTTCTCTAGCAGCTCCCAACTTTCCTTCTCAGAGAGAGCTTTTAGAGGCACAGGAGCACAGTTCGGTATAGCTGTTAAAACTAAATCATGTATTCGACTGGTAAACATAATCCGACTTCCCAATTTATCATTTGGAAATGACAATTTTAGCATGTTCCACGCACTTAAATCCCAAATGTCATCCATGACAATGAGATACCTTCGTCCTTTTAAACTTTTACGAGAGGATGTGAGCCAAGTCTTCATCTTCCTCGTCATATAGATCATCAACACAAACACCTATACCCCTTAAAATATCCAAGAACAATATCTTCTTGTTAAATGTTTGAGAAATCGTACACCACGCGTGTCGGTGGAATTGATGCTTTACTGAAGCATAAACTTTCTTAGCCAAAGTAGTCTTACCAGATCCAGGCATACCGACAATGGACACAATGTCAAGTTCTTCTGACCCTCCTGTAATTCGATCTAGTATTGTTTTTATCTCATTCTTGAAGCCCACAACCTCGTCCGTTATTGGAACAATAGCTAGTAAAGGAGGGAGTGCTTCAGGGCTCTTATTAGAATTGGTGTCGTCGTGAATATCATACATGATGAACTGATCTCTGATTCTTTTCATCTCACCTTTGATAAGCTTACATTCTTCTATGACGTCATAAAAATGCAAGAAATCATGCCAAAGAAATTTCATGTGCGTGAAGGAGTTAGCCGCTCTTTCTGCATTGTATGACACGTTAACAATTCGTGTCCAGAGATATTTTATCTCTTTGTGCTTATTTTGCAGCCGTGGGATAAAGAAGTCTTCAAGACTTGAATCTTTAAGTGAAGTCAACTCCTCCTGGAGCATCACGATGGGAAGCTTGGGGAAACAACGGGAGAAACCTTTCAAGTTTTCCAAGAGCGAATCTATACGTCTCAACACATTGATGCCAGAAAAATTAAAAGATGGTGAACTTGGAAACAGCGGAGCACAGATTTTTCTGACCTCTGCCTTGATTGCGTTAGTCTTTTCCAAGAAATGATGAAGAAGAAAGTTCATTTTCTCAACGCCCTCCTTGATTTCTCCGGAATTGAGTGAGCAATTGAGAGGTAGAACCCAACTAACAAGGTAGTTAACTTGTATCAAAACTGATTCCGCCCCCGGTAACTTCTCCACTGCACGCCAATCCATGAGAAAGGTAATGAAGAATATTAAGTCGAGGAAAAGCATTTGAATCCCATCATTCTCTGGATCAACTTGCAAATTGTCTAGCAGAGATCCAACAAATTTGTGAACAAGTTTACCCACCGTGAAACTCATGTGTGCTAGTGGTTTGTAGAACTGCATCATTGTTGAAAGATACATCATTTGGACCTTTGGAGTGGATAGACTAGTTTCTTCCACTAGATTAGAAAGAAGAACAACCATTCTTGGTACCATATTTTCTTTCTTAACATCTATGATCCAGTTAAGAATTGATAGGTGTGCTGCTCTACAAGCCAAAACAAGAAATTGATCCTTGAAATCCTCGAATTCCTCGGAAAACCTGCACGATTCCTCTTCGAAATCGAGGAATTCAGCGAAGAAATCCAGGTTACGTTTAAGGGATTCAATTAGTAGCTTCAGATCAGATATGGCATCACATTTCTTGACAAGAAGACCACCCAGGGTGAAAGAGATACCCCTCACAAATGTTGACAGCTTATCCATGTCTAAGTCACTCTTCGAATAATCACAATCTACGAAATTCAGACAATCTGCTTTGATCTTTGGCTTAAGTTGATGAATTATTGCCCGCAACTTTTCAAAGTCATCGTCATCGCCATTGTCAGCAGCTCGTTTCACTGTGGCCCGAATAATAACAAATAGATGGTTGGGTTCAAAATTCTTTATTACTTTGTCGAATGATCGGTCGTCATTCCACTGGAGCCAGCAATAAAAATAGGTTCTCAGAGATTGTAGCTCAAATACGAGCTCAGAACTAGAAGTGTCGCTCCATTTCGACAATAGGCGATTCAGATCGTCCAACAATTCTTCTACATTGAGTTTAGTTTTGAAGAAATTCGCAATGTCCATTGTAGTACTCATTATTTTGTGTTATCTGAAAGGGACTATGTAAAGTGAGAATTTTGTTGTAGTATATATAAGGAAATGATGAAACTGGACACAAATTCCTTAGTGGTCATCCAAATTCTCAAATTGCTGTTCTTTTTCTTTCTTTATTCCTGAGTGAGTTAAGAATGTTTGTATAAAAACTTAATACTCTTTCAGTCCCAAATTGAATACATACATTTAACTTTCATCATAATTAAGAATAGTAGTTTGACGAAAAGTGAGTTATCAACTTATCATAATATCCACATTCATTGATAATAAACTCGTAACGTAATCTAGTTAAGAAGTTTAGTTATGAAAGTTCAGGAATAAAGTATATCTATTTTGAGAAAGTGTACGTTCAATTTGGAACTGAACGGGTACTTCTTTGTGAATTAAATCAATTCTGATATATAAAATTGAGCAATAATCACCTATAAAGTTGTTTATGAGAAATTACATTAAAAAGTTTGCACCATTGCGAAAGCTCCCGCATCAACAGAGTTGGAAAGCCCCCTACGCAGCCTTATCTTTAATTTTATTTTTTATAAAGAGACTTGTTTTCAGGGTTCTAATTCTTAACCAAGCCGATAGCAAGTATACACTTGATCATTACTCAATTAAATTACAAATACATTCCATTAAGAATTTTTTTTTCCACTCTATGAACAAATCATCGAATTTCCACAGAAACAAAAAACCAAAAACCTAAAAAACAAACGTACAAGGAATTAGATCAACTTACGGAGTTTGTAGCGGAATCGGAAAACTGTTTACTCAGACAAGTTGGTTTCTTTCTGTAAATTCCAGAAATTTGCGGGAAAATGATGGAGATTGTTTTGAGTATTTTCTTCTAAAAAGTCAAAAAGTATGATGAATGGCCACACTTCTCTCCCTTCGTATCTCCTTTTGTACGCAGTTTTTCTTCAGCGCAAAGTGCGAAGCATGTATATTTCTGTACGTCCGAAACTTACTTTAACGGTTGATTAAAATTTTGACAGTTAAAGTTAATTTAGGCTATCACAAGACCCTTAGTCTTGTGGGGTAACGACCTTGAGGTAGTGGGTTCGATATCTTCCCCGCGCATGGGACATATTTTAATTGTCTCCCTTTCTAGGATTATCTCCTCCTCATCTTGTGAGATTGCTACTCTCCTTTTTAAGGTGTACGCCCCGTCTAGTTTTCAAAAAAAAAAAAATTGATTTAGGCATCAGAATACCTATTTTAATTTACTGCATGGAGCACCTATTGTAAAGTGTTAGCTATTTTATTTCTTCCTAAAATATTTCATCTTTTATAGATTTTAAAGATGAGAAATTAGCTTTTTTACCCTCACACTATTTACGAAATTTCGATGTTGCCTAAATTTTATTTTTTGATCACATTTTTCCCATATTCTATTTACGAGTATCAAACCTGCCCAAAATTGACAGTGGTGCTGAGGGGTATTATAGTCAGAGCAAAAACAAATTTATTGTTAATTCAAAATAACCCCAAAACTATCTTATTGTATCAATTGAGTGACTGAATTGTTTTTTTTTTCAATTGTGAGAAAAAAGAGAGGATGAGGGGTCAATTGAAAAAATGAAAATAATCCAGACACTCAATTATACAATAAGATAGTTTTGGGTTATTCTTAATTAACTATAAATTTATTTTTTTCTCTGACTATAATACCCCTCAGCACAACAGTATAATTGCCGGAATCTGCCAATTTTGGACAGATTTGGCACTCGTATATAGAGCGTGTGCAAAATGCAATACAAAATAGGATTTTGGTCAACTTCAGAATTTCGTAAATAGTGTGAGAGAAAAAATGCTAATTTATTTTTTAAAGATTATTTTTCTTAAACTACCCACAATTATAAACACGGGGATTATGAGTAGTTTTATCTTAGTTAGTGAGTAAGTTTAAAACGTATATACATACCAATACATACAATACACATGATAAAAACTCAATTATCTTTCCTATGAATGGGACATTTTTGTCCCTACGTGTATTGCGACTTATCGAGTCCGAATATAAGTTTTTAAATTTACTAACTAACCAAGATAAAACTACTCGATGATTAGTGCATTTGTATTAATTTTTTAGTGTGAGATTTTGTCTCGGATTTTTTTTTAAGACAAATTGATGAAATCTCTCCCAAAATAATTTACAATTGGTGACATAGATCCCTGATTTTTTTTTTAAAAAAAAAAAATTTAAGTTCCATAACAACTTACGGGTTGATTTGTAGGGTGCTTTCGTAAAAAAAAATGGTAGTCAACTTATTTTCAAATATCTCAGTCAAAAGTTCAGGGGTATAAATGGTCATTCATATACTAACACACCCCTAAACCATACCCAAACTCATTCACCCTACCCTATTTCCTTTCTGTAATTAAAAAGAGATTATGGACGAAACCAAAAATTTCAACTTGGGAGTTAAATTTTTAAATAATTCTTCGAGGGGCAAAAACTCTATTTTCTAATGAAAACTCTAAAAATTATGATATTTATAATCAAAATATATTAGCATTTTTAAAATTTTGAGGGATAACTGTCGCACTCACCCCTAGTTTGTCTATAGGTTGGGATGCTATGAATCCATACATTATAAGTGTAGCTTGTTAAGGGGTTGTGGTATTTTTCTCATAATATACAAATTGATTATCAGCTTTACATCAAGTTGATCCAATCACTGAATTTGAAAATAACATAACAGCAACATAATAGTTATTTCGTAAGAATAGTTATTTGGTGAATTTACAATACTGGAACTTGCGGATAATATGAATGGTCACTCAATCCTATAATCATATTCGTGGGACTGGTAACACAACTTCCTCACATGAATTGAGCAGAGTCTACATTTATAGGTACGTCCCTGTCCAATTCAATTAATGTAAGAAGGTTATGGGACTAGTCCCAGAAGGACGGTTCTATAATTGAATTTTCCGAATGTGAAAGAGGTACAATCCAAACCTTTACTTAGAAAATGAAAAACAAAAATCATTTTTTCTTCCCGTCTTGAGGTGCATTTGTAAAGCTCGATGGCAATTCATTTTAGCATAAATACTAAGCTTAGTATTTGAAGTTCACGTGTTCTGGGCACTGGCAGAGACACAATGGGGGCACAGTTTTTTCCAAAAATAATTATTATATTTTAGTTATAGTTTTTGCTATTATAAAAAAAAATACTATTTATTACTCACTTTATTTGAATTTGAATGTACAATTTTTATTTTTTTGATGTCCAACATTAAATGTCTCGTTTTCTAAAATAGAAATAATTTTGATTTGAACTTCCACTAGTAGTCTTCTATAAACTAATATAATTAAAATTCACTTGTATATTGGTTATTAAACGTAAATTTACTAGTACAATTCTTATTCATGTATATATGAATAAATTCGTAATTAAACGTAAATTTGCGTTTTGTTCGGAACAAACTAGTGAACGGGGTGTTAGGGATAAAAAGGTTGAGATTGGAGAAGAAAATGATATTGAAATTGATACAAAATTGGATATTGAAGATGATTTACTTGAAACTAATGTGGGGAATGTTAGAGATGAAATACTTGAATTTTATATTAAACAATTGCCTTCGGATCCTGGATTGAAAATTCTGGATTGTTCAACTTTTACCTAGAAATGGGGATGTTTTTTTACCCATGTTAATATTAGCTATGCTCATAAATAACTTGGGTATCAACCCAAAACGAATTTAGAAACGGGGTTGAAAAAGTTAGTTCATTGGTATCTTCATTATTATTCTCAAGGGACTTTGAAAAAGAGCTATTGGTCATGATTTTCATGGATTCTTACTTCTTATATAGCATTTAATTTAGGGTAGTAGTTTATTAGTCATTTTCCTTCTTTTTCCTCTTTGAGTTTGATAAAAGTATTCTTCCACTTTTTGTCTTGCTTTTTAATAATAAAATTTCATTTTTCGTCCACGTAAAGATTCGTGACATGTATAAAAAGTGGCGAAGAAATTTTTAAAAACGACGAATTTTCTATAGGAAAAAAATATTTTTTATGATATTTTCTTATAAATATGATATTTCGCCCCCCCAAAAAAATTTCAATAAGAAATTTACCCATCAATAATAAATTCCTGCCTCTGTCACTGATTCTAGGGGTGTTTGCAGCTTATGATCATAACAGTAGAGAATACACCATGAGATCCTAGGCATCACAAAGGCAAAGGAACGATCTTAGGTTGGGAACCGAAGATCACGTCCGATTTTAGTGTTGAATATATTTTTTTATCAATATTGTGCTGATAAATGATCAATTGTTTTTCTCAACATTAATTTTTTATAATATTTGTTAAATAACAATTTATATGAACAACTAATCGTGTCCGCTTAATCAAACAATCCAACACCTAAAATATATCAGTATGATATTAAAAAAATAAATTATGCACCGAATCAAATGGTAGCTTACCTCATATATATATATATATATATATATATATAGACAAACTTAAAGTTTGTTGACTATTGACTATTCAACCTCAAAACAACATAAACATAACAAAAAGATAGGTCTATTCATAAATAAAAAAAACAAAAGGATTGAGGTCGTCGAATTGTTTAATTGTTGTAAACGGTGAATAGTTTCACATTAACAATTAAGTCTGAAGGTCATGGCTTCTCATCAAAATCATCAGAACTTTCTACTTGAAGTTGACTTCTCATCATCAAAATCATGAGATTCAGCTGCAACAACACAGAGAAGGGTAAGTTTTTAACCTTTTTTTTTAAAGAAGCATGTGAAAATTAGTTACGTAGGCTCCATATCCTCTCAAAACCAATTGGGCTAAGAGAGGTGTTAACCCATATACTTATATGTTATTTGGATATTCCTCAGCGACTCGATGTGAGACTTCGTATTTCAACACTCCCCTCACATCGAGGTGGGAGTCAATTAAGGCCCTGCCGCCCTTCTTGGGTCAGTACGGTGACCATTAGAGCTCACTTGGGCATTATGAGTCCCATCATCCCGCCTAAAGGGCGCTCACGTCTGATGTAGAAAATGGGACAGGGCTAACTCATTCCCTCGAAAGGTACCTTTTGAGGGAATGAGTTAGCCCAAGTCCATTTTCTACATGTCATCGAAAGCCACCTAGTTCGATGTTGAGCCCCATTATTGTTCACGGTCCAGATGTCCAGCCCTGGCCGTGAGGGGGTGTGTTGAAATCCCACATCGACTAGTTAGTGAGCAAATTTTATCTTTATAAGGATTGGGCAATCCTCCCCCTCTTAAGGTACCTTTTGAGGGAATAAATTAGGCCCAAGTCCATTTTCTACAGAGCATAATAGTGATTTTCCACTTCCTCTACAGCATAATTTGAACTCTCGACCTATCGATTGGAAGTGAAGCGTTTTACCACTTGAGACGCGCTTCGTAAGCTTTTAACTTAGCAAGCAACTAAACTCTTTTTAAAAATAAATAGTTTGAAGAATATTTTGCTTACTTTCGAAAGATTAACGTACTTAGGTTGAAACATATTTTTCTGAAACATATTTTTCAAACTCTAAACTCTTGAAAATATATGGATAAAAAATGCTTGTTAAACGACAGATGAAAAGATGAAGTAGTTTATACCTCTCATGAAGCAGTAGTTCATTTCCAAGCTCCTTTTGTTCATCTTGAATCTCCCTTGCTGAACACTTCAGATGGCGAGAGTCGACCTCAATCGTTTTCAGAGTTGGAATACTTGCAAATCTCCAAGGAATCTCCTTGAGGAAATTGCAACATTTCACTACGAAGTGCTCGAGGCGAGGAAATGAATTATCAGATGCATTCAATTCTTCTATCTTCAAGTCTCTTACTCCTAAGAACTTGAGATTTTGGAACTGATCATCTCTAACGTTCCAAGTTTTCTCGAAACTGCAGCCATCCAATTTTAAAACCTCAAGATTGGGTAAGATCGAAAATGCAGACACTAAACTCCGCGGTAGAAGTATAAAATCACACAAATGCAGTTTCTTCAAAGTAGAGGGAAAGTAAAGTTCAAAGCCGGAGCTTAAGTAACCAGTTTCGACTTCATGAATTGTCAATGATTCAAGGTGACTCAAAAAATCTAACTTCAGAATCGGATTAGAATCCTTCAGGAACTTGGGACGTTTAATTTGAAATTTGAGATTCTCAACGTTTGTTATCTTTCTGAAAAGCATTTCTAATCTTTCATACGGAAGATCAAGGTCTATGCACGAAAATGTTCTTAGAGTCTCCAATGGAGGCATAGTATCATTGTAGAAACCAGTAACAGTAGACTTACCTCTTAGACATAGATGCCTCAACTTCCTCATTTCCAATATGTTCATAAGTGGAATGTTGCTACTCTGGAGTTCCAAGCTGAGCGTCTCTAGGTTCTGGAGCTTCTTTATCGATGGTGGAATAACACAACACGCGTTGATTGTTAGCATTAAGCATTTCAAGAGACCCAATTCAGTCATTCCTTCGTAAAAACAATGAACTTGCACATTTGAACACAAACACAATACTTGTAGAAATCTAAAATTGGATGCGAGGCAGTTGATATGCTTCTGTTCTAAAACTTCAATACGAAAAGTGCAATCATAAAGATGGAGTAAAGAGTGGACGAACGGGGCAGAGGAACCTTGTTCAAGAAAAGAACTCCAACAATAATTACGAATGCACATCCGATAATGGGGATTGTGTGAAACTTCATTCTCAGGAAACACCTCGAAAAATATATTTTCCTTTTCACCCTTCATGAAGCAAAACTCGCGTAATAGATCATGAACACTACATGTCCTTATCTTACCAGTAGAACTTCTCTTCATAGGAATGACTAGGCTTCTATCAACAAGATCCATGAAGTACTCATTAGCTACAACTTCTATGCTTTTATTCACATGCTTATGTATGAAGCCTTCTGAGATCCATAATAGCATCAAATTTTTCACTGGAATCTCTTCATCTTCTGGAAAAGATCCAAAATAAAGAAAGCACGGTTTCAAATACTCTGGTAGATGTTTGTAACTTACCCAATCCGGCCATACCAACAATTGAGACAATGTCAAGTTCCGTTGAGCCTCCAATAATTCGATCTTGTATTACTTTTATCTCATTCTTGAAGCCCACAACCATGTCCGCCATTGGAACATTAGTTTGTGAGGGAAGGAATGTTTGTGGGGTCTTCACTGAATTGGTGGCGTGAATATCATACATGATGAGCTGATTTACGATTCTTTTCATCTCACCCTTAATAATTTTAAATTCTTCCATGACATCAGAAAAATGCAATAAATCATGCCAGAGAAAACTCATGTGTGCCAAGGAGTTAGCAGCTCTTTCTGCATTGTATATCAGGTTAACAATTCGTGTCCAGAGATATTTTATCACTTTGTGCTTATTTTGCATTTCCTGACTATAGAAGTATTCAAGATTTGATTCTATAAGTGACGACAACTCGTCCTGAAGCATCAGGACTGGAAGCTTAGGGAAACTTAAAGTGAAGCCTTTCAAAATTTCCAAGACTGAGTCAATACGTCTGAACACATTGATACCAGAAAAATTAAAAGACTCTGTACTTGGAAATAAGGGGGAGAAGATCTTTCTGACCTCGCCTTTAACTGCACTAGCCTTTTCCAAGAAATTATGTAAAAGAAAGTATGTTTTCTTCTCCTCTTTGATTTCTTCTGATGTAAGTGCTCTAATGAGAGGTACAACCTCACTGACAAGGTCGTTAACTCGAGTCAAAATTGATTCGCCCTCCACTTTCCGGTCCACCAGAAACGTAATGAAGAATATTAAGTCGATGAAAGCATTTGACTCCCATCACTCTCTGAATCAATCTGCAAATTGTTCAAGAGAAATGCAACAAATTTGTGAACAATTTGAGAGCTTGGCAGCAATGGCTTTGAGAGCTTGGTAAGTCTTGCAAGATACACAAATATGACCTCTGGATCAGCGAATCGACTGCTTTCCTTGTGCAGATTATTCTTTCTGCCATAATTTCTTTGTTAACATCTATGGTCCAGTTAACAAGTGATAGACACACTGCTCTCCTAGCCAAAGCTTCATATTGAATCTTAAATATCCTAAATTCGTCCGCAGACCAGCACCATTCCTCCTCGAAATCAAACACTTGAGCGATGAAATCAAGGTTGTCTTTAAGGGATTCAATTTGCAACTTCAGATCATCATCATCATTAGCTTTCCAGACAAGAACATCAGTGATACTCCTAACATATGTTGACAACTTAGAATAACAGTGAAAGTTGCCTCCCTGCAAGAAAGTTGTTGAATATAAGAAATTGAGACAATCTGCTTGGATCTTTGGCTTAAGTTGTTGAATTTTTTCCAACAACCCTTTTTCGCCATCGCCATCGCCATTGCTATTAGCAGCTCGTTTCAATGCATCCTGAATAAGAAATAGATGGTTTGGTTCAAGTGAGTGGTCATTCCATAGGAGGCAGCAATAAAAATAGTGTCTCAGACATTGTAGCTCAAACCCTAGGAACTCAGAAAAACTAGAACAAGGGTGCCTCCATTCCGACAATAGGAGATTCAGAACCTTCACCATATCTTCTACTTCGGAATTCATTGAGTCTGTTTAATTTAATTTAATTTTTTGTTACAAGTTCTGAAAGTCTCATATTAATGAATGGAAAGAATAGTTTGAGTGTGTTTCAATATAAAATTCTTCAGTGCTCAACGAAATGTCAAATTGGTGTATTTTGTCCCTAAACAATTTTAAAATTGGTACTATAATATAAGGTCATTAATTATTGTTTTTCTATTTTTTTTGTCCCAAAACAAAATTATTTTACTATATAAGGTTCTTCCGTCCAAACAGTTACGGTCAATTGAAGTGCGAAAAAATTAAGTCAACTGAGATAATTTAAAGGTCATTTGTGGTAAAAATACCCCGTCTATCTACCCACCACCATTCCGTCACCACCAGCGCACCACCCTTCACCTCCCCGTCCATCTCCAACGCCACCCACCATTTCTAGCCAATCAAAATTCATCCCTCCTTCCTTCGTCTCAAACTAATTCTGGTATGAGGATTTCGCCGGCAACTGATTCTGGATAATTGCTGCTACAAAGTTAAACTGAAATCACTGATTTTATCAGAGGTAAAGGATGGGGAGGGAAGGGGTGGGGGATAAGATATTGTATTAACAATCTATCGAAAATGCTCTTTAACTATTGGTTTGACCGATTAAAATTTTGAATTCACAAACGACTAACAAATTTTTAGATTGAAAGACCTTATATACTAAATACAAATTGTTTAAAAAAAATTCTGATATGGATCAAGTTCACATGAACCTTGTAGTCCAGAATTAGCCACGTCATCACAGAATTGTCTCTCTTTTCATTTTGTAGTGATATGGCCAGCTATGAATCAAATAGTGCAATGAACATGTTCTATATCAGAATTATCTGTGGTTTAAAGGTAATAAAATTCAAAAAGATTGATTCGGGAAGTTGTAATAAGTTCGAATTTGTGTAGGGACAAAATTCACCAAATTGCCCAACCAAATTGCCAATATAAAATTGCATCATCAGAGTAATTTTTTATCATTATTGGTTCTAGCAAAAGTTTTGTACTACTTCCACAGTTCTTCCAGGTTCGCATTTGACTATTATTATTATTATTTTGAAGTTTTCCAACGTGTGTGCTTCGGTGTAACAAATAATTAGACCATATTTAGTAATCCATCCGTACCAAATTATTTATACATTTTATATTTTGTACGAGAATTATTATTTCATCAAATTCTATATTATGATGTGATAAAATGTCAAATATTACCCAATTTAATTTTACTCACCATTTAATTTAAGAAAAATACAAAAATTAGTTGGCTCTAAAGGTGATATGATCTTGAAAGAAAACATAGAATATATGCTCTAAACGTGATATGATGTTGAAATAACATAGAATACTCTGCACACTATTCATTTCATTACTTTGCACAGATTTACCAGATTTTTTTGCCAGCACCCTAATTCTAACGAATTTTATTTGCCTCAACGTTGGAAGCGGTGTCGAACTTGTGACCTCATGGTCACAAGTCAAAGCCTTGCCCACTGGGCCAAAGCCTTCTATTTACCAGATACTGAGCTTTGAGCATGCAAATATTAATATTAATTAATTATATTAAAAGTGACAATATTTATTTGGTAATTTATCACATCTCAATAATACCCTTAAGTATTTATAGATACTGCAAAAAAAAAAAAAAACTCTATTTCTACTTTTAAAATGTCAAAAAATTAAAGGTCAAAATAATAATTAATGATTCCTAAATAAAGAAAATACTTTAGTAGTAATAAAAAGATTCTTAAACGAAGTTAAATCAGATAAGGCAACATATATTACAAAAGGGAAATGAATATGCAAATTAATTGATAAGTAGATTTTCAAATAAGGTATAATCAAGTAAGTTATATATTATATAAGGCTAGCTATAATGCCAAGGCAACTTTCTTCCTGCCAAGGTAAATTTTAATGAATGGACAAGTTTACCCTTTTAATCTCCTGCACTTAAATGGTAACTTGAGTATCAATTATCTCGGTAATTTTTAAATACAACTTAACATAATTTTAGACCCATCAATCAAAGGCATCAATTATCTCTCTCTCCTATATCTCTCTTATTCCCATTTTCCTTCTCTCTTCTTAACCATACACCGCCCACTACCGTCATCACCAGCACTACAACTACTACCAGCTAAAGATCAGAAAGGAATTTTCTGTAAAATATTTCTTTAATGTTTATGAATATATACGTATGTTATTTTTTAGTAAAAGTATATAAAACTATATGTGATTGAATTATTTCTTATTCTGAACTTTTTAGTTTCGACTTAAAATTAGTGACAAATCCGAATTAAATTCTCCATAATTTGGGGTTTAAAATTTTATCCCCGAACTCAATTAAAATAGAGTAAGTTTTAATTTGAATTTCAAACTCAAATCAAAATCAATCCAATTACACTTAAGATTTCTGACAAATGGATGGATGGATAGCTAGCTTGGAATTGCTTTTGCATAACGGAATGAAATTACTCGAGCGAAGCGAGAGGGAAGGAGAGGCCGCTAGAACCAATGGCGGCATTGGTGGTTTTGGGAAGAGAGAGAGAGAGAATGAAGGGAAAAAGTGCGAAAAGAGAGTAAAAGAGAATAATTTAATATTCTTTTAATTGATTAGAAGTAAAAATGGTAAATTGTATTTGTCATCTTAAATATCATCGGTGTGTAATAGTTTAAAAGGGTAAATTTGTCCTTTGACAATAATCTGCCTTGGCAGGATGAGAATTGCCTTGGCAATATCGTTAGCCATTATATAAGTAAAAAGTTCCTTAATAAAAATATCCAAGCAAATAAATTAGTAAGCCATCATATATTATAGGTAGATTAATTTAATAATTGAATTTTTAAATAAATTTGTCATGTTAGATTAATTTATTAATGGGTAGATTTTTTTTCTTTAAAAAATATTATTACCAAATAAGTCGTGAAGCTGATTAATAAGTAATTAATAAGTCTGATACATAACCGGTATCTGTGTCTGTTTTACGATCGACCACTAATCTGATATGCTTTTATGGTTGAACCCCTTTCGGGGCGAACCTCCCAACATAATTTTTTCCATTCACTTTTACATCAATACTAAATTAATAATAGCTCGAACCATGTGCGAAGCCCAACTAGTATGATGAAATATCTTATTATTATTGTTACTATTATGATTGAAAATAAAGGACATTTCAAGTTATTCGGTAGTCAAGCACAAGCAATTCCGACATATAACCTATTTCATATGTCAGAATATGTCCTCAGTAGATAAATGGACACTACCACCTCTATTTCACAATACATACAAGGCATTTTGGCCCTTTTACCTCTTCTCCAAATATTTTACGAAAGTCTTTCATTCTCTATTATATTACTGGAATTAGTTAAGAATGTAAGAAGAAAACCCCTTTTATTTTGCTCTTCCATAATTTACGACAAAATGGCCAAAAGCCTTATATTGTGATAGGGAAGGAGTATGTTTTAAGCTGATCAATTAAAGTAACATTGGCTGCAATGTCAGAAGCAGCACCCTTTGCTTAAAAACAGTCTGGAGCATATGCGAAACAATCCAAATTCAATACGTGCAAAACGCATCAAGACAGGTATCCTTAAAAAACACAATAGATTCGTAAAATCATGATAGATACCCGTTTTAAATCAATCTTAAACGTTAAAATTTCACTTCAAAGTCTCGTACTTGCGGAACTTACCTCATTCCGCGCTGGAGCAGCCCCTTAAAAGGGGACCATGGTGCTTGTTCGTTTATATACGAGTTCCCAGCATTCCGAATCTCTAGCACAGCCTCCTCGCAAGCAGATGAGGTATTTTTTTAATTAAAATATCAATATTACTCTCTTAAATAAATTTAGTGATATACAAGTTCTACTCCCTCCGTCCCAAATTAACTGTCCACATTTTCTTTTTTGTTTGTCCAAAATTAACTGTCCAACATATATATTTAAAAGGTAATTGGTTATTGTGTGACAGAAAAGAGAGAGAAAGGCATAACTTTTAAATGAGATTACTAAAATTAATTAGGATATTTTAGACTTTTACTTATATTTTACCATCAAAATCAAAAAATCTTTAATACCCGTGCATTTGTCAAAATGGACAGATAATTTGGAACGGAGAGAGTATTTAAGAGAGTAACAGTGATATTTTGACTAACAAAGTAACTTATTTCTTTGCTTCCTTAATTTTTTCTCTGCATATCTTAAACTACTTATATTATGGAATAGAGGACTCTGGAGGGTCGGGCAGAATGAAAGCTCAAAATGGTACTCCTGTGCTATTTGCATCACCAAATTAGCAATTGGAAACTACAAATATGCATACCCGTATGCCTAACCAACAAATAAAAGCTCAAAATAATTCACTTCGGACAAAAGTTTTCCAACTTGGTCATTTACAGAGACAAGTTTGGCCTCGGTCGCAAAGAGTTTACAGACCACTTTATGTAAATTGTTCTAATATTTGAAAAACAGGGGTAAAAGAAACAAAGATAAACTCTTTCCAGCATCCTGAGGATGCCTCCATTTATCAGCATCACCAAGCACCAAAAGTCGTACTGCAAATACAGAAGCATCAATGAATCAGATCTATTGGTGTGATAGACCAGGTGCAAAATACATCCTCCACCCATACTATGGAAAATATTCTTATCAAATGACTCTAGTTTTCATCAAAAGTTTTACTAGGGAATAAGACATTTATGTACATTATAGTCATTTCTTAAAGTCCCAGCATTGAGAATGCTCATTCGATTGCCACTGCAAGTCAACATTCTATAGAAAAGTTCCTAACAAATAGTAGTAGGATCTAGTGTAGCTTTTGAGTGACGTGGTATAAGATTGCTTGGTTTTAGCATACATTAAAATTCTAGACCCCTGATGATTTTTGGATTATAAACTCTTCCGCTCATTATACCAGAATAGATACAATCAGCATCGAGAAATCTTATACAGAATTACAAGCTAGTAACTAAACCCTTCAACATAGCAACAACAAATAGTAGATATAAAACACCTAAATCTAACCTCAACTTTTTCACACTCCTTTCTCGCCCAGCAACAGCTAAGTAACTATCAAACACATGCAAAACATCAAACTCTACTTTGCTCCTCAAGAGCCTCCAATCCAGTTTTCATCTACTGGTTCACATCAAAATCCCCCACCAGTCAAACTATTAGCTGTCAGAATGAAAGACAACCTAAAGGACATGGGAGTATTTCTCCAAGATAAGACAAAATAAGCTTGGTTTATCCGGAAGGAGATTGTCTCGGGAACAGTTATACTTGAATCCTTATCCATAAAAGAATATCAAGGAGAAAGTTGCTCCAAATCCAAGTCTCCCTATTTCAACACATTCAAAAGAATCCTAGATCATCTTCAGCAGGGTCAAAACCTGATGGCATTTACAACAGTTTGCAGATGTGCACTAATTACACATTGAACTCTCTTTTTGAATGCAATGAAAAAAACACTACTGAACTCCAAAAATTACTTCTTTTTTTTATTGAGATTGTCAGTGAAAGAATCAACAAAAACAACCAATAAATTCATGAGTCGCCGTATCAACTTCTCAATTACTTTACAACAGTGTGAAGATGTACACTAATTCTTCTCACAACTTTATCTGTCACTGAGCAGGGGAAGACATCGAGCTCTCATGTTGAACACAATGACTCGAAGACTACTGAACTCCAACCTCACTTTTTCTTTAATGAGATTATCAGTGAAAGAATCAACAAAACAACCAATAAATTATGTGTCACCGTATCAACTTCTAAGCTTTCTTATGAATTAAAACCTAGAAACAACAACCATTGTCTAAAATCACAAGTTTCATATTGAAAAACCGCATCTCGCAAGTCACAATCAGCTGACTGACATCGAATCAAAATCATTCAACACATAAATAATCTAATATCAAAATCAATTCAACGTCAATCAACACCAACATAATCTAAACTAAACAAACATGTCATGACCGGGAAAGATTGGTGGTGAAAGGAAGAGCCAATTTCATATTTCAGCAAGGAGCAGGGGAGGTCAAAAGAGTAATTTAGCTAGTCTTTTAAATTGCCTAAATGAAGTGATGTCGCTTTATGCTTCAGCAAAACGTCATCACTCAGCAATATCCATACTTAGCCTATTTCGAATTACAAAGAGGAGCAGCAGCTGCTATCTTGCCATTTGAGGAGAAGGAATCTCCAATGATCACTGTTGATCTGTAATCCTGTCAGAAGCAATGCTGAGTTGGAGGGAGCAGATCCTTTTGGGGATGCTAACCCCAACTATAAAAGGAAATGGATACAGAAATGGGAGGATGGCTAGAAAATATATGATCAAATTGGCTGCTGCCATTATCTTCTCCCTTGTGAGTTCTTGAACTCTTCTTCTCACCCTTGAATTCATTCACTCTATTTCTCCCCCAGACTTTCCCCTTCTTTCCCCCTTATGCATTTCTTTCTCCCTAAATCCATTTTATCCCCCCTGTTCTGAAGCTGATTCAAGCTTTGTCACTTGCAGGATCAATGGTTGGCTTTGCAACTGTGAAGATTGCTTGAAGTTTGCTTCCTTTTACCTTTTCTCTTAGTTTACTAATTAATTATATCAGTTCATAGTATTTTGTAGCTGGGGACAGTGATCCTTGTTCAGTATTAGTTATTATTACTGTATTGGTGGAGACCGGACTCTTTATCCATATAAATATCAGTATTTCGTGTTGGTCTGATTTGTTGTCTGGATTTGAGATATATTTTGTTATTGTCTGTGCAACTGTGGTGTTGAATCCTTTGGGACATGACAGAACAATATCAACATCGATCCAAATCGTCTCTTAGATCTAGAGCATTGAATAAAAATCACTCGACACAAAAATAATCTAATATCAAAATCAATTCAATATCACTCAATACAAGCATAATCTAAAACTAAACTAACAATATCAAAATCAATCAAAATCAGCTCTTAGATCTAGAACATCGAATTTACCTCATCAGTGCTTCTTGTGCCTCTGCGCGAACGGAGAATTCTTCGCATCCTCCTCTGAAAATCAAAATCATCAAATAAAAAAAAAAACAATCAGATAATATTTCCGATCAAAATCGCATAAGCATAAACCTATTTAAAAAATCAAAATTTTTTTTTAACAAATCTACGAACCAGTGAGGCCTAGAGATAACTTAGTAATTAAGGTTCCGGTAATAGCGAAACCGACGAGGAACGGCCAGTTCCGATTCCATTCTCGCCTGAAAAACACCGGCCATGGATCGAATTTCCTCATTTGCCCTTAGATTTTTTCTGCCTGAAAGACGACGACGACTACGAGCGATGGTAGTTTTTACTGCTGAGGAGCTGAAAGAATCGAAAAATGACAACATAGAGAGAAATCATCTGGTGATAAAAAACGAGTTCAGTGGGCTTGAATGAATGGGCCAATAAGTAAATGGACTTATCCAATACATATCTTCATATATTCACTTGGCCCGTACCCAATACTACCTCCATTCCTAAATACAGTATAAGACTTTTATTATCGTTTGCGAAAATTAAATAAGCAAAAAATAAGATGTATTTGTAATTAAAATATTAATATTATTTTTTTAAATAAAATTAATAGTATATAAATTATATTTAAGAGAGTAATATTAATATTTTAATTATAAAAATATTTTAATTTTTGCTTCCTTAATTTGACAATATGTAATGAAAGTATTATATTTAGGAATGGAGAGAGTATTACATACTGACCCCGAAAACACGAATGCAGATCTTGTTGTACACCTCTCTACTACATAATTTGTTATAATTTCAAAAAAAATATACATTCACAAAAAAGTATTCGATCTCGCAACTTAATTCTAATCCTTATCTACTTTACATCCAAAATCAATTGAAAGTCTAATAAATTAATACCAAAAACTCAAAATTATTAAGTCCTTCAAAACCCCGCTACATGGGCATTTTCTGCCACATTAGCCCGCCGTTAAATTTATTTCCTTATTTTTCTGCTTTCCAATTTAGCAGTTGTTTTATTCTCCTTTTTAATTATTTTTTTATATTATTTTAATATAAATAGTGAGAAATGATTTGTTAAATGCATCTCTTTCTTTTTGGACTTTTGTTATTGTGAGAGAAAAATTAATTAAACTTTTAGTAAAAAAATTATATAAAGAGCTGTGAAAAGTCGCCATTTTGTAATTTTCTATTGTGAGTGATCCAAGTGCTAGATCAATTTTTTTTTTATTTTTTTAAAATGCTTCTTTTGCTAATTGCTACCAGATATTTTCTCGAGTTATAACAACGTTGTGTAATGAACTGGGAATGAGTTGGATAGACTAATGTGCTGGATACGTGGGCTTAATGGGCTGTGTATAGTCTTTTGTATAGGCTTTCTTTATCCCTATTAAATAGATAGTGTAGAGTCCAAGCCCACGTGCCCAAGACCACGTACTAATCACATGTCTTTTTAGTATGCATCAGTTGACGGTTATAACCGTCCACTTTACCAAAATTAGAAGTGTATAAATAAGGATGGAGCTGTAGATTAAAGATTCATTCAGAAATAAAAATTCACTTCATCCATTTCTTTATTTTTCTGCTTTGTTCTTATCTTTTCAATATGGTATTAGAGCATAAATGCTCCTGCGATTTCTGATTTGATGAAGTTTGTTAGCCCTAAGGGCGATCAAACTCGGTTTTTGATAATGGACAAACACTTGATGTTGTGTCTAATGTTTATACCTTTGTGATAGAATATCGGAACATATATTGGAAGCTCTAAGTACTTCAATCAAGCCATGATCAAGATTCAAAGTCATATCATTTCAGGCTCATCTATCAAGATTGAAGATTGAAGACTTAGATTTGGTTAGATTAGCTTTGTCTCTATAAGTCTTTATCTTATATAGCTCTAACCAAAGCTCTCATGAGCATAAGCTCTACACTCTAGTCTTGCATGTTTTCATAAACACGTTTTCAAAAGGCTTAAGTTTCAAAATGATCTTTACATGTGTTCTTATCCAAAAAGCCTTTGATTTCATTGATAAGTCTTTTAAAAAAGTTTTCCAAGTGTTCGTACTTGTTACCTTTTAGGAAAACCTTTTTAGACTTCAAAAGACTTCAAAAAATTTCAAAACGTGTGAAAAATAAGCTTTGAAGTTCGGTCAACCGAGCTCAAGCTCGGATCAACCGAGCAGATACTGAGAGTTGAACCAACAGAGGTCGGTCGACTAAGGCTTAGTTCGGTCGACCAAGGTATGGTTCGGTCGACCGAGGTTCCCTATAGTGGATCCGAAGTTGGCCTTCGGTCATCCGAAGTGCTCTGTTCGGTCAACCGAACTCTGCGATTTCTAGCCGTTATTTGACCGTTGGAGACTCGATTTTCAGCCAAATTTGAAATGTATTTATACTCCATAGCTAGAGAAACATTCCAAGACTTGGACATACATAATAGATTGATTTCTTATCAAGTCTAAACACCTTCAAAGCAAAAACACTTCATGATCTAAATCATTCAAAGGTGTTCTTTCAAAAGCAAGACAAAGAGTGAACTTCATATGTTCAAGAGCTAAAATTGTTTGTGCTTCAAAGGTATATTTCTCACTTATAAGAGTGATTATACTTGTTCTTTAAACATTCAATTCCCTCTCTAAGTGATTGGGTAATTCTTGTAAAAGTCCTACTTTGTGTGGGCAAGTTCTTAGTGAGCTTTTGTATTGTGGTTGTGTTGTAAAACTCTTAGTGAGTTAGCCACATTTGTAAAAATATCTTCTTAGTGAAGTTGTTGAAATCCTTGGGTGCGGCTCAAGGTAGTGGACGTAGATTCTAAGTGAATCGAACCACTCTAAATCCTTTGTCTTGTTATTGGGTTTTACTTTGCATTGCTTTTATTCTTCTAGCTCAAACTTACAATAGCTTTGCAAAGAATCGAAAAAGTTCCCAAGTTAGTTAAAACCCAATTCACCCCCCCTCCTCTTGTGTTTTACAGAAATCAGATCTTGCAGAAATAGTAGTTGGACATCCTTTCTTTCTTCATCACACAGATAATTCTTCTTTAATATTGTTCCAGAAAGTATTAACAGGTTCTAACTATCATTCATGGCGCAGAGCCATAAGAAGAGCTTTGGTGATTAAAGACAAGCTATGCTTCATTGAGGAAGTTCCAGGTTTTAATCCACCAAAGAAAGGAAACAAAAATTATACTACTTGGGAGAGAGCTGATCAAACAGTGATCACATGGATGTCTAACACCATGACTCCAACCATATCACAAAGTGTGGAGTTCTTTAATACAGCAATGGAAGTTTGGAAAGATTTAGAGAAAAGGTACACAAATTCCAATGCCTTTAGATTAACAGACTTACTTGAAGAGATACATGCACTTAAGCAAGGAACACAATCTATAGAGGTCTATTATACTCAATTGAAATGTTTGTGGGATGAACTGTTAGCTTTAAGACCATTACCACTTTGTACTTGTGGAGGATTAAAAGATATGCAGAGATATGTAGAATCTGACTATGTAATTAGATTTCTTAAAGGCTTAAATGAGCAATTCACAGAAGTTAAATCTCATGTTCTGATGACTAAACCCATGCCTGGTATTGAAGAAGTTTTTGGGCTGGCAAAACCAATACTAATCAAGTGACAATGCAGGTAATGAATGTAAGAGGAAAATCTCAGATTAGTGAAAGTATCAATTCTTATGAGAATGAATTTAACAGTTCAGGAGTTAACAAGGATATGACTGTTAATATGATGAGGAGCAATCATAATATTTCAAGAAGAGGTGGTGCTTCTTTTGGTGGAAGAAAACCATTGTCTTGTACTCATTGTGGAGGTATAGGTCATACAGTTGACAGATGCTACAAAAAATTTGAGTATCCACCAGGTTTTGGGGGTGATAAATTCAAAGGTAAATTACCTGCAGCTTGGAATAGTTCTGCACAGTCTAAAAACTATCATATTGGTCAAACAGGAAGAGGTGGAAATGATAGCAGTACTTCATTTAAGACTGTGAATCATATGCAAGGTGGTGATGATTATGAAAGTAGTAATGGGCACAACTTGAAAGGCTTCAGCACAGAGCAACAGCAACAATTATTCCACATGTTCAAGAACATGTCACCTGGTAATCTTGGATCTGCTGAATTTAATCCACAAGTGAATCAACTTACTCTAATAGCAGTTGCTGATCATGGAGGATTTAATGCTCCATCAGGTATAATGCTAAACTCTAAAACTCATACATGGATTCTTGATTCAGGTGCAACTGATCATGTAGTTTGCACTGATAGCTTCTTCATTGAATCTTATCCTGTACATAATCTTTTCATCAAATTACCTACTTCTATGTCTGTTTCTGTTACTCTCAAAGGTACTATACAACTTGCATCTAGATTAATATTGAAAGATGTTTTGTATGTACTTGATTTTAACCTAAATGTTGTGTCTACTTCTAAACTCACTTCTCAAAACAACTGTTGTGTGATCAATTATCCTGATTATTCTGATATACAGGACCTGTCAACTTGTCAGAAGATTATGACAGTTAAAGTCTGGAGAGGCCTATACTTATTTCTTCCTTCTGAATTGTTTTTTCTTTCCAATCATCCTTCTGTCATTTCTAATTCTGTTACCAATAATCAGGATCTTTTTCCTGCTGTTTCTACTATTCAATGTAATGCTGAAGTTAAGGATTTACTTTGGCATTATAGGCTTGGTCATCTATCTTTGCCTAGGTTACAACTCATCAAAAATATTCCTTCTGGAAGTTGTACTAAGTCTAATGAATGTACTATATGTCCTTTAGCTAAGCAACATAGATTGCCATTCCAGCTTAAGACTTCTGATGTAAAGAAAAGTTTTGATTTGATACATATGGATGTATGGGGTCCTTATAAAGAGGCTACAGTTTATAATCAGAAATTTTTTCTTACTATTGTTGATGATTATTCAAGATTCACTTGGGTTTTTCTATTGCAATCTAAATCTGATGTTCTTAATACTGTTTCTTCATTTTATACCTTTGTTGAAACACAATTATCTACCAAGATTAAAACTATAAGGACTGATAATGGGACAGAATTTATCATGTCACATTTCTATTCTTCCAAAGGTATTCACCATCAAACTTCTTGCCCTTATACCCCTCAACAAAATGGTTGAAAGAAAACATCAACACATTTTGAATGTAGCTAGATCATTGAGGTTTCAATCTAATATTCCTTTGTCATATTGGGGTTTTTTTATCAAACATGCCACATATCTCATCAACCTAACACCCTCACCCATCATAAAAAACCAATCCCCTTATGAAAGATTGCATAATCAGATTCCTAGTTATGAAAATTTGAAAGTCTTTGGGTGTTTAAGCTATGCTTGCACTGTTGAACATGGGAGAGGGAAGTTTGACCCTAGAGGAAAAAAATGTGCTTATCTAGGCCAGTCATCTACTTCTAAAGGTTACATTTTATTGGATCTTGATACTTTGCAGCTATTTGTTTCAAGACATGTACTGTTTTTGGAACATGTTTTTCCTTTCATAAAAGATATATCATCTACTTCTTCTGTTGAGCCTATTCTTTTTACTGATTCACATATGTCATTTGATGACTTGTTTACTATCACTGAAGTAATTTCTACTCCTTCTACATCTCTTCTTGATCATATAACTTATCATAATCCTTCATCTAGTACTTCTAGTTCTTTATTGCCTAAATCCATATCTACATCTTCTATTGAGCTTGTGCCTCAAAGATCTTGCAGACAAAAGGTTCCACCTGCACATCTCAAAGATTTTGATTGTAATACTCTTAAACTCATATCACCTCATACACTCAATCAAGTAATCTCATATGAACAGTTGCATCAGGAACAAAAAAATTTTGTATTTGCTTTGGATGTTATGCAGGAACCTCATTCATATTTGGAGGCAGTTAAACATAAACATTGGAGAGCAGCTATGAAAGATGAAATAGATGCTTTGGAAGCTAATCATACTTGGATTATGACTTTATTACCTGTAGGCAAAACTGCCATAGGTAATAAATGGGTATATAAGATCAAGCTGCATTCAGATGGTAGTATTGAGAGATACAAGGCAAGATTAGTTGCCAAAGGGTATACTCAGCAGCCAAGATGACATCCATAAGGACACTTCTAGCCATTGCAGCAAGTAAAGGTTGGCATTTGCATCAATTAGATGTCAACAATGCTTTTTTACATGGGGAGTTACAAGAGGAAATATATATGCTTCCTCCTCCAGGCTATCAAAATACTTCAAATCAGGTTTGCAAACTTATAAAGTCTATATATGGATTAAAACAATCAAGTAGAGAGTGGAATTTCAAATTGACCAGGACTTTACTTGCAATGAATTTTGTTCAATCTTGGCATGATTATAGCTTATTCATCAAGAAGACTGATTCTGTTTTTATAGCACTTCTAGTTTATGTGGATGATATTATTTTAACTAGTAATAGTTTGGCTGCTATAACTGAAGTTAAACAAGTGCTGCATGCTCAGTTTAAAATTAAGGACTTAGGGATATTAAAGTTCTTTCTTGGACTTGAAATTGTGAGGAATGACAGTGGGATTTTTCTTTCACAAAGAAAGTATGCTTTGGAATTATTAGCAGCAGAAGGTTTTCTTGATAGTAAGCCTTCATCTACACCCATAGATCCTACTGGTAAATTTACACACACAGACTCAGAATCCTTTGAAGATGTCACAGCTTACAGAAGGGTCATTGGGAAATTACTGTATCTCACTGTGACCAGACCTGATCTTTCATACAGTGTTCAACAACTCTCACAGTTTCTTGATTGTCCTACAGTTCTGCAGCATAAAACTACACACAGGATCCTTAGATATGTCAAGAAGGCTCCTGGACAGGGGTTATTTTTTCCATCTCATTCATCTTTACATCTTAAAGGATTCACATATAGTGATTGGGCTGGTTGCCCAGAGACCAGAAGGCCTGTGACTGGATTTTGCATGTTTTTGGGTGAAGCTTTAATCTCATGGAAGTCTAAAAAACAACATACAGTATCTAGAAGTTCTGCTGAAGCAGAATACAGGGCCATGGCTATGGCTGCCTGTGAAATTCAATGGCTAATAAATCTCTTAGCTGATTTTGGTATAGTTCAAGCTCAAGCTGTACCTTTGTATTGTGACAATGAAAGTGCATTGCATATTGCTGAGAATCCGGTATTTCATGAACGTACTAAGCATATTGAAATCGATTGTCATGTGGTCAGAGAAAGATTAATGGCTGGGATTCTTAGACCTTTACCAATAACTTTAGCAAAATAGCTTGCTGATCTTTTTACCAAGCCTCTTCCTACAGCAAGATTCTGTTTTCTTATCAAATTGTTAGGCTTGGTCAATCTATACTCCGGTTCAGCTTGCGCGGGAGGGGGGATATTGAAGGATACAAGTGATTATAGCTCAGTACACAAAGCAAATGCAGTGCAGAGACTACAAAATGAAGAAGAAGATTGCTATGATAATGAACTGGGAATGAGTTGGATAGACTGAAGTGCTGGATACGTGGGCTTAATGGGCTGTGTATAGTCTTTTGTATAGGCTTTCTTTATCCCTATTAAATAGATAGTGTAGAGTCCAAGCCCACGTGCCCAAGCCCACATGCTAATCACATGGCTTTTTAGTATGCATCAGTTGACGGTTATAACCGTCCACTTTACCAAAATTAGAAGTGTATAAATAAGGATGGAGCTGTAGATTAAAGATTCATTCAGAAATAAAAATTCACTTCATCCATTTCTTTCTTTTTCTGCTTTGTTCTTATCTTTTCAATATTGTGTGATGTTATTGTTGTGCAAGTTGAGACCAAAGTTGCCCTTTCATTATAAAATTATATAAAATATACATGTGCGGAATAAAATTTGATAGCTGAAATTTCAACCATTAAACCTTTGATTCTTTTCTCAATACAGCAGAACACTTATTTTTCTATTGAGCAATTAAGAGATGAATATCTATTGAGACGTCAAAATAAGTAATTTGATGGTTTAAATTCATAAGCACCGTACTTAAAAATAAATAACTTTATACATTGTAGTCAAATTGCACGTGAATCACGGGCAATACATTCATGATTCTAATACGAAATACTTTTTGTTCCAAACACACAGAACAAAATTTCAAACATTAAATATAAAATTTGACGGATAAAATTAAACACACAGAACAATAAAACAATTAATTCTTTTCTCGAGACTTTTTCTATTGCGTTCTTAAAAGATAACACCTGTTGAGATTTGTTTGAGTTTCGCACCGGATTTGAATGGTCATTGACCATTCTGACGTGGAACAGCCATGGCACCGGGTCTCACTCTCTCTCTCTCTCTCTCTATCTCCATCTCCCGCATTAAAAAACAACAAAAACCAAAACCAACTTTCAGAACTTCTTCTTCTTCTTCTTCTTAAATCTTATGATTTTGGGTGAATTTTTGTGTATTTGATTGTAAATCTGAAGATATTTTCAGGTGGCGGTGGAGGAGGAGCAACAACAACGATGGGGATTCCATCTTGGGACGACATCGTTTTGATTGAGCATGGGAAGAATAATTCCGGCGATTCCACCGTCGTCACCGTCAATTGTCCCGATAAAACTGGTTTAGGTTCTGATATCCTTCGAATTATTCTCGATTTCGGACTCTCTGTCGCCCGAGCAGGTCACCATTTACTAGAATTCTTAATTTTTTAATTTAATTTTTTTTTACTTTTGGATTGGAAATCAGTGGTTTTTACAATGATTTTTGCATGTTGTGAATTGGAAATCGGTGTGTTTGAGGTGATTTTTTCTGTTTTTAAAAATTGATTTGAGAAAATTCTTTGATGCTAATTATACAGTTGATTTTGTTTGCGAATTCTAGGTATTACAGATTCGTTCATTTAGTTATTCAATTACGTGGAAAAATTCGAAACTTTGCGTAGGTTTTCATAATTTTACATGTAAATTCGTTCATTATTTTTTTCAGATAATGCCTGACTAGTACAGTTAAGATAGACAACGCTTTGGCCGACCTGTTACGAATTCCTGTAAACACGTGTTCACGAAGTTCGACTTCCCAATTTCGGTCTGGTTGGGAAGGAGGATGAATTGGCCGACCTGGCATGAATTCTTGCAAGCAAAAATTATGGCTTCTCTGCATGCACTAGACATGAGTTGAATTTGTTCCCTTTTTATTTTTTACTTTTAATTTGTTATTATCAAATGAAGTGCATTCCAACAACGTAGTATTGTTCTTGAATACAGATATGTCTACTGATGGGAAATGGTGTTACATAGTATTATGGGTTGTTCTGCGTCCAAGTTCTCTGGCAATTGATTGGAAAAGCTTGAAAAGCCGGGTGTTATCTGTGTGTCCATCATGTATGATATCATTCTACCTTAATCAACAGTCAACTGGTTCCGCACCTTCTCCAGTGTACTTGCTAAAAATGCTTTCCCTGGATAGGAAGGGACTCTTACATGGTAAGTTTGAGTGTTTATTAGTTATTACATACTGCACTTTTCCTCTTTGTCAGTCATTGACAATTTTTTTTTCATTTCTTGTAGATGTTACCAAGGTTCTCTGTGAGCGTGAGCTAATCATTCAAAGAGTTAAAGTCATGACAACTCCAGATGGTAAAGTCTTGGACTTTTTCTTCATCACGGATGACATGTAAGTCATTACCTGGTTTATTTAGTAGATTCTTTGTGGAATCTTTCCAATTTTTTGGAGTTCTTTTTACATTACGAATTATGCACCTATTTGTTTTTCATATGATGATAGAAAAGCTACACATTCAGTGTGTACTGAAATTGGCTATTTGATTTATTATGACTTGTCAGATTCTTGGTGCATTTTGAGAATATTTTCCTTTGTCTTGGGTAAATGCTAAAAATGATATATTTATCCTAGAGTGATTTTCTTACTCATATATCCTTCTTCCTGCCTTCTCTTTGTCCAACCTCCATCCTTTTCTTCTCTAATTAAATGTTAAATGGAAAGGTTTGAAAAAAACACTATCCAACCCTATTTGAGCCCCTTTGTTTGTCGACTTGAAACTTGGTCATGTAGAGTATTTTACAAATACAACTTGCTAAAGACGCTTCTTTTCTTTCGAATTTCTTGCATGTATGAATTGCTAAAGTTTTCAGGATTTAATTTTAATAACACTGTCAGGGTCCACGATCCCACATGAATTAATTTCCTTTTTTTCAAAACTGAAGTTTCTGAATGCTTCATGCATGAAGAACCAGTGATATCCCATATATCATTGTTTGGTTCAATTCTCTTACTTGATACTCTATGAACCTCAGGAACTTATTACACACAAAAGAAAGGCAAAACGACACGTGCGAACAACTTGGCCTTGTTCTTGGGGAATGTTGTATCAGTTGCGAAATAGAGTTAGCAGGGCCTGAATACGAATGTCAGCAGAACTTCTCTTCTCTTCCAGAAGTGGTTGCTGAAGACTTATTTAGTTGTGAGTTGTCTAACAAAGAACCTCGTTCACAAGCTCTCACTTCTAGTCCGGTAAATGCCAAGAAGGCCTCCATAACAGTGGATAATTTAATGAGCTCAGCCCACACATTGCTTCAAATACAATGTGTTGATCAAAAAGGTCTTATCTATGACATCCTAAGAACATCCAAGGATTGTGATATTCAGGTATCCTGGCAAAATATTTATTTTGTATTGACTTGAATGCTTTCTGCTAATGAACTGGGAAGCGGGTGATTACCATTTGAGATCTCCCCATTAAGAGCTGATTTTTGTTTCCATTAGAAATTTTTGCATTTCTGAATTTTTCTTGTTTTTGTACTTTTCTACAAGTGCAGCGAAACCAATATATGCTCTACTTCTGTTTGTCATCTAGATTGCGCATGGAAGATTTTCTCCTAGTTCCAAGGGATATCGGAATGTGGACCTATTTATTCGGAAAACAGATGGTAAGAAAATTGTAGATCATGAGAGTCAAGCTGCTTTTTGTTCTCGTCTAAAGGAAGAGATGCTTCATCCATTGCGGGTAACAGTTACCAGCCGTGGCCCTGATACAGAACTCTTGGTTGCTAATCCTGTTGAGTTATCTGGAAAGGGCAGACCACGTGTCTTTTACGATGTTACATTGGCTCTAAAAACTATAGGGATCTGCATATTCTCGGTATGTTTTTGAAGTGTTTACCACATTTTTGTGCCCTTTACGTGATTATTTCTCTTCATAAAAGAGCTCCTAACGGTTGGCTGACATCAGCATAAGTTAAATATTTTGACTACTTCTGCAGGCTGAGATTGCTAGACACTCAACATCAGATCGTCAGTGGGAAGTATATAGACTCCGTTTGGATGATTGCCGAGAATTTCCATTGTCTAGCAAACGAGCTCAACATGAGATCGTGGAGAGAGTGAAGAAAACTCTGATGGGTTGGTGTTGAGTATTCAATTGTTGTTTTCTTCAAGGAAGAACCAATTCATCTCATAGCAGCAGGGTATCCGCAACCTCACATATCCAGTGTGCTGAATTTATCTCAATCCCTATGATCGTCCCTGATAAAATGGTTTTGGCTAAAAGGCTTCATGCTGCTATCCTACCTCAGCTGGAACCGTGAAGGTTTACAATTGAAAATTGCTGAAATTCCCACCTTCCCGGTGTCTGCTTTTTTTGTATTCCTAGGATAATTTAGCAGTTACTTGTCTTCTCATTTTTCTTGTATGTTCCCATTACTGTATACAGTAACGTTTTAAATTTTCGAGTACTTGTATAAGAAATAACATAATCAGAAAATGTAGTCTGGCATTTGAACTCGGGAATAGCCAATACCAAGAATGAAGAAAATCCCGTCTCGGCATACTTCCAGGTGACCGATACTCGAAGTGGCACTGTACTAGAAGCATTTCCAGAACTGGCAAGAGGAGAAATGGCATGAAGGTTCCAGATTGAAACTGGTAATTTGCTGGAATGTTTCTTAGGTGACAGGGAATTCCCTCAAGAATCCACTTTATCAGAACTTTAGTTGAGCAAAGGACATGATGAATGGTTTATCGATCAAAATCTTCTGTCTCACTTTTGTATTTTTTTTTGTTTCTTTTTTTCTTTTAAAATCTATAAAGGAAGGGTAGAAGAAATTGATATGCATAACCCTTATTAAGAATGAGACAGAAAATTAGACGGAAATGATATTAAATTAGGACTTTTTGTTTAATGTGATTTCGGCATTTGTACATTTTGGTGCGCTCAAGACGTGCAATAGATAAACAAATTGCCAGTTTATACCACATTAATCTGGTGGCGGATTTAGGGGTGGACTGAAGAGGAGTGATGCCCATTCCTCTAATGTTTAAAATATATAGAAAAAATCGAACTTTGTCAATAAAAATATTTTAAAATATTAAATGTCGTTCCCCATAAATTACTAAAACTTTTTTTTATATAATGTTTTGATATATGTTCACTCTCAATACAAAATAGACCAATGGTTTTTTGGATCTGTGGAGGTTCTTAGTGATTCGAGATTACAATAACAATTGGAGATGCTTCTAGTGATTAATTTTTATGTGATCTATTTGCATCCTTTGTATCGGCTTAATTAACACACTCTGTCATCCCTTCATTTATAAAATTCTCTCTATAATTATTATTTTTCTCTCTGTGTCTCAAATTCTACACCAAAACACAAACTTACAGATTCTTTTTCAAGAACTATAAACTAAAGAGATATTAGCCTTTTTTGCCCTCTCACTATTTACGAATTTCCGATTTTGCCCACATTCTTTTTTTTTATCGCATTTTGCCCACGATCTATTTACGAGTACCAAATCTGCCCAAAATCAGCGGAATCCGGCAACTATTGGGCGGCGATGAGGGGTAAAATGGTCCGAACAAAAAAAAACATTATAGTTGCTTCAAATATAACCCCAAAACTATCTTATTGTATCAATTGAGTGCCTAAATTCTTTTACTCTTTCCAAATGACCCCTCCCCCTACAATACATCCATCTTCTTCATCAACCTCATCTTCTTCATCTGGAAAAAGGGACAAAATAAAAATCGAATATATTCCATCTTCTTCGGCCAATCGAATAAAAATCTCCCAGCCAAAGGAATTGATGTTGTCCAGCCAAATTAAGCCTTCTGATCCGCGAGAATGCAAAAATTGACCCTTAGACCCGCGAAAACGACATACTTCCCAACATTCTGTGTCTTAGACCCGCGAAATAATAACGTGACCCGCAAATAAATTGATCTGCGAATTAAACCGTTAACCCGCAAACAGAATGTGCTACACCCACCAATCTGAAATAGATCAAAGTTGTAAAAAAACCTTCTTCTTCAACAAAAACCCACCAAGAACATGAAGAACATTCAAAAATCAACCATGGTCGATCATGGTTTTTGTTTTATAAAAATGTTCTCTAAGCCTCCAGTAGGCAAGAAAAGAAGAAAAGGTTCCCGATCCGTTCCGAAATTCCTTCCACCAAGCCAAAATAAATTTATGACGGGTTCAGAGAAAACCCCATAAATCTACCTTCTTTGTCAACCAATCAAGAGTAACTACTGAAAATTAATATCTAAGCTTCAGAAGCATCAAAGATGCATAAATAAAACCAAGATATAAATGCTCAGTAGGTCCCCACAATGAATCACACGGCTACCCTCCCAGTAGCACGAAATCACACCAAAATCTTATAAATCAACCCATTAAGTTAAAAAAGATTGAATTTTAGATGGATAGTTATGATCTACACAAAATAAAACCCACGAAAAGCAAGTTTTATTAGCCAAAATCACTCACAAATTCACTCTCAGGAGGAAAGAAAATGCATTTTGGTAGAGACCAAAGTTGGGAGCATTTTCTTAGAGAGAGAATTTTTTTCCATCACAGGTAACTCACAGAGGAGTGGATGATTTGAATTTAAAGAAGGGGGTTTTATGGGATGATTGAAGGAGGATGAGTAGGGCTGGGGGTGGGGTGGGTGGAAGGAAAGAGACTTGATTGGGAAGAGTTGAAGATGTTCAAAGGTATTCTATGGCCAATATTGGAAAAGGTTGGTATTTGGTCCCTTTTTTCCAGATGAAGAAGATGAGGTTGATGAAGAAGATGGATGTATTGTAGGGGAGGGGTCATTTGGAAAGAGTAAAAGAATTTAGGCACTCAATTGATATAATAAGATAGTTTTGGGGTTATATTTGAAGCAACTATAATATTTTTTTTGTTCGGACCATTTTACCCCTCATCGCCGCCCTATAGTTGCCGGATTCCGCCGATTTTGGGCAGATTTGGCACTCGTAAATAGATCGTGGGCAAAATGCGATCAAAAAAAAGAATGTGGGCAAAATCGGAAATTCGTAAATAGTGAGAGGGCAAAAAAGGCTAATATCTCTAAACTAAATGCGAACTTAAGATATAAAAACAAATATAATAATGTATTAAAAATTTAAAAAAATACTTTTTTTTTGAGGAAATGCACTCACGGCCCAAGAGCATTCGGTTCCAACTTGTACCCACGTGATGTTTTTTGAAACAAATACACTCACAGGCTTAAGAGCGCGCGGGTACAATTGCAAGCATGTACAAGTTGGAACCGCTTGCAAGTTGCGCACGACTCCAACTTGCAGTAATATATTAGGTTAAATAGACCATCGTACTCCCTACATTCCTAAATATAAGACTTTCAAGATAAATAGCGAAAATTAATATGTTTTTTTAAAAACAAAATATGAATATTATTATCTTAAATAGAATTAGTAGCATACAAGTTCTATTTAAATATGAAGTAAAAAACCTCTCATCCTGGAGGCTCTCTGACTCCTCCGACAATGTCGGATCTACCTAGAAATATGGGTCTTTCTCTCCGTCGTCGTGCAAGCGAACCGAACGGTGAACTTTATCATTGTCGGATTTCTATGGTGTTGGGTTCACGCGTTGCCGCTGCGATGTCAACAGACCATCACTCTGGTACCGTTGGAAAGAGACGTCTAACGATGTCTGTTTTCTGGTTGATTCGCTGGACTGCCGTGAATGTTACTGGAACATAGATGTTGTTGAATTTGGGATGGATGGATGGATGGGGTTGGGGTTCCAATTAATGAGAGTTTTTGGGATGATGATACATTGGAATCACCGGCAATGGATGCCCAGCGTTTTGGTTTTCGTCACGTTCATCAATTGGAAACGAGCGAATGGTAGAGATGTCGGAGCCAAATCGGAGAAATTTTTCTATGGGCAATCGGGGTGCGGCATCAGAGTCAAGGACGAGAATGGCTATGGCGGTGGCGGGAGTGCCGTCGGAGATGGGAGAGATAACAGGGGCCCATCAAATTCCGGTATGGTGGCGGCAAGAAGGAGGCTTCATTGCCCAGAATTTTCGCAATGGGGACAAATTTTCTCTTGATGGGCCTGGTCTTCTTTAGGCCTTCCAATGCTGAGGATGCATTTGATGGGCTGTCCTAGTCTTTTGTGGTTGGGCTACTTGTGACTAATATAATAATAATTATTATTGATGGTGCTGGGCTAGAACAATCTGACCATTTTTTTTGGAAATTCATGGACTGAAGTCCAAGATGGAAATTCTTGGAAACAAGTCTCTAATTCAATTATTATTGGTCTTTGTTTGATCTCAATTGTTGCTACTAGAAACTTTTCAACGGGAGCTCCTGCCGTTAATCAGGGTAAGGTGGAGGCCGCTAAGTGGCCTCGCCAAAATCCATGAGTTGCTTGATCCGGAATTGTCCAAGACTTGGCAATTCCTGGACAATTGAAATCTTAGTGTGCTTCAATATGGCGCACAAATGTAGTAGTTTTTTTATTTTTCATAATAAAGCCGCTTATGAGCCTCATGTTAGGTTTTTTCCTTGTCTTAAATTAGGTTTTATTTTGAGTTTTTTTGTAAGTAATAAATGGAGTCGACCGTCTCAAACTTGGAGAAGCATCCCTCAAGATAGAGTATTGTTGCAACATGGTTTTGAATGGAGGATTGGAAGCGGACGTTATGTTCGTATCTGACATGATCGCTGACCAACTATTCTACGCGGGTTTCAGCTGATCTCCCCTCCTATTTTATGGGTTATGAAAGTTTGCAGCCAAAAACTTTATCAATTGTGGAAGGCTTTTGGTTTGCACGTGACCTCTGGTTTGCTTTAATTTTTTTAGTAGAGTTTGTTTACACAGTCATAGAACGTTGTACCTCTTGGCACATATTCTCTAGTTTTTTCTATGTCCGTAGGTCATGTAATTTTCTAGCTCTTTGGCTAGCTAGACTTTTACTAAGGCTTGTTGCCTCACTTCAAATGGTAGAGATCCATCGAAATTCCACCTCCCTCATGTAACTCCTGATATCGATTAATGATATTATTTCTTTAAAAAAAAAGTTATATTTAAGATAATAAATGTGTTATTATTCCGGGTCATGTTTTTGCCACCTCTACCGCATACTAATAGACAACAATATATTGGGGGATTGTATTAGACTGACCATGGTTTTGGCTAGAAAGGGCCAACCATGGCAGTCTTTTTTTTGGGGAAAATATTTTTGTCCAGCTTCCGTCTTGGGGGGAGGATGAAAGTGGGACTTCCGTCCTAGGCTGACGTGGCACTTCCCAGACGTGCCTTGCCACGTCAGCCCAGGACGGAAGTGGCCCTTTGCCATAAATCAAACTCTAGTCGCTGCTCCTCTCTCTCGTTTCATAAGGCAAAAAAAAAAAAAAACTCCCTCCCCCCAAGATCCCCGAGCCACTGCCTCTTCCCCCTCCCCCCGCAGTCTGAAATCCGACGCAGTCACCATCAATCTCCACCACCTTGCCCTCTCTCTCAATCTCTAAATTTCAAAGGTATAAATCTAGAATTTTTTTAAATCTTTTTTTGGGAAATTTAACTATAAATTGTTGTGAATATTTGTTTAATTGTAATTTGGTGAAGTTGTTAAATTTTGAGAATTTAGTTTATAAATAATTGTGAATTTGGGAATTTAGAGTAATTTGTTGAATTTGTGAATTTAGGGCATTTGTGATATATTTGTGTAATTTGGTGAATTTTTGTAATTATCTTAAATAGATATTAATTATCTTAAATTGATCTTATTTTATACAATTTATGTTAATTTTGGTGATATAACATATGTTATTTCTGATAAAATCTATGTCTATTTTTTTTAGTATAGATGTCTACACCTGCTCAGCTTCATCCTGGTCCTTTAGATAAGAGTGTTTTAAACAAACAGCTATTCCATAGATCTTTAGGAATATGGCATGGGGAGGAGTCACTAAACAAACATTAAAGGTTATTAGAAGCGAAGGTCAATTTTATGACGCGTATAATAGAGAAACAAACACTGCCTTAATTAACCTAATAGACCAATTAGGTTTTGGGGAATGCTGTAGGCTGGGACATATGAAGGTAGATCACGCTCTAGTGACTTCCTTAGTAGAGAGACGACGCCGAAAGACCCATACGTTTCACTTACGTAGCGCTGAGGCGACCATTACTCTAGAGAACGTATGGTGTCTTCTTGGACTACCTACTAGGGGACACGTGGTGTCGTGGGGGTAAAAATTACAATATGTTTGATACTCAGTGGGCTATTACTGTGTTCAATCTGTTAGGATTCCGACCTGCCCTGTCAGAAACACTCTTTAGTTGTTAGAAGTTTATGCCCATATTAGTGAGCCCCTAGGACATGATGTTACTCAGTTGGCGATAGAGTAGAGGGCTAGGGTTTTGATATTCATTTTGATGGGCAGTTTCCTTTTTCCCGATAAGTCGGGCTCCCGAGCGAACATGCGTTATCTCCTCACCATCAGTGATGTTGAGCATGATACGACTTATTGGGCTAGAGGTGTCCTTGCGTATTTGTACCGCCAGATGTGCATCTCCTGCATGGCTGATTCGAAGGACATGCCTGACTGTTGTTTGCTCATTCAGGTTTGTCTAAATTATATAAAGTTTTATGTTTAATATGTAATTTGAATATTTAATAATCGATACTATTTCTTTTGACCAGTTGTGGGCGTGAGAGCATCTTTCTTGTCTCCATCCGGAGAACCGAGACGAGATTACAGATGAGATCCCCGTTGATGGTGCTCCGTATGGAATAGAGCCCGGAGTTTCCGCAACACGCCGAGAAACCAATTGTTGGTGTTTCGTGATCAGCTAGATTTGATCACCGAGACACAATGGGTAAGTTAATTTCGATATGATTTTTTTAATTAAATAAATTGTTTTGCATTAACTTGATTTTATTTTACAGTTTATGTGGAGACCGTACCCTGATGCGGTAATTGCAGAGAGAGTGGCTCGAGATAAAGACTTCCTGTCAACCGTGTGAGCCCGAACGCCACTCATTTGCTTCGAGATAGTGGAATACCACTTGCCTGACTGGGTTATAAGGCAATTTGGATTCCACCAGGTGCTACCAATACCGACGGGACACACGGTATTGTCGAGGGTCAGGACGTCCACACAGTGAAGGCAATACATAAAGTTGTGGGACGAGCGTCGATGCACTCGAGGACGCGGCTCTCGCTTTCGGTAATGTTATTTTACCAACCCGCGAGTACATGGATTGGTACAATAATATTACCTTTCAT
The DNA here is from genome assembly GCA_026122235.1 of Vinca minor. Classification (NCBI taxonomy): domain Eukaryota; kingdom Viridiplantae; phylum Streptophyta; class Magnoliopsida; order Gentianales; family Apocynaceae; genus Vinca; species Vinca minor. The sequence goes on from JAOCZM010000271.1 coordinate 145,059, forward strand.
CGTCTCACGAACCCAAGAAATAAGGATCTCAGGCCACTCCCGATAGGTTATCAATCCAACGCTACAACTGAAGATATTTTGGTAAGTTTTTTTCAGTTTTTATTTTGAATATACTAATTTTAATGTTTATGTTACAAACGGAGTTAAATATGATGATACTGGCTGAATTCGAGAAGCCTGCGACTAGAAATGTGAGCCAGTACAAAAGTCTCATCGCCTGGGCTACCAAAGCCCTCAAAGATGTCTTCGATGAGGCTGGGAAGGCAGTTGCTTGCAGACCGCGTGCTGTCGACATAGCAGAATCTGTCATTGAGCAACCGATGACACAACCGAGGCGACTGTTGAAGGTAGGGCTCAACGTGGTATGTCGGGTACTAGTCGGAGTCGGCAGGCTACACAAAAGTATCATGCCGAGATACAACGCACTAGGCAACGCGGCGATACGGGAGCGTCTCAACCACCGAAAGATCAGACTCAGGCTGATATACCCTCCCGATTTGAATACCAATTTCCGAGCATCAACACTCTTTCTCCGGGTAGTCAAATGGGGGCATACTGGTGCGGGTCCCTCTACATCGGGACAGTCAGAAGTCTTTTTTGGTGCGACGTCCTCGTACAGCCTACACTTGGACTAGACGCAAACGCATCAGCAGCAGACTCCACTTCTCCAGATAGATTCACCTGCGGAGCCGATACTTATCGACCCCGAAGGCGTTGAAGTCATCTAAACGGAGCATAGTAGTGCCCTGCGAACCAGAGACAGTCACACGTACTATCTACGAAATAACCCTAAAACAACCGTTAGATACACACCGTCGAGGCCTTAGATAGGACATTACATTTACTTTCTTATCTTTTATTTGTTTAATTTATGTTACATACGGTTTGTTTTTTACGTTGTTCGTTTTTTATTAATAAAGCAACTTTTGTCCAAGTAATTTTTGTACACATTTTTTGGTATATATTCTGTTTTAGTGATTTTTTTGTTGTAAAATACCGACTGAAATGGTACAAATCAAAATGTTTCAGGCACAAAGTTTATCTCATTCCAGAACGGAAAATTTGATGAAAAAACTAAGTGTTTTTTACCAACCTACTGGAGGTTGAGGACGGAAGTGCCATTTTCGTCCTGGGCTGACGTGGCAAGGCGCGCCTGGGAAGTGTCAAGTCAGTATGTTTAAAAAAAAAAAAAAAACTGTCATGGTTGACCATTTCTTCCAAATCATGGTCAGTCTAATGCAATCCCCAATAAACAAAGGAAAATTGAGTATGGGACCAGGGAGCATGGTGAGAGCCACTAGTCGCTAGCGCAAATGACCCAGCCACGTCGCCCTCCTCAAAAAAAAATTTCTCCAGGTCACGGTTAAAATACAAAAAAAGATTGTTACGATATGGGACACGATTAAAAGTAAAAAAATTGTCTCTCTCTCATTTTATAGTGATGTGACAAATTTGTACAATTTTTTTACTTTTAATCGTGTCCATATCGAAGCAATCTTTTTTGTATTTTAAGCATGAATCGAAAAAAAAATTTTGGAGGGCGGCGTGGCAGGGTTCTTTAGCCCGAGTGAGCCAGAAGCCTCTACTGTAGCGCTAGTCCCATATCGAGATTATCCATAAACAAATACCACTGGACTGTAATGGCCTATGAAGCCTAGACGTTGCCCCTTTTCATAATTAATGGGCCTTTAACTACATAAACTTCATCCGAAATTGGCCCAAAACAAAAAATTTAAAAAAAAATTAAAAAACCGTTTCTGTTTCCCAAGCTCACCACCGTGCTCCGCCACCGCCGCCGGCAGCTTCTCTGAAAGCTCAGCAACGGTCTCCTCAGCTTTCGGATACTTCTCTCCGAGTTCACCACCTTCTTCATCGGCTTCTCTAGGCAATGTTTCCCTAAATTTCTTATATTTCAGTAGTTTTTTTCACTAGGAATTTTAGCAAATAGACATTATTCAGTATTTTAGGTTCAGTTTAACAATGGAAATTTTCAATAATTGTTCATAATTATCTTAGGTTGCAGCAATCAAATAGTATTTTTTTGGGCTGCTGAGATTATGTTTATTTAATCTAATATAAATTTATTTCTGCTTTTTTGATATTTTTGGCACTAAACTTGTTTGTGAAATAGTTACCTGATTGCTAAATGGAAAATGTGAAGAAAATTTACAGTGGTGTGGCTGTAGCTTAGAGAACCGAATAAATGATATTATCAGCTCAGCATAAGTTTGCATTAGGCAAAAGCAAGTTACATAATAAAGTGAAGAGCAACAATTTTTAAAGAATCGTGAACTAAGAGTGAAGTAGAAGGCTTGTCTTAAGTTGTGGCCCGAAGCGTAACCTAATTGTGAAAAATATTTTTGTGAGTTCTTGTCTCTGTTTCAACGGGTGTATTGTCTTATGCGACCGTAATATATCGTTGAGATTGAAGGAAATTTTTTTATAGAACAACTATTAAATCCCGTTCTGTTGTATGGTATAAAATGTTGGTCCGTGAAAAGACGTTAGCAGAGATTCATATGTTGTGATGGATGTGTGGGCATACTAGAAAAAATAGAGTGAGAAATGAGATAATCCGAGAGAAGACAGGAGCATGAATTTGTAAGAGATAGGTAGAGGCCGAGAAAGGTTTGGACCGGAGTCATCAAGAATTGATATGAATTTGTTAGAATTGGATGAGAGTATGATATTTGATAGAAGGAAATGGAGGGAATGTATTAATGCTAACGACCGCACATAAATCTTATATTGATTCATGTAGCTGACCCCAATTACTTGTGAATTGTGATTATGGCTTTGTTGTTGTTGTTGTCTTGTCTCAGTTTCAGCACATTAATGTGTTCACTTTTGATTGCAGTGATTATAGAGTAATGTTCAGACTGTTGCCGACCAGTAAAGTTAGCCAGTTTTACAGACCCTTCCCGTTTTTTGCAGCCTATAACTCATTGTATTCTACTGCTGCTCTTTGCATTGAGATTCCACCAACAAATGACGTTGAAAACCAGAAGAAAGAGATTGACTTTGAGCTTTTATTTCAATCATGTACAAAATCCCATATTGCCAAGCAGCTGCACGCTCTTCTCATTGTGTCGGGGAGGATGCAGCTTACCTCGTGTGCTACAAGACTTGTTAACCTTTATGCCCATCTGGGTGATGTTTCATTTTCACGCTGCACATTTGATCAAATGGCGAACAAAGATACATATACTTGGAATTATATGGTATCAGCTTATGTCCGCAATGGTAATTTTCGTAAAGCTGTGACCTGTGTTTTTGAAATGTTATCAACCTCTGCTGCTGTTCGACCTGATTTTTACACTTTTCCTCCTGCACTGAAAGCTTGTCTTAGTTTAATTGATGGAATAAGATTACATTGCTGGGTTTTGAAATTGGGTCTTCAATGGGATGTGTTTGTTTCTTCTTCTTTGGTCCATTTTTATTGTCGCTTTGGTGAGTTTAATATGGCACATAGAATCTTCTCAGGCATGCCATCTCGAGATTTGGGTTGCTGGAATGCTGTTATATCTGGGTTCTGTCAAAATGGAAATTTCGTTGAGGCACTAACCATCTTGGATGAGATGAGGTTGGAAGGAATTGACATGGATTCAATGACTGTGTCAAGCATTCTTCCTATTTGTTCACAGATAGGTGATAGTAAACGAGGTATGTTAATTCATTCATATACCACAAAGCAGGGTTTGGAGTTTGATGTTTTCGTGTCCAATGCCCTAATTAAAATGTATGCTAATGTTGGTGAATTACAACAAGCACAAAAGATCTTCGATCAGATGTTGGCTAGAGATTTAGTTTCATGGAACTCAATCATTGCTGCATATGAGCAAAATAATCAACCAGATCTTGCAATCAGATTCTTCCGTGAGATGCTAATGGATGGTATTCAGCCAGATTTGTTGACAATAGTGAGCTTAGCTTCTAGTTTTGCTCAAACTAGAGATTCACTATGTAGCAAGTCTGTTCATGGTTATATTTTGAGGAGATGTTGGATTGGAGATGATGTTAAAATTGGAAACGCAGTGGTGGATATGTATGGAAAACTGGGTTTTGTTGATTCTGCACGTAGGATTTTTGAAGATATCCCAGTTAAAGATGAGGTTTCCTGTAACACAATGATCACTGGTTATGTCAAAATGGTTTTGCAAGCGAGGCTATTGAAATATACCACATCATGAAGGATTGTGAAAACATTACACCTAATGACGCCACATTCGTAAGTGTTTTACCAGCTTATGCTCATCTAGGAGCCTTGAGAGAAGGGATGAAAACCCATGGCCAGGTCTTGAAAAGCGGTCTTCTTGCGGATGTCTTTGTCGGGTACCTGCCTTGTTGACCTGTATGGAAAATGTGGAAGACTAGACAATGCCATGTGCTTGTTCTCTGAGGTTCCCAGGAGAAGTCCAATTCCTTGGAATGTGATTATATCTTGTCATGGAATTCACGGGAAAGGTGTCACATCTCTGCAACTGTTTACAGATATGCTGGATGAAGAGGTGCGGCCGGATCATGTAACCTTCCTATCCTTGTTGGTTGCTTGTAGTCATTCAGGATTGGTTGATCAAGGTAAATGGGTCTTTAAGTTGATGCAAGAAAAGTTTGGGCTGAAACCGGGTTTGAGGCACTACGGCTGTATGGTAGATTTGTTTGGTAGGGCTGGGCAATTGGGAATGGCACATAATTTTATTCAAAATATGCCTTTACGTCCTGATGCATCAGTCTGGGGTGCTCTTCTTGCTGCTTGTAGAATACATGGAAATGTTGAGTTGGGTAAAGTGGCTTCAGATTGTTTGTTTGAAGTAGATTCAGAAAATGTTGGATATTATGTCCTGTTGTCAAATATTTATGCAAACGTTGGGAGATGGGAAGGGGTGAAGGAGGTGAGATCAGTTGCCCGAGACAAGGGATTAAGGAAGACTCCTGGATGGAGCTCGATCGAGTTTAATAATATGATCGAGGTCTTTTATACAGGAAATCAATCTCATCCCCAAGCTGAAGAGATATACAAGGAATTGGCTGTCTTAACTGCTAAAATAAAGAACCTTGGTTACGTTCCAGACTTCAGCTTCGTATTGCAAGATGTTGAAGATGATGAGAAGGAGCATATCCTCATGAGTCACAGTGAAAGATTGGCTATTGCTTATGGAATTCTTAATACTCCGCCAAAAAGTACTATTTGGATTTATAAAAATTTACGTGTTTGTGGGGACTGCCACAGTGCAACCAAATTTATATCAAAGTTTACTGAAAGGGAGATCATTGTCAGAGATTCCAACCGCTTTCATCACTTCAAGGACGGTTCTTGTTCTTGTGGGGATTATTGGTGAAATTGAAATGCTAGTTTTTCTAAAAGTTAGGAATGTTTATCAATGCCCATGCTTATTTGAGATCCAGGTATGAACATCAAGTCCAGAAGAGACACGTTTCTTTTATTATCACTCCGCATGGTTTTTCTTTTCCCCCTTTTTTTTTGCAGATAACCTATTATGCAAAAACATTGTAGGCTCTCTGAGTTATTTGATCTGATTTATTGTTTTTTAATCATTTCCAACTCAAAGAGTGACTGTAATCTTTTAACTAATCGTGGTTGGTTTTTGTTTCGCGGGTATGTTTTAGATTCTGAGACTGCTGGTTCTCTCACTTTGTTATTACTGTATGTTTTACATGTTTGTTTTCATACAAATGTAAAAATGGAGGTATTCATGTTAATGAGATCTGATTTGCAGGAAATGCTTAATGCATCAAGACGGGTGTCCAAGGCTCGGGCTTTTGATTTAATACTAAACCTCGGGGTTCATGCACGTTTATGGGAAGCTCCCACAACAAGAAACTTCAACGGAGAATGAAAAGGAAAGGCCTTTTAGAAATCTGGAAATTCCTCGAATTTGAGTACCGGATTTAGGCGTTCTCTCAGAGGTTCATCTTATTCAGGTATCTGTCTTATTGTCTGAATGTTGATATTTAAGTTGGATAGATTTCCATCAAAGAATCTCTAGCTTGTCCATCCTAAGCATTGTCGCAGTTCTTCAGTGGAAAATAATGATGTTTACAAGTTTAAAGTCAATTGAGGTTTAGGGTTTCTGCGAAATCAAAGGCCAAGTTTTAGCCTGAGCCAGTAAGTTGTGTTTAGTATCAACAATAACAATAACAATGACAACAAAGCCTTAATCCCAAAAAATTAGTGAGTCAACTATATAAATTAACGTAAGAATTTCGTGTGTTTAGTACTGTAGACCGGGTTTTTTTCCTGCTACAAGTGTAACATTATTTTTGGTCATTTTAAAAATCTGACATTATTAACACTTTTCTTAATTTGTGTAAAATTTAATTTGCAACATTTAATTTGAAACTGAGTGAGTACTTGTGTCGTAGTATTAGGCAGTAATGATCAATCTAATAATTTCTAGACTTCTAGTATCATTTTTGTTGGGTTATGGACCATTAAGTATTGAATACGGACCCATCTTGACGGCAATCCAACTTATGTAAAATTCGAGTTTGTTCTTTTTTTGGGACTATTCATGTAAAATTGTAATTAGGGTTGCGTCTCTCATTATAAATAACTAACTAACTTATGTAACCCAACCTATTCTATCTCAATATAGTTCGAACTTCAGTGCCCCTTGCGTAGTCAATTCCTTGACGAACTCGTTTCTCTCCCATTCCTGCGGTCAATTTTCTAACAATTTTCCTCTTTTTCGGACCACCCGGTTAAGGTGTTTATGCTCACTTCTATCAGTATTATACTAACACAATCTTGAACCGTAATTTTTTATGTCACGGTTTTTACATTTGAATACTCCCCCTACTCCTACATATAAGACTTTCATTAAATATTGCGAAATTAAGGAATAAAAAATTAAGATATTTTTGTAATTAAATTACCAATATTATTCTCTTAACTATGACTTCTATATAGCACTGTCAAACGGACTGGTCCATCATAAGGTCCATAGCCCAGTGAGGCTATGGCCTGCCCACGATCTCATTGTCGTGGGTTCGATACCATCCCCATACATGGGGCATGCTTTAATCTCCCTTTCTAGGATTCTCTCCTCCTCTTGTGAGGCACTTCTCTCTCCCCTTCATGGGGCAACCGCTCAGACGGGCTTAAAAAAACGGACTGGTCCAATCTAGTTCGGGTCCAAATTTGCTCGGACTTACTTTAACCAGGCCGGACCGGACTTAGTCCATTTTTTTGGGGATGGAAAAAGCTAGGTCCATACCCAGTCCGCTTAAAGTCCGCGGATTATGGACCGGTCCACGGGTTCTTGAACTTTTTTAATTTTTTTTTAAAAAATATCCTATTTGTCGAAACTAAATATAGAAGATTTATATTCAAGTAATACTCTAATTTTTAAAACAAATAGTGAAATAGATATGTATTTACAACTATAGAAATCTAACATTGTAATTGCAACAAAATTGAAAATACTACATATATACATTTATATAAACTATATCATATAAAAAACAAACAAAATCATGAGACTCATTAGTTTAGAATAGAAATGGAGATATTTTTTCTAAAATATATATTATTTTTTGCGAACCGATCCGTTATTTTTTTCGGACTAGGGACCGATCCAGGTCCGGTCCACAAAGTTCGAATCCAAACGGACCCGGGCCCAAAATACTTGTTTTTAAACGGGCTTAAAATTTAAAGTCCAAGTTCAATCAATATAAAACGGATCTAGACTAGTCCGTAGACTTCAAGTCCATTTGACAGTACTACTTATATACCACTAATTTTATTTAAAAGAATAATATTTATATTTTAATTAAAAAAATATCTTAATTGTTTGCTTCTTTAATTTTCACATCTGAGATGTAGTAACAAAAATGGGCTCACGGCTCCTATGCGGGACGCCCAAATGTCCCGCACATGAAAGACATCATTCCAGACGTCGGATGAGATTTTTTAACGGTCCAAATTTGGAGAGAGAAAAGTTTTTTTTTTATTTTTTTAAGTCAGTATGACTTTTTCTCTCGGATCCGATCCGTTCAAAATCTCATCCGACGGCTCCAGTTGTTCCGCTGGTGCGGAAAAAGGACTGTTCCGCATAGGAACCGGACTGCAAAAATGGGTGTTAACACTGAACCAGGATGCCCTTTTTCTTGTACATTGTCCTTGGCTCCAATAAAGGTATAAGGATAATGTTATGACCCTCTTCTAATTCCTACTATATTGACTCAGTGGATCAACTCAGATTCCTCGTCGGCATCCCCAAAATATCTTGATCACAAATGGAAGATTTCTGCAAATTGGAAAAGCGCGGGAACATCTTCATCCTAACACTCACCGGCACCGATGACCACCGCCTCAATCCAACACTCATCGATTCAATTCGCCTCTCTCTGCAACAAGCCAAGGCCCAAGCTACTGGTCCATCAGCCCTAATCACCACCGCCGAAGGAAAATTCTTCTCCAACGGTTACGATCTTAATTGGTCCGGCACCAACGTCGGCCGTCAACAGCTCATGTCGGCGAAGCTCCGAGCTCTGGTTTCTGATCTGATTACCTTCCCTATGCCGACCATTGCGGCGGTCACCGGCCATGCCGCCGCTGCTGGTTTCGTTTTCGCGATGGCTCATGACTATATATTGATGCGAAATGATAGAGGATTTCTGTACATGAGCGAGCTGGATATTGGCCTCCAGGTTCCTCTTTGTTTTGTCGTCTTCTTTCTTTTGTTCTCATTTTTTTTTGTTGCAGTTAATTCTGATATTGATTCATGATTAAGTGTATAATGTGATTCTGATTTCACACTATGAGAGAACTAATTTTTTTTTTGCTAATTAAGATATAAAAAAAAATGTGACTTTTTGAAAAATCTTATGGGCTATCACCCCGTTCCCTTTAAGTCCATCACTTATCGTGGAATTACACTATTTGTAGCCAAAATTGGTTCAGTATAATATTGAATGAATAGCTATTATCGAAAGCATTCTAGAACATTTTTCTTTTCAATTTGATAATAAGTGATTCACCAATTAAATTATTGCCTTTGCTTTCCAGGTTCCTCTTTGGTTCGTGGCTTTGATTAAGTGCAAAATCGGCTCGGCTAAGATCTGGCGCGAAGTCGTCATGAAAGCGGCTAAGCTGACTGCTGAGATGGGAGTGAAAGGAGGCATAGTCGACTCGGCTCACGATTGCGCTGAAGCAACAGTTGAAGCTGCGGTGAAATTGGGAGAGGAATTGGTGAGAAGGAACTGGGATGGACAGGTGTACGCTAATAATAGGAGGGCTTTGTTTGCTGACATGTTAAGTACCCTTGGATCTGACGAAACTGTTGGTGATTACGGTAGTGTTTTTAAAGTTGTCTCTAAGTTGTGAAGATTTTTCCTATTACTATCCCATTTTGGAGTGGAATTGGATGATATTTTATTGAATTGTTTATGAGTAGTGCATATGTTATATCTAAAATCTAGTCTCACTTTTAGAGTTAGGATAATAATCTCCATTAGAAACGAGTCTACACAAACAATGCACATAAATGATTTTATCCTAAACGAAAGAAGAATGGTAATGTCTATATAAATTTAAATGATTTTTGAGTCTTCTTTTTCTGATGCATTTTGCCTTTGACTTGGGAAATGATTCCGTAGCAAACGTGACGGTATAAAGGGACTACTGTTTCACTTGTATTATGTGAGCAACTACTTTGTGCATTCATTGTCAAATATTAGTTAAGTCTCCAACACATCTGTTTATGTGGTAATCCGAGAGCATTTGTACCATTATTGTCAAAGTTATATGTGTCTCTTATCTGCTCATATCCTAATTATTAAAAGTTTAATGAATTATATTATTGTTATTACAGAAGATCCCTAATCACAAAAATATTAGAGGGAAGATACCTAATAATTTAATGGAATATTCACGTCGAGTTCCATAGTCAAATTGTGAGCTGCAATGTTGCAAAATCCAGGTACAGTTTATTTTTTAAAATCTTTTATCCCTAATTAGCAGTCCGGCTCCTATGCAGAACATGGAAAATTTCGCACGATGCGGAACAATCTCAGCCGTCGGATGATAATTTGAACGATCTAGATTTGGAGAGAGAAAAGTTGCGGCTGAAATTAAAAAAAAAAAAAATCTCTCTCCAAATCTGAACCGTTCAAAGCTGTCATCCGACGACTAAGATTGTTCTGCACAGGAGCCGGGAGCCCTAATTAGGTCCTTTCCTTGACAATGATCAAAAGATTCCCTGAACTCTAGTTGATAAATCATACTCTTGGAGCTATTGAAGTTGGGACAATTCTGATATGAACCAGGACAGAATCAGGGCCAGGGGTAGGGTCCACTTGGTCCAGAAGCTGTCACCTCTTTCAAAAAAAAATATTTCATCTCTCAGTCACAGTTAAAATACAAAAAAGATAGTCATGATATGGACACAGTTAAAAGTAAAAAAATATTTCCCTCCTCATTTTATAGTGATGTGATAAGTTTGTACATTTTTTGTACTTTTAACTGTGTCTATATCAGGATTATCTTTTTTGTATTTTAACTGTGAGTGAGAGATGAAAAAAAAAATTTAAAGAAAGGCGACGTGGTAGCTTCTGGACCAAGTAGACCAGGGCCCTATCCCTTACCCTGGTCCATATCAGAATTTTCCATTGAAGTTTCATAGCAAATACTTGAAAACAAGAAATTTCTTTTCAAACCACAAGAATTCAAAATTCCAAGATCATAGAAAATTGACATCTATTCAGTCAGAAAAAAATGATTTTCCACGTCATTTCCTCCCATTGATCTTTCGAACGCCTTGCCGTTTTGGAACACTCTTCTCTTTTTAATCATTTCATCTTATTTAGTCTTGCCAAATGAAGTCTTATTATAGTGGTAAGTGCCTTGTTCTCTAAACTAAAAGGTTGAAAGTTCAATTTTGTCAATTTAGTGAGTGACATGTGAGAAAAGACCGCTAGAATTCACTGTCCTTCTAACGCATTATGACACTTGTAGCACGAACAAAATTTGTAACAAAAAAGACATCAAAAACCCTATTTTTTTGTTGCAGAAATAGCAAACGTAATTGCTTTTATGACAAAAATAGTTATTTACTCTAAAATTTATAATTATTCAAATAATACGGCTGCCCTCCTCTTTGACTATTCCAAGTAACATCCTTTTATAAGCAAAACCCACCATTTTTCTTGTATAAAATCTAGTATTTTTTTTAACTCTAAAGATCAAAATTCATACTTGGAAATGTGCACTTTAGAGAGGAAAGGCAATAATCTCTTCATATTAACCATCACCGGAGACCATGAGCACCGGTTAAATCCAATTCTAATAAATTCCATCCGGGCCGCTCTTCGCCGTGTAAAGGCCCAGTCCAATGGGCCTTCAGTCCTAATCACTACAGCCAAAGGCAAGTTTTTCTCCAATGGCTACGATCTCGCTTGGGCCCAATCCAATATTGCCCGTTTACGCCTAATGGATACGGAGCTCCGGTCTCTAATTTCGGAGCTCATCAATTTCCCCATGCCTACTATCGCCGCCGTCACCGGCCACGCATCCGCCGCCGGATTTATTCTCGCCTTAGCTCACGACTACATAATAATGCGTAAGGATAGAGGATTTCTCTACATGAGCGAACTTGATATTGGACTTAAAATTCCGACTTGGTTTGTGGCTCTATTGAAATCGAAAGCCGGAACGCCGGTAATTTGGCGGGAGGTGGTTTTGAAGGCGGCTAAGATTACGGCTGAGAAAGGAGTGGAGATGGGGATAGTTGACTCGGCGCATGTTAGCGCGGAGGAGACGGTGGAAGCTGCGGCGAGGTTAGGAGAAGAACTGGTTGGGAGGAAATGGGATGGGAAATTATACGGTGAAACTCGGAGGATTTTGGTTGGTGGTGTATTGGATGTTATTGAAACCGAAGATGATCATCGGAAAAGTTTTGTCAAGAATTTGTCAAAGCTGTGAACTTTTCTCTGTCGCATATGAAAATTCTTATTTTTGTATATTTTGCCCATGTACTTCCATATGTAGTATGTTTGTTGTGAATAATTTTAAGTGAACTAAAATCGCTTAATTTATAACATTGTGTTGTGCTTCTATCCTAAAAGTTGTTGAGAAATTGAGGAGAAATTTTATTTTGGTAGGTAAGTAACATACAAGCTAATGAATACAATATACGTAGGTTAAAATTGGGGTTTGCATTAGACTGACACTGATTTAGCAAAAATGATAAAATATGGCATTGAAATTTGGGGGGGGGGGGGCAACATTTTTGTCGGGGACAGAAGTTCCGTTCCCGGGCCAAGACGGAAGTGGGACTTCCGTCCTAGCTGACGTGGCAAGAATCCCACCAGAGTCTTGAGATTGTATTTACATTTCGACCACAATGTAGTGTACGAAAATGGTGGTTTTCCCCGTTTTGCAGAGATGGAAGTTATACAAAAACTTTCATTCCGCCAACTTTGCCACAGAATATGTCGGCGCAAAGGAGTCGATCTTTCTAGTGTCACAGTTTGGCTAATAATGAGTCGTCCATTCTTCATGCCGACGTACAACATGGTGATGTACAATGTTGTACATCTTAACGGCCAAGAAGATCTAAATAATTTGTGGGGAATCCAAATGGATTTCAAACTATAAGGGATTCATGTTGGTGTTTTATTAGAACATTTGCAGAGACATGTAGATAGTTTTGTAATCCCGACAACAGAATTTTTGCCAAGTCACAATTTGTTCCGGAATCATATTTTCCGGAGTCAAATCCCAAACCAACTATGCCCCCACCGTCTAGTTACGAACCTTGTATAGATAATTCGGTCATAGATTCCTTGGGTCCAATATCAGATATTGACGGTGTTCCGGAAACGGAAGACGACTTCGCAGACGATAGTGCTGGAGAACACGAGGACGACGGAGTCGAGGAAGATGTAGAGGCAGTAGCGGAAGATGCCATCTCTGAAATCCAACAACAAACCGTTGGACCAAGTAATGAAGAGACAGTCCAAGAGCCTGAACCAACTCCATCTACCTCCGCCCCAGCTATTCCAGAATGGAATATGTCATCATACAGTAACTATGCTAATTTTGCATGTTGGAATGATATGGGTTCCATGGAACCTGTTCTTGAACTGACACACAGGGAAAAAATAATTAAAATATGGAATCCCAATTTTCCCAAAATATGTTTGGGGATGCAGTTCAAGGATAAACGTGAGGCAATGTTGGCAGTTAACGTGTGGCATGACAAGGTGGCCTTGAGGGAGTGGAAAAGAGATAGGAGCAACAATCAATGGTTCAGCGGGGTTTGTAGAAACTCAACAAAAAAAGTTGATGCAGTTGGTACATTCGCGTTAACCATAGTAGGGTGGATGGAATGTGGAAGGTTACCAAGCTTAACAAGGGTCACTACTGCTTGATGGACCAGAACAAAAAAATGCAACATGTCCTCCAACTACATTGGGGTAAAAATTATATACCTTGTACAGGTTGTGTGACGACCCGTCCCTCTCGGGTCGGGTGCGCCGTGTGCCTCTCGGCACTGGGTTCTATCTTTTACAATATAATTTACATGTGGAATTTTTTTTCTCTAAACTATTGTAAGAAATATTTTGTATTCTATGGCTTCTAGGTTGACTTCGCTCTTTGACTGGATCTAAAAGTCTTCTAATCCTGGTCTGTGTCTAGCATTGACTCAATTCTTAGTCTCAGTCTCAACTCTATGCCTTAGAATGTTCTTGTTTTATCTGCTCAATCCTGCAAGAACTAAAACAGAAAATAGAGAAAGGGTGAGCTATAAATAGTCCAGTGAGTCCCCTAGTGAAGTGTGTGCCAATGATTTGAAAACTCATTTTATTTCGCAAACATTTTATTTTGAAGACACTGAGAAACTTTCTTTATTTAGAAATACTTTTTCTTTTCCTGAACAATTCCGAAATCATTTTATTTCAGAAAGCATTTTCTTTATCTTCTTCCAAAACAGTTTAGAAATTATTTCATTTTAGAAAATATCCATTATTTGGATTATTCTTTCCTTTCAATATCAGAAATATTCACCGGAATAAAAAGACCATTCCGGGTAAAAGAGCGCATGACCGGCCAAGTCAATAACTCTTTAGTCAATACCAGCCTCACGCCTGACAATTCAATACCAGCCTCACGCTTGACACGCCACATACTAGCCTCACGCCAGATACATCAACAGCCCCTGAGTTAAACCTCCAAACCCCGGAGACATGTTAGCAGGTATATTGAAAATCATATGTGGTAACGTAGGGGATACAGTCAGCCCGTTGCTTCCCCTGCCCCTAACGCTTTCACACAGTATTGGGATCCCATTACGATATCCAGAGTGTCCAAAACCAAAGGTGCGAGATGCCCTTGTACGAGTGACTAGCCTCGTACCAGTGCAGACCTCCAATGGTCGGACAAGGGGCTACCATTTTTGTGCAGTGTAAGCTCCCTCTTCAGAATTCTAGAGTTGTCGTTCATATATTTTTCAGGAATACTTTTTAGAAATATTTTCCAAGAAATATTTTTGAAATATTTTTCGAAATACTTTACAAGAAATACTTTTCAGAAATACTTTCTAGCGTTTAATTTCATAAATACTGTAAATTTTCATTTGTAAACAATTTGCATAAAACACATTTATAAAACAAGTTCTCCGGTTTTGAGAGGAAACTCACCTTAGCCTCTTATCGTTTGTACTTCCTTCCAGATATGTACCTATTTTGCAAATATCAACTCTTTAGGAAATACTTATAAAACTTAGTGAAATGCAAGCCTTATTATGCCTAAAACTATTCAGACAAAGTTTATAGGCTTTTGGGTCTTTTATGTAAATTCTTAAAGTTTAGGGACTAAATTGCAAATATTAATCCTACAATATTTCTACGCTTTTGAAGACATAAATATCTCATATATATTACGATTAATCTTATAAATTTTCCCGAAATAGTTTATATGCTTTAACAGGCCCTAAAAGTACAATATAAAGTTATAAGGACTAAATCGTAGTTCCTAAAAGTTATTTCGGACTCTGAATATAAGTTTTCTGATATATTTTATTTTAATCATTTTCGTAAATGTTTTCCTTTTATTCTTGGTCCAATTTAAATATTAAAAATATAAAATAGACCATTTAGGACTTGTTTATAACTTAAGCATTTTATAGGATTTTATGTGATAATATTTTAATTGCAATTTTAGTCCTAGGTATATATACTCTCCTAAGAGACAACCCTAGAAGAAAACCCCAAAAACTTTCCTTCTTCCCTTTTCTCTCTCCAGCGGCGCCGCCGCTCCTCTCCAGCCACCGCGGCCCCCTCTTCTTCTTCCTTTCTTCTCTTCCTCTTCTCCTTCTCTTTTCCTCTACTCTCCTCCTCTCCGGCGTGCAGCCACAGCCGCCTCTGCCTCTCCTTTCTTTCTCTCCGATCCCCTTTCTCCCCCTCCCTTTCTTTTTTTCTTCCCCTCTTTTTCTCCTTTCTACCGCGGTTGCCGCCTCCGCCACTCCTCTATTTTTTTTTCTTCCTTTTCTTTCTCCCTTCTCTTCTCTCCGCCGCCCTCATTTTCTTTCTTTTTTTTTCCTTCTCCTCCATTCTCTCCTCTCCGAGAACCGCCGCCACCTCTTTTTCTTTTCTCATTTCTTCTTTTCTTCTCCTCTCATTCTTTCTGCCGCTCCTTCTCTCCGGCTCAGCTTCTCAGAGAAGCTTCCGCCACTGAGCCACCCCACTCCCAGCCGGAATTTCTCCTATCCGGTGAAGGTAGTTATCTCTCCTCTTATGTTTCTCTGGCAGAGGTGAGCTATTTCTCCTTCTTTTGTTTTCCTTTTTATTTACTATACAATTATTATTATTAATATTGTTATTACCTAGATTTTCTATTATTACTATTAATCTCTTTTTCTTTCTATTTTCTATTTTTCTGTTTCCTTAATTTCCATTATTACTATTCTTTTTCTTCTTCTTATTAGTATTGCTATTGTTATCACCATTAACATCTATTCAGTGTTGCAAAAGTCGCTAGTCGGTTGGCAGACAGGGGACTAGCGACTAGTCGGACTAGTCGGCGACCCTAAATTACAATGCATTTTTCAAAATTCTGTTATCATATATAATATTTCTAGTCAAACAAAACTTCAGAATAAATTAACAATCAAATAAAAAAAACATAATCCATCCATAATAACTAAAATCAACATCAAATACTAAACATCATTTGCATTTGTTGGTTGTTCATCATCTTGTCCATATTGTTCTAAAATACGTTCTTCATCTGATTCATATTCAATTTCATTCACTTCCTCCTCACTATCGGATTCAAATTCTTCATCACTAAGTTCCCTCAATCTAGAACTTCTTCGAGGCTGTAACACTTCGTCATGTCTCTAATGCACGCTAACCGCTTGCCAAGGTAAGCTGGGACTCAACTTCATCTCCATCAACAATCCATTCTTGAGCCTCACTTGCATCACTAGCTAGTAGCACTTCAATTTTTCTTTCTTTCTCCCTTTTGTGTTTGTTCATCAAATTAGCATTGAATTGCACATAAATGAGATTGTTCAATCTTTCTGTTTCTAGCCTATTCCTTTTCTTTGTATGTATCTGCAAAAGTAAATTCACAACATTATATTCTTTATTTTTTACAAGTGGAGGTAGCAACTATCATTTTAGGCGGCATTTGACAGATTTGCAAAGATCATGAATCAAGCATGAAGAAGAAAATAAATTACTAACCCCTTCAAATGTGCTCCAATTCCTTTCGCAACCCGAAGAACTAGTAGTTAAAGAAAGGATACTCATAGCAATCTTTTTCAAGTGAGGAGTTGTGACACCAAAAGTTCCCCACCAATTTGCTACAATTGTAAAACACATTAATAGATTTCCATTTGTGTAAAAAGCAATAATTATTCAAAATAGATAGAAAGTTCATCATGGTTTCTATTCTTGTATATTATTTATTTGCCTGGATCAAACTTGTCATCATTTACTTCGCATGCTTTCGTTGCTATTGGCCTTCCAAACATGTCTTCTTTATTTTTATACTTGGGCAACTCATCAATTAAGATTTTCTGTTGCATGTCCATATCTCCAACAAACAATATTTCAACGAAATTAAGAACCGCAGCCATGATATTGGAATCATCTTGAATCCCCGAATCCTTATAATGATAATAAGGATTCAACAAATAAGCCATCAAATGTAGGGAAGTATCTAGCCTACCTTTCATCTTTGAAGATATAATGTCCATAATAGGCCCACAGGTTTTTTTTGCAATTTCCCAAAGCATTCATTATATATTTCCTTGCTTCAATTAGTTCACCATATACAAAACTCATTGATGGCCTCAAATCTCCATCAACCATCCGAAGGACTTTCACCAAAGGTGCAAAAACCTTTAAGCATAATGTAACTCCCACCCAAAAAGTAGTACTTAACACCATTGCATAAGCCGATTTCCCTTTAACTGTCTTGGAAAATTTGCATTCCTCCCATTCAGTGCTGGAAAACATATGCCTTAATTGAGACTTCTTTTCAGCCAAACTCTGCAAAGTTAAAAATGCAGAAGCAAATCTAGTTACTCCCGGTCTCACGATATCCCTCTTCTTCGTAAAATGCCTCATCAATGCCAAGGTCTTATGATGTGCATAAATAAACACAGTCAATGTCTTTGCTTGATCAAGGACTTTCTTAAACCTATGTAGACCTCCAATCCCTTCAAGCATTAGATTTATTGAATGAGTGGCACATGATGTCCAAAATATTTTTGGCCTCTTCTTATTCAATAACTTTGCAGCTCCCATATTATTTGAAGCATTATCCGTCACAATTTGGATAACATTTTCGGGACCAACTTCTTGGATGCATAGTTCAACATACTCATAAATGTGCTCGCTTGTGTGTGCTTCATTTGATGAATCTTTAGAAGATAAAAAAACAGTACCCAATCTTGAATTAGCACACAAGTTCATGATGCTCCTTCTCTTTCTATCCAACCATGCATCCGTCATAATTGAACAACCATTCTTTTTCCATTCATCTTCATGTGTCTTCATTAGTGTCTTGGTTCTATCAACCTCTTTCTTCAAAAAACGTTTCACTCATCTCATATCTATTAGGAGGTTGAGCCCCAGGTCCAAATTGACCACATGCCTCCATTGCCAATTTAAAGCTATATTTTTCAAAGGCATTAAAGAGAATCGCACATTCGTATGCCCATCTACAAATATATTCTTTAACATGATTGAGTCTTTCTTTCCAAAGTACATTGGAAATGTTTTGATCCCGCTTGCTCTTTCCTAAATCCAAGGAAGATTCCGGATTGATTGAGTTTGCAAACTTATCCATAGGACCAAGAGTAAGTAGTGCTCTCATACTCCCAAAAGACTCTTCCAAACCATGTACCTCAAGAATTTCATCATTATTTCTTCCAATTTGCACTTCCGATCTCAACGATTTATCATCATCTTGCTTACTTCTCTTATTCACCTTGGCCTCATTAATAGCATTTTGCACTTTAATTGATCATCTCTTGTTGACTTCGCACATGGAGCCACATTCCTAGGCACATGTGCAATGTGTTGTTTCAATCTGTAAATTCCTCCACACATTACCTTCCCACACAAAATGCATTTTACCATATCCAATCTATTTGGATCAACCAAAATTGCATAATCCCAACCAACATCTTTTGATTTCCGTTTAAGTTCAGAAAAGGCTGAAGATTCAATTGATTTAGAAACACTAGCGGATGCAGCACTTGAAGATCCCATTTTCAACACTATCAAACAAGAAAAGTTCAAACAATTAGCCAAAAATTTACTACTGCCACAAATTATCTACTGCCTAGAGCCACATTAAAAAATTTCACATAACATTAACAAATTAGCTACAGCCAATGAATCACATAACATTAACAAATTAGCTACTGCCAGAGAGAGCAAAGCCAAGAAAAATTCCACAAATTCAGAGAGAGCTACTGCCACAAATTCAAATTTCCCAAAAAAAATTCAAAACTACCATGTAATATATTCAAGATAATGGATCAAAGAACATTAAAAAAAATGGAGCAGCCGGAAAACTCAGAGCAGTCGAGCATCTTCAAAACAATATTAAATTTGTTACCCAGTGACGGAAAGCTCGGGAGAAGCTGGGAGCAAAAGAAATGGAAGTCAATCGGACGGAAAGCTCAGAGAAGCTGGAGCAAAGAAATGGAATTCAATCGGAGCCCTTTGCAAATTCCAATTGAAGTCTGACGGTGGCCTTTGTTGACGGAGAACACAGAGTAGCCGGAGAAATGGAGAAGAGAGCAGGGCAGCCGGAGAATTGGAGAAGAAGGCGATTATGGTGGATTTTCACCGCTTGCCGACGGGAGTAATTTTTTGCGTTTTTTTTTGGTTTATTTGAAGTATTTAGCCCTAATTGAGAAGTTTATTTTATTGAAAAACTCTCTGCTCAAAACGACGTCGTTTTGGGCAGAGATTTTTTTAAATTCCTTTAACCAAAACGACGTCGTTTTGGACCAAAAAAATCGATTTTTAAAAAACGGTCAACGATTTTGACCGATTACTACGAATGTTGACCCACTAGGACGATTTTTTCCCGATTTGTTTCACACCCGATTTTTGATTTTTCTAGGTGTTTGGGGGCCGACTAGTCGGCCAACTAGCCCGATTTTTGCAACACTGCATCTATTAACATTTTTAGTATTATTGGTATTATTATTTATGTTATGTTTTCCTTACTGTTATTCTTTACTATTATACATTTTCTGTTTTTCTTTATTCTTTTTCTGTTTCCTGTTATTCTTACTATAATAATTATTATTGTTATCTTTATTATTATTGTTTCACTAATTTTTGGTGATAAAATAGGTTATTAGTATTTTTTCCATACTTCGTGATAAAGTAGACTTAGGGACTTTAATATATGTATATTTACTAGTCATTACATTCAAATTCCTAAGAATTATAAAAATTCTACTTAAAATCATTAACACTTAATCTAATTAATCTCCTTTAAAAGTTACCTAAATTAATCAAGTTTCTTTTTAGGGGAAAGTTTCATTAACTAATCAAATTTCTTGAAAAAAAAGGTATGCTAATTAAAATTCTAATATTTCTTCCCAATTTCAAATTGTAAATGAAGTAGAAAATTATGAACTGTTAGCCCTAAGGGCGATCGAACTCGGTTTTTGATAATGAACAAACACTTGATGTTGTGTCTAATGTTTATATCTTTGTGATAGAATATCGGAACATATATTGGAAGCTCTAAGTACTTCAATCAAGCCATGATCAAGATTCAAAGTCATATCATTCAAGGCTCATCTATCAAGATTGAAGATTGAAGACTTAGGTTTGGTTAGATTAGCTTTGTCATTATAAGTCTTTATCTTATATAGCTCTAACCAAAGCTCTCATGAACATAAGCTCTACACTCTAGTCTTGCTTGCACACAAACACGTTTTCAAAAGGCTTAGTTTTCAAAAGGATTCTTAAATGTGTTCATATCTCAAAAGCCTTTGTTTTCAAAGTCTAAGTCCTTTAAAATGGTTTTCCAAGTGTTCTTACTTGTTACCTTTTAGGAAAACCTTTTAGACTTCTAAAGACTTCAAAAGATTTCAAAACGTGTGAAAAATAAGCTTAGAAGTTCGGTCAACCGAGCTCAAGCTCGGATCAACCGAAGAGAAACTGAGAGGTGTAAAAAGTGGCTTCGGTCGACCTAGGCTGTGTTCGGTCATCCGAACTATCATCCGAACTATCATCCGAAGGGTCATCCGAACCCTCATCCGAAGGGTCATCCGAGGTGTGATTTCGGTCAACCGAACTCTGCGAAAAACTAGCCGTTTTTTGACCGTTAAAGAGTCGTTTTTCAGCCTATTTTGAAATGTATAAATACTCCAAAGCTAGAGAATGACTCCAAGACTTGCTCATACAATATAGATTGATTTCTTATCAAGTCTAAACACCTTCAAAGCAAAAAACACTTCATGATCTAAATCATTAAAAGGTGTTCTTTCAAAAAGCAAGACAAAGAGTGAACTTCATATGTTCAAGAGCTAAAATTGTTTGTGCTTCAAAGGTATATTTCTCACTTATAAGAGTGATCAATCTTGTTCTTTAAACATTCTACTCCCTTTCTAAGTGATTGGGTAATTGTTGTAAAAGTCATACTTTGTGTGGGCAAATTGTAAAGTCCTACTTTGTGTGGGCAAGTTCTTAGTGAGCTTTTGTAGTGTGGTTGTGTTGTAAAACTCTTAGTGAGTTAGCCACATTTGTAAACATTCTTCTTAGTGAAGTTGTTTGAAATCCTTGGGTGCGGCTCAAGGTAGTGGATGTAGATTCTAAGTGAATTGAACCACTCTAAATCCTTTGTCTTGTTGATTGGGTTTTGCATTGCTATTATTCATCTTGCTCAAACTTCCAATAGCTTTGCAAAGATTCTTAAAAAGTTTACAAGATTAGTTAAAACCCAATTCACCCCCCCTCTTGTGTTTTACATGAACATACAACTTCAATAATATGTTAAAAGATTCAAGGAGATTTTAAAAGTTAACTTTCCAAATATTCTTTGGAAATCTAACTTTAAATTTCCATGAATCCGTTTTCATCTTATTTAGTGTCTTAATGGGATTTAAAATATAAGTTTCTCTTTTCTAGTCTAGATCAAGTAAGAATTAGATTTATATTCCTCTGGTTCACCCATCTTAACGGGACAAAAATCTGATCAGATACGTCTCTACAATTGGGGTAGGTTACGAGTGCTCCCGGGATTGCGTTTCCACTATCCTCGGGCACATGCAGTCACAGAGGAGTATAATCTAATTTGTACATGAGCCCGATTAACCTAAGTTCATTTATTATGCAGGATTAAAATAACAGATTGGAAGCAGAAGTACCTGCTTGATATTTGGCAGAGTAATGGAAAATGCTTTAGGAAATAATGTCTTGGTGTAAGTGAGGAAGAGTTTCCTAAAGCCTTTGTATTACTTAGAGGGAAAGAAAGAATTCCTAAAAAGGAATTGGTGCAAGTGAAAGTTGAGGCCAAAGGCATCTATTTATAGGAGAGCCTAAGCCCTTCAATGCAATTCTTTGATTTGTAAGGACTTTTTAATGTAAATACAATTTCTTATGTAAATATCATGTAATTCAGGGACTTTAATGCAATTATTTTCTTATGGATAAGTATGACTTTATTTCATTTTCTTTTATTTCTTAATTATAAAATTACTATCATGCCCTTGTCTTTTGATAATATTGTTTGGACTATTTTACCCTTACTAATGAATTTAAAAGACATATTTAACCTTATAAAATGAAAGGACAATACTAACCTTTTAAATGGGTCCCGAAATTACCGGTCGTCACAGGTTGATCCTGAAATTTCTGTTAAACTGATTAGGGCTGCTTGTGAAAATAATTTGAGTTTGACTTGTACCTATAGAAAAGCTTGGTATGCCCGCCGACATGCTATAGAAACACTTTTTGGTACTTAAATCAACTTTCCAGGTACTGCCACAGTATATGCAGGCACTACATGATTCTAACCCGGGTGCTATAGTCAAATTTGTTTACCATCCATAAATAACTGTTAATGACCCTAAGGTGTTCAAGGCATTGTTATGGACATTTAAACTGTTAGTTGACGGTTACAAGTGGTGCCGACCAAAAATTTCAATTGATGGCACACATTTTAGGGGGAATTATAAAGGGGTACTCTTGGTTGCAAGCACTCAGGATGCTAACAATCAAATTTTACCCCTTGTTTTTGCATTGGTCGAATCAGAGGCAACTTCCACTTGGTCATGGTTCCTTAAAAACTTAAGGGAACATGTTGTGAAAGACTTACAAGTTTGTCTTATTCGCGATCGTCATGCCGGCATTCTTAGTGTCGTGGCTAACGTCTCCCGGATGGCAATCCCCAATGGCTAGTGTACCGATATTGCCTTAGGCATTACAGGTCAAATTTCCACACTCATGCAAAAAACAAAGAATTGAAAGATTATGTGTGGATTGCTGCAACACAAAAGAAAAAAAGTAAGTGCGATTTTTATCTTGAACGTATTAAACAAAAAGATGATGATGCATTAAACTGGTTGACGCAGCATCCCAAAGAGTTGTGGACTTTAGCATACGATGGGGGAAAGCGTTTCAGTTGCATGACGACAAACATGTCTGAGGCGCTTAACAACGTTTTGAAACAGTCTAGAGCGCTGCCTTTGTAAGCTCTTGTGGAGATGATAATTTTTCAAACTTGTACATTATTTTGACACACACCGGGAATACGCTAATAGTTGTCAAACGCCATTCCCTAAGAGAACATGGGATCAGTATTTCACGTACGAACAGAAAGCAACAAGTTTGAATGTGCAACGACACCACAAAGACCAAGGTATCTATAGGGTCATCTCCCGACATAGAGGACCTGGCGAAGGTGGAAAAGTATACACGGTCAACTTACCAGCTCGTACTTATAACTGTGATAAATGGTCTACTTATTTAACTCCATGCTCACATGTCATTGATGTGTCCAAATCGATCATGGAGGATGCTTCTAAGTATATCCACCCTGTGTATTCTCTCGAGCATTATAGAAATACGTACAAATCCATTTTATACCCTGTACTTGATCCCATTCATTGGAGACCTCCTCCTTTTGATATGACACATCGCCCTCCTAACATGAAAGGTACGTAGGTGGGTCGACCTCAAATGCGGAGATTTCAAATGCCTATGGACACAGAGAACAGGGGAACTCAAAGAGCAAAGAAGTGTGGCCACTGTAACAAGTTGGTCACAACCGGAAGACTTGCCCCATGTTAGCAAATCTTGACCAAGCACCTCATCCACATTAATTGTATTTCAATTTTACTAATTTGTAATAGTTTAGAATGTATAAATTATCAATTTTGTTAGCAATCGTATAAAGTTGTTTTAAATGTATTTAATTTTTTTTTTCATTAAATATCCAAAAATTGCAAACATTACAATGACTTATTATTAAAGTTGACGTAATAAATTGGCAAAATCATCATTCCCGGGCCTATAATCAAGGATATCGTAAGGTGCTGGATAAATTTGTACATGGTCACTGGGGTGTAATATTGAAAACACAACAAACTCATCCCACCCCAAAATATAGTAATCGTCTCCGCCTTCGTCTCTAGCCACTTAGAGTGTCAATTTGTTCCCGTGAAAATTGGGCATGTGTAGTACTTCGGAGATTCCAAACTGCATTATAACACACCATTGCATGTAGTTTCTACATATCCACTATACACGTGAAACAACATTACAACCCATATCTGTAAAATGAATGAATTTATTACTAAAATTTTAATATTAGAAAACGTACCGGTTTAGAAAGTGCCAAATAGGTTTTGTCAATGTCTATTTCGAAAACTCTGCCCGAAAAAAGCCCTGTCAGAGGGATACGATAATTCGCCCTTCAGGTAACCTATCCTGAACCCTCCCTTAACAGAAATATCTAGTACATTCATTGGAGATGGTATAAAATGAACTTTATCTAGGTAGTACGTATCATCTATTTTGGTTACATAAACGCACCATTGATTTCCAAAGTCGTCCTTCAGATAGACAGAACTTGCTAACCCGAGACCAGTTTGCTTCAACCAATTTGTGTACTTCGATGGAAGACGCTACAAAAAAAAATTGCTTAGATAGCTAAACACAGTTCATCTAAAAAAACTTACACATTACAAAATAAAATACTACCATTTTTCCATTGGTTTGATTTTCGACCGCAGTTCTAAATTGATGTTTGAAATACTTTTTCAGGGCGGGATCCATTTCGCTATTCATTATCAAATTTTATTAGGGAAGATAGGTTTTTTATGGAAATAAATGAGTTGAAGGGTTTGAATAAGTTGCAGGGTATGTTGATGTGAGAAAATGAAGTGAATTTTGCTGAATTTTATTCAAATTTTGGTGGAGAGTGGATATGATTTATAATCCCTGAAAAATTGGCCACAAATGACATCCGTGGGGAAAAACTCTCAGCCATTTGAAGACGAAAGTGGGATTCCTCAATTTGGTCCACATTTGCAGCCCCATTATTGTAAGGACAAAGTGAGAAAAGACTAGACACTGCAAAAAAGGCTGTAATTTGAGGACGGAAGTGGCAATTCCGTCCTCAGGTCACAAATTAATTAGGGTTTGTAGGGTTTGGTTTGGGGACGGAACAAAAATGTTGTCCCCCCAAATTTCAATGCCATGTTTTGTCATTTCTGCTAAATCAGTGCTAGTCTAATGCAAACTTGGTTAAAAAGTCAATTCTCTTTCTTATGAATTTGCACTCTTAGCCTACGTGTATTGTATTCGTTGACTTGAATGTAAGTTTAAACTTACTCACCTACCAAGATAAAACTTCTCAAATTTCAGGTTGATTAGCTAGTGATTCCCTTTTTTTAAGTATTGGACAATTCTTCCTCTTTTGAGATATTTTTTGAGAGGAGTGAGTTAGGGTTTGTCTATTTTTAACATGATATTTTAGACAATCCTCCACTTCTTAAATATACCTTTTAAGAGTTTGAGTTACATCTTTTTAACAACGAGATTTTGTGTTCCAATTTGACTTAAAAAAATTAAGCTTTGTAAAATTAAGAAAAATAATCTTAACAACATAAAAAAGTAAATAAATGCTCGACTCGATTATGGTGATGAACACTAAAAATTTAGTATACACAAAACATATTTTGTCATCGGATAAAATAGTTGACTTTCAAATTTTTTTAAGACCATGCCCAATTTGTTGCTTAAAATATGTGTTGCATGACATATGATAGATATTAATTAAAAAGAACATTTATTACATAGAATATAACATATATTTAAAAAATGTAACACATGAAAACAAAATTTAATACTCCATCCGATTTCAAAATATAGTCTTTTTAGGAGTTTTCACACTAATTAAGGCTCAACTTGGATTGAGTTTTGGTTTTGGTTTTGGTTTGAGTTTGGTTTTGGGTTTGAGTTTTGACGGGAGAAGCTACAAAATTGGCGAGAGAAATTCAAATTCAATTTTTTTCTTCAAATAATCGTTCAAGTTCAAATTTTGGTCTCTAAAATTGGCGAGAGAAATTCAAAATCCAAAATTTTGAGGCCAAAATTTGGAATTGAACGATTATTTAAAAAAAAATTTGAATTTGAATTTTTCACGCTCAAAACTCAAAACTCAAACTCAAACCCAAACCCAAACCAAAACTCAATCCAAGTTGAGCCTAAGATACTAGTTAAGATGACTAAACACCCCTAATTAATACTTCAAAAAACAAATAAATAAATAAAGAGTTGCATAGGGAGACACATTTTGACCCAAATGAATGTAGGAAGAAAATAATGTAGGGGTAAATTAACCAATAAACACAATATTATTATAAAAAAACTTATATTTTGCAACAAAAAATAATTAATAAAAAGATTTATATTTTAAATTAGAGGAAGTATGTACTAAACTTTTGTGTTCTACATTATAGTCGCAACAACAAATAATTGATAAGCTTTTCATAACTAATCAGAAGTAAGTTTATGGGGATCAGGTGACCCAGTGGAAGGCTGCCCAACAATGTTGGCCTGTGGTCTTGTGTTCGATCCCCGTATCCCCCTCCCCCTAAAAAAAATAAGAAAATCAGAAGTAGTTTAAAAGTAATTGCCAGCTAATATAAATCTAATAAAATAAATAAGGTAATCTTATGTCACTACCGAAATTTAAGAATTTCTATATCTCATCATCATATAAAACAACAATATAATTTACTGACTTAGCAAATATAATTTACGAAAATGAAAAAGCTCAAGTGCTACGCACTTTTGGTTATAATTGGCTAAAAAATCAAATTAAACACTATTTACCCAGGTTGATATAAGAAATTCACCCAACTATTTATCATTTTATCACTAATTTAGCCAATTAAATACTACTCCCTCCGATTCACAATATAGGTCTTTTTAGGGATTATTTTTTGTTGCATAGTATAAGTCTTTTTACAAAAGTTGTGCATTTGTGGACTAATTTACCCCTACACCATTTAATGTGTAATTCTCAAGTACTATCTATTACTCCATTATCAAGTCTTTGTTATTGGGAAGATGGAATATTTTTTTGAAAATGTTGATTGTGAGAAGAGATTTAATGTTATTTGAAGTATTAATTAGGGTTATTTTAGTCGTCCTTTATGAAAATACGAAAATATTCTCCACTTTTTCTATTTCTCTTACACCAGTTAGAAAACAGACAATAATCACTCCGGCACCTATACGAATAGAAAATATTTTGCACCGTGAAAAATAATATGAGCCGTCGGATGATAGTTTTAAACGGTACAGATTTGGGGAGAGAAAAAGTTTTTATTTTTTATTTTTTAAATCCAACCGTAAATTTTCTCTCTCAAAATCTGGACTGTTAAAATTATTATCCGACAACCTATATTTTTCCTTACGATGCAGAACTTTTTCTGTTCCGCATAGAAATAGAACTGGACAATAATCACTTCGGCTTGTATGCGGAACAGGAATTGTTCCGCATCTTGCGGGTACTTCACTTTCTCCTCCTCCTTCAAATTCACTGAAAAAATTACTCTTTTTAAGAACAGACACATTTTCCATCAATTTTCTCATGATAATTCTCAATTTCTCCAAAACAAAAATTTCTATGTAGTTTTTCCATTCAAACAGAAGAAAAATCTGTATAATTATCTATATTTATACAAAAATCGATGTCGACGAGCTTTAAAAGTTCTTCTAGAACTCCGGCGAGCTCGAGATTACAATTCGCCGCCGGAGGTGGTTTTAGTGTTTCCCGATTGAGATCTTCGTCGTTGAAGAAGCCACCGGAGCCGCTGCGTCGCGCTGTTGCTGATTGTCTTTCGTCATCGGCTCCGTCTCACCATGGAAGTCCA
The DNA here is from genome assembly GCA_026122235.1 of Vinca minor. Lineage (NCBI taxonomy): Eukaryota > Viridiplantae > Streptophyta > Magnoliopsida > Gentianales > Apocynaceae > Vinca > Vinca minor. The sequence goes on from JAOCZM010000271.1 coordinate 172,958, forward strand.
TCCGCGGCCGCCACCGAGGCTTCCCGAACTCTTAGGGTTTGTTACTCTACGCCATGCATTTTTTTTTTTTGCTTAATTTTGTTTTATTCGGTATATCTTGGAGCGAGCTTTTACTAGGTTGTTTTAAGCTGTTTTGTTTTGTTGATTTGATCTTAATTTGCTGAAATATTTTATTTTTGATGCCTTCATTAAATAATATCTTGTATAGGTTTATGTACATTTGTAAAATGAACTACTTTTTTGGTAGAAATTTTACTTAATCTCTAAATCATTTTGATTGCGTTCGTTTAAGATGGTATAATATTATGCGAATTGTGGTAGTTCAATTGGGGCTTCCCTGAACCTCGACGGAGAAACTGAAGGAAATGGAGCAAGGAAAAGAATAAAGATATTAAAAAGAGTGCGAAAAGGAGATAAATTACTTGGCATTTGAATTTTCCTGGTTCTGAGATTGTGTAATTGTCAAAGATTGACCTTTTTTGTTTAAAAAGTATCATTTTGTTTAATCGAGCGATTACACGTGGAATACCTGTTATTCAATTATTGATGACGACGTCTCTGGATGCTCACGTGCGCTCTCGTATACTTTTCTTGTAAATTTGGAAGAGGAACTGCAGTAGAGTCAACACCAACATTGACGGAAATTTCTATTTGCTAATATTAATGAAGAGGGGGAAAGCTTAGTGGTGGAGTTGAACATATCTTCTTTCTATCAGTTGAATTGAGTAACTTAGCATTTCATTGATTACAAATTAATTGCAATACTGTGTATGTATAGTACAAGCGTGTCTTATTGTATTGAAATCTACTTCAAGATTAAGTTGAAGAAGGTTGTTGAGTCTTGAGTCTTGAATAAAATTAAGTTTGCCCGTTACATATGCCTCTAAGAAAGTGGAGTGAATAAGTTGTTATGTAAATTTACTCGTGGCATGTCTGAGTGTTGTTTTTTGTCTTGTTGGAACATTTAAGTTAAACATTTAAGTTAGTTAATTTACAATTGACCAAGCTCGATGCTCAGGAATGGCACAAAGTGCAACTAATGTTGCATCACACTTATCTCTATCTGCATCATGACATGTGATTGGATCTGGGAATTGGGAGAACTAACGTTCCTTCCATGCACATGTTAAACCACTATCCGAATGTTTTTTTTGCTAAGTAACCACTATATGAGACATGAGAGTTGCATCTGCAGTATAAATTCTTTTCCTAATTAGTTTCTGATAATGTTGTCTATTTCAACATACTTGTCCTTTTCAAATGAATCAAATCACAAATAAGGCAGAGCTCTTGCCATATTTCTTCCCTTAACGATCTTCTACAGTTTTGCTTTCAAATTAGTGAGTGATGCTCTTTTGGCTGTTGCTAACTGGAAACGGAAAGTGCTGGAAATCTCTCTCTCTCTCTAATTTCTTTATCTTTCTTCTTGCAGGACTATTTGGCATCAAATTCAACTACTGACTTGGCATATACTGTGCTTTTAGAGCATACACTTGCAGAACGAGAACGCAGGTATCTGTGATATATGTGGAAATTACAACATTTTACAATTACTTAGATTAATATTCGTGTAATGTCTTTTCTTTTAACGAATAACCATGGGCATGTCTTCCTTCTTAATTCGTTGTGTGCGAAAGTTATCACTTTTAAAGGTATTGCCCTCCCTGTAGCATGTGGATTAGAATAATTGACCAAGGTCTTGTAACCCTACACTGCCTCGGTTCTTTCCAAATATTATTTCTGCCTGACGTCAAAATTATAGCAAAAGGGTGTTTCGTATAAAAGTGAATTGATAACTGATTGAAAATCTTACGCTGCTCAATCCTTAAAAGCTAAGAAGTTAATTTTTATTTTCTTAACTGAGTTTGACTTTGATATTCGGTCAAGAACACTTCTTAATAAAAAGTTAATGTTCATCAGCATTGCCTCTACGGATAAGGTTTCACGTGACCTAATATTTGCACGGGTTCAAGTTTTGTTTTGAGATATTCTTGGTTAAGTGTTTTTCATCTTTCGTTTTGACTAAACGATACATGCCATTAATGCAAGTTTTTGTTTTGTAAAATCAGTCCAGCTGTAGTTGCAAGGTGCGTGGGGATCTTGAAGCGATATCTATTAAGGTCAGTCTTCCTATGTATTGATTGTTAGTTCTCTCTTTTATTTTCCCCAACCCGAAAGCTTAGTGTTTAATTTCAAGACTTGCCTGTTAATTTGAAAGTTTTATTACAAGTTTACACTTTACACGGTGAGAATGAAATTTGTACAAGTGGATACTACTTCTATTTGGAAATTCCAGGAAAATGGATTTAGCTGCAATACCATTTTCTTTTCTTAACCCGGACTTGATCTGGGCCCTTTATCATCTTTTTACATCTTCCCGAGACAATTTATAGGACGGTTGATACGCCCATGGTCCTATAAATTGTCGACCCCTAAGGAAGATGTTGAAAGTGATATTCTCCTGTCCCTGTGTTTCGAAGATTGCAATGAAGATGCTTTGAAGAAGAAGATTATGTATTTGTTTAGTTTGCTAGTTTTATTAGTTGTTTTTCCTTACCATCCAAGTTTTCTTGGGTGTGTCTTTTGTCTGTTATCGTGATTTTTTAAATCATTGTATAAACTCATTACTTTCTATATTTCGTGATTTTCCTTTGATTGTAATGGCTTCGGCTATTTGTGATTAATGGAAATATAATTTATTTAGCAAAAAAAAAAAAAACTATCACATATACTACTTTCCTCAATCTACCAGGGAGAGATAACCACCCTCACGCCAAAAAGAAGGAAAAAAGGAAATATTAAACAAATATAATATGAAGCTCTAGATCCAAGTAGATCTTTTTCATGGGGGTTCTCTGCATGCCGGCTAATATTTCTTACTTACATCATAAATATGGCACATATGTGGTCTCTTGGAGTCTTTTGAGTTGCTCTTTTCTTCTCTTCTAATCTTCGGGAATGTTGGAGAAGGAATAGGTTTTCTCTTACAGGATGACTAACAATGTAGATAACTAATGTTCTCTGTAGGCTTTTATCCTTATTTAGTTACCTCTTCAAAGCATTAATCTTAGGAAAAGAAAATGAAGGCTTCTCGGTTCATGGGTTCTACCTGGGGTTCTATCTGGAACCCAAAGCTCAGGTTATACTCTTTCTCAATCAACTTTCTAGAACCAGAGAGTAAAAGTGAAAATATTCACTGGGTTTGTAATACCCTATACAAAGCTCTTTTCCATCTTCGGAGTAATACTTTATCACACTTGTTGTTTGAGAATGAAATGCTAGATCCCCTTGTGGTCCTTGACATCCGCCATCTTCGGTTTTTATTGTCAATCTGATTAGACAGGAGGATAGAGAATCTGATGGAGATCCTTGAACATGTTTGGATTTCAAGAAGTCAATTTACATAATGCTATACAACAGGGAACAATCTCCTGTGGCTGGACATAGTAATTTCTTATGTTGAGATGACATTTCCCGTCTTTCTTCTGATATTTGTTTAAAAGGGTATTGCATGATATGACGTCTGATATTTCCTCAGCCTAACACCTAACCTAGAATTGGGGTATTTGACTAATGCATTAAGATATTTGTAACCACAAAACTGGTTAGTACTTGTCGATCTCCTGATTTTGAGGCATATAATGTTGCTTGGAATTTTTTTGCAGATACAAACCCAGCGAGGAGACGTTGCATCATATAGATCGTTTTTGTGTAAGCATTATTGCTGAGTGTGATCTGAACACAAGCCGTAAATTATCCCTGCAATTGCGTTCTTTGAGTCAGCAATCTGGAGCGCCAAATCCTTCTACAAAAGTGTCTCCTTTGCCCGTATCAAATTTTGCATCTGGAGTACTTGTGAAGTCCTTGAATTATGTCCGTTCTTTAGTGGCCCAAAACATTCCAAGAAGGTCTTTTCAACCAGCAGCTTTTGCTGGAGCACCTTCTGCATCAAGACAGGCGCTTCCAACATTGTCATCTTTATTGAGCAAATCATTCAATTCTCAACTGATCCCGGCAAATGTCAAAGAAACTTTAGAAAATAAAGAGGCTTCTACTGTATCTACTTCAGAATCATCAATTGCTGAAGAAGTTGATGGAGTAGAAGACTATGAGTTCATAGCCGTTGATCTTTTTAAATGGCGTTGGTGCAGAGAGCACCAATCGTCTCTTCTTTCACCTAACAGGTAGTTCAGCACTAGTTTTGACAATTTAGCTTTCAGCGTGGGTTCTGTGTGGATTTCATAATTATTGAATTTTCAAATTCCAGCGATCATGTTCTGAAACCCCAGGAGGTGAATACACACAATTTTCTGGAAGTTGGCGCAGCGGGTCTTCTAGTTGGGGACATGGAAGCCAAGATGAAGGGGAAACCATGGCGAGCCTTTGGGACTGCTGAAATGCCATATCTTGATCAACTTCTGCAGCCTTCATTGCTTACAACTGTAACCAATTCTGCCTCTGCTCGTGCCCACTTAAGAGCAATAACTGCATTAAAACGCTCCAAACCAGAACCTCAACAGATTTGGCATGTCCTACCTACTCCACAATTACTTATATTTGACGTATTCATTAATGCCTCTCTTATTATGATTATACAATTAATTGTCATTAATGCCTCTCTTATTATGATTATACAATTAATTGATTTGTATAATATAACAAATGCTATAATTACTAATGGTAGATTGTTTTCTAGCTATTATAATAAACAGAACATTCATGGGTGACAAGTTATTGGAAATTGATGTGGGCAGGTTGTTGAGACAACTCGATTAGCAGCTTATAACCACTAGTCTAGATCGAGTCATTTTCTTTTTGAAATTTCTCATGTTTTATTGCTTAATGAACAGGTGTAGGGATATTTCAAAATTTAGTGATTATACAATTTCCCTTGTAGCATCACCTTCAGCCTTGGACTGGGACTTTTGTAACAGATTTATATGTTCCTGAATGTTGGTGTATTTTCTTTTTTAAAATTTCAATGGCTTATACCAACGAAGATCTTTTATGATTAAATTTTGAGATTGGCTTATACCAACGAAGATCTTTTATGATTAAATTTTGAGATTTGGACTTTTGCTTCTCATGTGCTTGCTCCAGTCCATATACAGCTGAATGACTCCAAAGTTTGATGTTAGATTGATGTCTATATGATAATTTGCTTTGAAATTGCTTCTTCTCAGGGAAGATTCTCCTATAAGTACCTTCCGTCCACGTGCAAGGCCGCTTTTCCAGTATCGGCACTACAGGTACCAGATGTACATTCTCAAATGTGAATATGGACCCTTTGCTTTAGTAGGAGTGTGTACACACCTAATTTAGCCCCCAACACCACAGGAAAATGTGAAAAGTGGCGTATGTATAGCCTAGTCGAATTATTTAGTTAATGTCATGTTTTCATTCACAAATTATATGTTGGTTTCTCCTATTGACATCCAAAATTTTTGTGGATATGTCTATATACACTTTCTCCTCTATCACTGCCTGTTTGTCTATCTATTAATCTTACACATTGAGCCTTTGAATTGTACCAGCGAACAACAATCTTTGCGTCTGAATCCTGCTGAGGTTTCTGAGGTTATTGCTGCAGTTTGCTCAGAGGCACCACCTCCAAATGCTAATTTCATGACAGTCTCATCTAAATTAAGTAATAACAGTGGAAAGCCGTCAATGGATGTTGCAGTTAGTGTCCTCGTCAAACTTGTAATTGACATGTATGTTTCCACTGCATTTCAGTTGGTTGGTAGTTTTTATTGAGAAATTATAATTGCCTCCTCTTGCATTTAGCAGAATCATGTCTCCTATCTTAGAAACACAAGGAAAGTTCATTATTAAACTGATCTCTCTCTCTCTCTCTCTCACACACACACACACACACAATCCTCTGTCACATTTTGACATCTGGCATATATAATTATCTGTTCTAGGACATTATTTGGCTTGAGATTTTCACTGATGATATTCAAGTTCAAGTCAACTTGTTGAATTTATATCCTGGGGCAAGATGACGCTTTTCGCTTCTGCTAAGATTGTCAAATTAATTTGTTGGTTGCCTATGTTGCTAATGGACACCGTTACTCTGAGGATGATTTGCTTGTTTACCATGACTGTCTGTTGTTACTCAAGGATTTTCAGTTCCTATCGTAAGAAAATGTATCCTTTCTGTTAAATTGGTTGGTGGTGGAGAAGTTCAAATGACAAGTTTTCTGAATGATTCAACTATTCTCTTTTTTTGGGGGAGGGGCAATAGGTGGATTTAGGGAAGGAGTGAGGTGCGCTTTACATTGCTTGTTTGTAATTTTTAAGTGATCATAGTTGGAGTCTGTTGCGCAGGTATGTTTTAGATGCTGATACTGCTGGTCCTCTCACTTTATTTATGCTGGAGGTACTGTATATTTTACATGATGGTTTTCTTTATACTAATGTAAAAGGAGGTACTTATGTTAATGAGATCTAATTGGCAGGAGATGCTTAATGCACCAAGACTAGTGTCAAAGGCTCGGGCTTTTGATTTAATACTAAACCTTGGGGTTCATGCACATTTATTGGAACCTCCAGCACAGGATGATACCTCCACAATTGAGGAAGAATATTCACAAGAAACTTCTATGGAGAATGAAATGCCACTTCCTTCGCCAGAAAAGGGAAAGACAGATTATTTGAAGAAATTTGGAAATTCATCAGCTGTTAACAAATTTGAGTGCTGGATTTTAGGCATTCTCTCTGAGGTCCTTCTTCATCTTGTTCAGGTATATTTCTGTTTTCTGAATGTTGATATTTAGGTTTCGCTTGTGCAATAGCAAACATGAAGTTTACAACATAAAGTGAATTGAGATTTAGGGGTTCTGTCACGAGTTTGATAGCAGATGCAGGGCCCTTGTGTTTTCTAGGGTGTCTGTCTTATTCTTTGTTTACTTTCTTTGCTTTCTCAATGTTTAGTATTTTTTTCTTTATTCCGGCGAAGATATAAAAGAGTCTTCTTAATATGTATGCTTTTAGCAATTCTTAGAGTGGATCATGGTCTAATACCTATCTTTTCTTTTTCAAATTTTATAAATATGGTTTTTCTTTAAGAGTTTTCTTGTTGCCTCTTGGAATCATTTGGAATTTGTTATTCTGATTGATATACTTGAGGTGTACTCTGCCGAAAAGGTTGCTTGCAGTTAGTGTTCCTCTTCCTCGTGGAGATAGGGACCTTAAAAGCAAGTCACTGTATAAGGTCAATCTGTCCCCACTGATATGTTTTCCCCTGGGTTATCTATTTTGTACTTCCAGCCTACAATCTAGATGCATTAATGTGCTTGGAATTGAACTTCTACAAAAATGAAATCAGATTTTCAAGGTTCAAATATTGCTGTTATGTATTTCTTCTTCTGGCGTAGTGTTTGAAACTGTTAACTGAAAAGGTTTAAGAAGTAACCTCAATGTTCTCTTATACTTTCTCTTTTTCTAAAAATCACTGTCTAGGTTAAGGTAACAAGTCAGTTCTCGATGGTAAACTTGCTTAATTTTAAGATAGTAGATTTTGCAACATATCCGGAATGAATTAAGACATTAAATTCGGAAGGAGGGAGAATAATTATAAATTTCTGGTGACTTGGTGCTTCTGTCCATTAATTTATGTGATCTTCTCATATAATAATTCACATAAAGGTACTAAACTACTTAATTTACGTCCTGTATATTCTGTCACTTTTAATTGCTAATTTGGAGTTTCTGATTACCTTTTTATCTTCTAGTTTTGAAGCTTACATATTTTTTTTTTCAAAATTTGCTAATGATGATGTTACTTCACAGACAGAAGAAAGGGAAGAGTCGATCTGGGCTTCTGCTCTCAGCTGTTTACTTTATTTTGTCTGTGATAGAGGCAAAATCCGGAGAAGCAGACTGAACAGACTTGATATAAGAGTGAGTATCTCTGGGTTCGTAGTGGTGATGCCCCTTCAGAAGTTTCTACCCTTCTCTTTTCCGATCGTTTATATTTGTATGATACTTTTCTTTTGGATCTAGATGACACCACAACAAGACATGCTTGCTTTCCTATTGTCTGTAGAAAACTACAGAATCAGGACTAAATTAGAGGGCACCAGATTTTCTTATGCTAAGCAATTTTTTAAATGAACTTTGTTCTGTCTGGGTTTTGAATAAGAGCTTTCATGAGGAAGAGCGCGCCGTGGTTCATCTGATAGAATTAGAAAATAATAATTTGATATTTCAGTATCAGTTCCCTTTGTTTGGACTTGAGTATATAAGTATATAACTAATTGCTTTAATGAAAATTTTAATTTTCATATTCATTCGTCCATTTTTTCCTCTTGAATCTGCCACCCCCCCATTTTTTCATCCCTCTTTTCCTGTTTGCAGGTTATTAAGGTACTCATGGTTATTAGTAGACAAAATTCTTGGGCAGATGTACTTCAGTGCAAGCTTATTTGCATGTTGACGAATATGTTCTATCAAGTTCCGGATGGACCTAATAAAGCTGTTTCAGCTACCCCACAGTTTCTTGTTGACCAGGTTGATATGATTGGAGGAATTGACTTCATTTTTGTTGAGGTATATCCTTGATGACTTGCTTTAACTTATACATTTTGTATCATTTTCTCTTTGATTGTTGAATTTGCAATCAAGTTCCAGCAGTCTTTGGCAAATTCAATATACGAGGTCAATTGATGATGTTGATGTGGTTTAGTTTCTAACAAGGAATTAGAAAATAAAGCATTGATCATGTTTTTCCAAAAAAAAGAAAAGAAAGAGAAAAATGTAGAAACTTTAAAGTAAAGCAGCTTTTGTCAGTTCAAGCATTTTGGTTTTAGATGGAGGCTCTTCTGCTCTGCTGATGGAATGAATTTGACTTATAGACTCATGGAGGGATGATATTATCTCTAGGGTTGGAGCATCTTTTTGGAGCTAAGCAATCATATATTATGAATCTAAATATACCATCAAAACCAATTGGAGCCCTTCGCTTCAAGTTGACCTTTTTGAAGGTGCAAAGGTGAAAATTGGCTTTTCACTTTATAATGTGGTTTTGCTGCTCATATTGTTTTGAAGTTCAAATGAAAGAAGAATATGGCTATAGGTTTGGAGCTCTTTTAATTCAGGGAATAATAATTGGAAACTAGTGGTGTAATAGAACAGTGTGATTTGGGAGCTCTGTAGTGATTGTGCAATGAGTACTTGTTGTTTTGTAAGTAAGTTTTACTAAGGATTCATTTGCATAGAGTCTTCAGCCCAAACTCAAATCAAAATTTCAACTTTGGGACACCCACATTTCCTCTTACAATCAGTTTAACTTTTACGAACCTAAGACAAAAATCTCTATCCAATCCCACCCTAAGATTTAATTGAATGCTTTTCACTGATTAGCAATCCGGGTTTCAATTTGATATGTGGTTCTATAAGGAATTGGGACAAACTAAGTCAAGGCTTGTTCTTACTTGTTCACCTGTTTCCCTATCAGTTGTTCATTTCATGTGGGTTTTTAACATTTTGTTTCTGACACAAGCTCATCTCAGATATTTTTCGGTTTCATGTGTTTGAAAAAAGGTTTATTGTAGGGTTTTTTTTCCCCCCTTTGGGCAAAGTAATGCTTATTGTAGTTTCTTATGATGTAAAAAATGCAGTTAGTACTTTCAAACTCAAGAGAACAGAGGAGAAACCTGTTCATGGTTCTATTTGATTATGTTTTGCATAAAATAAATGAGGCTTGTGTTGCTGCTGGAGTTTCTGAATATAGTGACGAAGAGGTTCAACCCATTGCTACGTATCTAATGCTTGCAAATGTCTCTGAAGCTTTATATATTTCTGTCAAGCTCGGTGTAGAAGGCATTATACAGCTTTTAAGAAGATCAGTTTCTACTGCATTATCGAGATTTTCAAATAGTGATCGACTTATCCTGGTAATTTATAATTTTATGCATGTAACTATTTGAAAGATCTGCTCCCTGCTCGTTTATCTTGTGTTGTCATAAAACACTTAGAAATTGCTAGTGAACCTGGAGAGGTATCATAAAACACTTAAAATTTGCTTTTACATGCTCCAACTTCTTTTCATCTTTTCTTTTCTTTTTTCTTTCAAGGGGATTGGGGGTGATAAGTTTATCGAATACATGAGAATGTAAGAGTGGGTTAAAGAAGCAGACCCCACAAATCAATCACACTCTGCTATTGCTGATGGTATGGGGTTTATATGGAAATATCTGATATGGACCGGGTCCATGTGGACCATGTGGTCCAGATTTGGCCACATCCCTGCAGAATGAGGAGAGAGAAGGAAATGCAGTGATGTGGCCAAATCTGGATCGTCATGGTCCATGACAGAATAGACCGGTTTATATAGCTTAGTTAAACCCCACATGAGATTTCTCACATATCTGATGTGCGACTAGGGAGTTTGAATTCGAAATTTTGTGTTAGTTATATTTCCGGATCTGTCTTTTGGTAGCTTCAAAGTTACTTGTTAATCTAGCCTTTCTAAAAAGTTGCATCAGTATCAACCTTTTCTTGTAAATTAAGTACTTAAGCAGATCATGAAATGAGCTCTTCTTCATTACTCTTGTAGTCTTCAAACCCTGTACATGCCTTTATGTCATTAGTGGTACTCTGGTTTCTACTGTAATTCTTCTGTTTGACTTTCTTTTCTATATGGCTCATGCTTGCTAAAAACGATGATACATTTGTAGAGACAATATATCTTTCTTAGCTGAATATTTCTCAGGTATTTTTCTATCATGATTAAAGATGTCAATCTGGAATAGAGGTGGATTCTTTCTTAATAGTATCTCTTTTTGTTTCACGGAAGCCCATAGTATTGATGTTTTCAGTTCTGACCTGCCACTTATTTTCCCTTTCAGCTCATGGACAAAATTGTCCAGAAGTTTGATGTGCTGATAAGATCATTTATTCATTTGGACCAAGAGTTTTCTCATATGATACAAATAAGCAAATCTATTAAGTTTTTGGATGGTACCGAGGGATTGGGAAACAGCATGAGCATGAAAGGGAAGCTTTCTTGGGCTACATTGCATTCTCTCCTTCATTCTGAAAGAACTGCTTCTCGCCACCATGGATATTTATGGTTGGGGGATTTACTGATGTCAGAAGTTAGTGAGGAAGGTAATGCAAGTGTTTGGTTAAGCATCGAGAACTTGCAGCAGAAAATTAAACTTGCTGGTATTAATAATTACTCAGCTGATTTGGATGTCCCTTTGCACATTTGGCTTCTCTGTGGACTTCTGAAGTCAAAATACAATTTCATCAGATGGGGTTTTCTTTTTGTTCTTGAAAGGCTTCTTGTGCGATGCAAATTTCTTTTAGATGAGAGTGAAGTTCATCAAGCAATCAGTGGTGAAATGATTGAACATATAAACAATAGGAGTCGTCTCGAGAAAGCAAATGCAGTGATAGATATTATGAGCAAGGCCTTGTCCTTGATGGCTCAGATAAATGAAACGGACCGTATGAATATATTGAAGGCAAGTCTCCTATTTTCTGATTGAAACCTAAATCCACTACTGGACTTTGGTGGTTTTCTTGTTCCTTGGAAAAAAGCTCTTTAATTCTTTAATTAATAAGAATAGTGTACTTGCAAAGGCACAGTTAATATTATTTGTGAGAACTACTTATAAACAAGAATAGGATAGGTTTTTGGCTTTCTGAACTTGAGAGTTGAGAGGCACTTCCACTGGAAAACCATGTTGACAGTAGGGTGATATACAACTCAAACTAAAGCTAGCAAATCAAATATTTCTTATTAGGATGCATATTAGATAAGTTCCAGACAAGGTCAAGTTCCTGAGATATGTACACTTTCTTTGTTATATTTCCTTTTCTCTTGAATGCTGATACTTATGCTTTACTTTACAGATCTGTATATTCTAGATGTCAATTTCCATCTCGCCTCTCCAAAACTCATATTATACCTCTCTCTCTCTCTCTCTCTCTCTCTCTCTCTCTCTCTCTCTCTCTCTCTTAACGTTCATATACTTCTTGACTGGGCTTGGCAGATGTGCGACATCTTATTTTCTCAACTATGCCTGAAAGTGCTGCCCACAAGTGCGACAGCACTGGATGTCATGCATGGTGATAAAGATCCTGGGGTTTTAGATTTGAATAAGAAGGTTGATGTGGGAGAACAATTTCCTCAAAAGGAGAGTAATAGTTGGGAAGACTCTGCTGATGCTAATGGCAGGTTTGATAAAGACCATCTAGATGGAGAGACTGGATCCATTGCGGCACTTCTTCTACGTGGACGGGCCATTGTCCCCATGCAGTTGGTTGCACGTGTTCCAGCGGCTTTATTTTATTGGCCTCTGATACAACTTGCAGGTGCTGCAACAGACAATATTGCTCTCGGTGTTTCTGTTGGTAGCAAAGGAAGGGGAAATGTACCTGGAGCAGCATCAGATATAAGGGCTACTCTTCTGCTACTTTTAATTGGTAAATGTACTGCAGATCCTGCTGCTTTTGAGGAAGTTGGCGGAGAAGAGTTCTTCAGGTAGCTTTTCTGCTTTTATTCTCTGAATCCACGTGTTTTTTTTCCTCCTCTTTTGTCTATAAAATTATTTGTAAGGCCTTTTCTTTGTGGATGATTCTTTGACAGGGAGCTGCTAGATGATACAGATTCGAGAGTGGCATATTACTCTTCTACCTTTCTTTTGAAGGCAAGTTTTTGGTTTCTTGTACTGTTGACCTGGAATTTGCTTACTCCTCCTTTGATGTAGAAGTGTAAGTAATGAAGTTATCAATGTTACAGAGAATGATGACTGAAGAACCAGAAAGTTATCAGAAAATGCTTCACAGTCTTATCTCAAAAGCACAACAGGTCTGTTCACCATTATAATCTGATTGTACTTGGTCCAACTTTCACGGTTTTTCCCTTTCCTTTAGAATGGGGTGTGAGAGGTTGCTTTATATCTCCATTTACAATTTTATGTTCTCTATTCTTTTTCCAGTGAGAATGATGCCTCACACGAGCTTTTTACAATTCAGAAAATATTGCACCACTGAAGGAAATTATTTTTATTCAAATCTTCCCTCCACTGCTCCGAAGGAAAGATAATCATAATGGAAAACTGAAAAGATGAAAAAGATAAATTTTCTGGAGGCTTAAGACTTGTTAAGATATACGTGTGAAACCCTGCAAACTTGGGAATTGAAATATGACTACAAGAGCAAATGAAAACATATCTACAAATAAACCAAAAAGGAAAGGATAATCAGAAATGTTCCTTTTACACGACTTTTCTGACCCTGTAGGACCGCATGATTTCTACTTTGTTCTTGATAACCATTGTTTAACCACGTCTATATTTGGATCGGCCCTTCCTTTCTTCATGCCACCACTTTTGTACTATATAATAACTACTTCTGACTCATGCTTGTGATGGTTTATGTTTCCAAATGCAGAGCAACAATGAAAAGCTTTTGGAAAATCCCTACCTCCAGATGCGTGGATTACTTCAGCTTTCAAATGAATGATATTCTACCTGCATTGCTTTCTGAACTTAGAGACATAGCAGAGAGAGACATCCATTGCTACGCAAAATCAAAGTTCAGACAGTTCCCTGTTCAATTGTTACCACAAGATACCAGGCGTTCCTGTACTCTGTCCATCAGTTCTGAGGATCTGCGGATATGCTTTCCTAAATATCCGATCCAACAGAATACAAGTGCAGAAATTTTTCATTACATTCACATATTGCTCCTAGGTGCGTCAAGAATTGGCTGTGATATATTATCATGTGTTCTTTCTTTGAGAGTTACGCGGAAAAGTCCAGATCAACATCTTCATCAAAATTATGTTGCAAAATGCTAAGATGTCATCTCTTGAGTCATTTAGCCCATGTCTGAGAATAAGGTTTCAAAACGTTTATCGGATTTAGCCAAGCACAAAATGTTGATGATCATCGGTTCACTGCATAGCTGCTGCTTGTTCAACACTTCGTGATATGTGAACTTCAGGTACTTAGATCTATTTTATGGTTAATAAATTCTTTTAATTTTTGTTTCTTGAGTTGCTCTTTGTTTGTTGTTCTCTTTCATCCTCTTAGTAGTTGTATTCGGCACCCTTGGCAGAGATTTTTGTTGTGTTTCCTGTTCGTGCTATCAACAGTTTCTGGTTCCCATATAGCACTTAGAGTACTATCAGGGACAATAATTAAGTGTGCAAATTATCCTTCCAAAATAATCTTTCTCCGGCCTCTTGGATGACCTGTTTTTGACACCCCTTATCTAAAGGAATGTGACTAGTCAGTTGTTCAGTATATTTACATGATTTTACCTTTTTATGATTGTAGTTTGTGGGATGCTCCATTGGATGTGGGATGCATCCATTGGCAAGAATCAGCTCTGAAATGCCAATTCAAGGGCTTCAAGGACAGTAGAGGATGAGGTACCCTACTTGCATTTTACCTATCATCTCTTCTGAGTCTGAGTTAACTTCTTGTGTAGTGAATTGCTAATAAAAACTTCACTTCAACGTGATTAGGGGGCTTAGTGATTTGCAATTGTATATAGGATTCTAGATCTGCCTATTACAAGCCTATATAATCTTTTCCGGCTGGACAAAAATAATTTCAGGGTTGAACCTTTTATTGGTTCCCGAGGGGTTCTTGTACGTATTTGTAGGCATTGATTCGTCGATAATATATTCTTTTGAAATTTGTAAATATGGGTTTTTGTTTTTAGGTATTTTCATCCAACACCATGAAAAAAGATCATGTTTGTGGTTGGTTGTAAGATAGCTGTTGAGGTTAATGATTCTCTCTTGAACATGTAAATGATAAACTTGTAAAATACTTTACATTATTTTCAAGGTTATTTTTGTCCATTTATTTAATAAAGCTTGTGCAGACTGCAGTGCCTGATTTAAGTAACTGCAACTCAATTTTTCCAGAAGTTGGTACTATAAAAATTTGTTTAATGGTATTTCACTTTAGGTAAGACTAACTCTACTTCTTAGGTTAGGTTTGTAGAGTTGGTAGAAGAAAGACATAAAACAAAGCTTTTTCAATATTGAGCTACATGAGCGGAGTCGAACACTTAACATTGTTTGACATTAACAATTCATTTATCAATGATTTGAGTTTAGTACGGTTGTAGATTGAAATCGCGAATCAAGTAATAATTAGTTTACGAATTGATTTTTACTAAAATATTGTGAGGGTCTATTATGTGGTAGTAGTTATGATAGGTCTTTCTCTTATGCATTTACCAGTTCGTGCATATTTTGTAATTTAAATCGCTTGTAATTTAAATTGCTAATGGGGCCTCTATTTCGGGTGGGAGGTTTGGCTCTCGTGATTAACCCTTTAAAAAAAATTGATTTCTTCCGAGGAGGAATGATTTTTTTTTACTTTATTATTATTGTTAAATTTTTTTTTAGGTGTTGAGAGGTGGAATCATATAGGGTTTAGTTTAGACTCGAATTGTATAAGGTTGCACAGATAATGAAATGCTTGTCAGCCTATAGTTTGGGATGAAACTCAGCCCAATACCACTTCTAATTAATTGAGACAGGTTTGGAATCCCGACCCAGACCAATTTGTCCTAGCCTTTGGATCAAGAGTTTTGTCAAAAGATCAATTTACTTAAATCGGGTACTAGGCTTGGTTTAGGTTGAAACCCAGCTCAATGTCACTCCTAATATCAAAAAAATGATTCATGCACTATACCTTGTCATATGTTTGCACATTTTAAGAGTAGTTGGAGCAACCAAAATTGGTTACATACCTTGTTCGGCAGGTTCGCTCCTTAATGGAGATTGATCCTCACTCACGTATGGAGCCACCATTTTAGCCAACAATTTATCCTTTCATGGACCTACCCGGTGCAAGCGAAAACTAGACTGGTATGATCTCTTAAATACAGTTACCATGGTAGGACTACAAACGCTTGTCAAAATACAAACACCAAGCAACATAGTAAAAGTTTGAGAAGGTGAAAGCAGTCAAAACTTACTATTAAAGTAAGTACAGGCCTGGTTAGGAAAGGAGATCAAAAGTGATGAGCAAAATGATCTGTTACAACCTGAACCATAAGACCGTGCGTAGAGTATTCTACTGCTGCACATCTGCTAAAAGAGTTTTTGTATCTTCAATCTAGAGTATTTTGTATGTTAAAGCACTGAATCGCTAAACTATTTAGGCCGATGCTAGTGGGGATAACAAAAAAGGTGAGTCAGAGTATGAAGTGAACACATCACTTAAACATAACGTCTTCATGGTACTTATCTAGATCAGCATTAAGGGCTTCAGCCGAGATTTGTTCACGCTGACCTCTCCTCTGGACTTGCTGCCCTTGTGCCCTCCTCTGGCCTTGCCCTTGTGCCCGCATAGGTCCATGCTGTCTGTAACAGAAGAATAGCAACACTTAACAAATAATTAAGGCCAATAAAATGGTTTAGCAATTACAAGCCACTGCATCACAAACAATTACGGGCATGAAGTGGAAACCACATGTTCTACATGCATGCTGAAATAGAAGGAAATAATACTAAGAGGAATCTCAGCATTACCATTTACTATAAAAGAAAAACAAGGAAATCAAGATATCACACTATATTAGAATCCCAAATAGATATACAACCTCATTCTAATTAGAAGAGATCAATAACAAATCTTGACTAGAACAGGTGCCACTACATGAATGTCAAAAGTTATATGATAGTGAACAAGTTGCAAATTCCAATTGCATACTTCTTCATATGCCATTCAAGTTCCTTATACCAAGTCTTTTTTTTTTTTTTGCCACACAGTAGGATCCTCTCGTCTTTCAAGGTCTTTTTTCAACGTATCTTAGGCTAATAAGAATTTACTGCAACCAGATTTTGGGGGAAAACTTTAAAAATATTGCACGAGCAAATCTTACAGTGGTGCTATCAGGCAATTGGAGTTGGAAAAAAAACAGTAGTTCACAAGGCACCGACAAACTGAACTTGAAAAAAAGTAGCCACTCCAAGGATAATTGGGCATTTGCAGGTATGTTCTTCAAAGCAATTGAAGAAAATTTTGAGACAAAGGCAGACATACAACAGTTTAACAGGCAAGATTTAGGATTTGAAGAAGGGTAGATGCTTCAAAATGTTCTAACATTTCGTTTCACTAACGATGTTTCCTAGACAACAATATTTCCATACCACCCATCAGTTTCTCCTTTTCCCTCTTATTTGGGGCTAGTAGGGAGCCTGAGAGGCACACAGTAGACTCAAAAAGTGTGTACCTTCCAAAAGCTGCTCTCTGAGTCTCCATACCATGACTTGCTGAGGGTATAGCAGGGATAACATCAGATTCTAAAAGCACAATTTTCATTCGCTTCCCATCAAGAATCCGATCATTGTATCTCATGATAGCTTCTATAGCATCCGAACGCCGTTCAAATACAACTGCTGCAGTACCCTGTAATTGCATGAAACTCTATTTAATTAAAAACAGTGTATACAACACAGGACTAAACTACACTAATCCATGAAGATACCTTGGGTCTTCCACTTCCATCATAATGAATTGCATACCATTTGAGGTCACCAACATCTGAAAAGAGTACCTGCAATGATTACCATTTCAGAGCAATTTCCTATCATCAGTTTCTATACAATGAACTTGGATCAAGGTTAAAGTAACACCGACATCAATAGGATATTTACTTATTGAAGTGAACTAAAGAACTTCATGTTAGATTCTAATAAAAGATAATGAACATACATCTTTTTTTTTTTTTTGATGAACATAATGAACATACATCTAAATATCGATCTCAGAAGCTTTTAATCCCACTCTTGTAATGTCATTTTTTCTACCTAAAGTCTTCAAATACGACTAGCTTCATTTATCTCTGGATATTCATGGTACCCAGGCATTGTATTACTACTATACTCATGTTAATGCAACAACCACAAGAAACCACAGAACCATCTAGAATCAGAAGTGCATAACCATCTCCCTTGAGGAAATTCTATCCAAATTCGTAACCATTGCAAAATTCTTCAAGCATACATATTATAAGCAAAACAGAATATGCAACAACAGAGCATTTATATTTCCCCCTAATTCTTCAAAATTATTTTTCCTACTAATAGTTAACTTTACCTTGATATCTGCTTGAGTAACATTATAGTTCAAATTAGACACATGCAGCATTGTCCCCAAATTTCCATCGTTCGTTCTTCCAACCGCCTCCATTTCTCGCATCCTAACCCACTGATTTTGCAGACATAAAATCTATATAAAACACACACAAAAAACCGACGAAAAAAACAACGAAATGGAATTAAAACTTGAGCTTACTGGCGGCATAGTGTACGGCATCATCCTAGAATTTGAACTTCCGCCTCGGTTGACTAAGCGGCGAGTTGGCCCCGGACCACCGCTACCGGAGCCGCCGGAACCGCCATGACCACGGTTATTTGCTGCTTTGGCTTCCTTTCTCTTCTTGATCATATCATCAAGAGTCATATCCAAACCTTCAACCATTTTTTTGCGAATTTGTTTCAAGAAAAATGCAGAGAATTTCCAAGATATATTTTTCACTTTCTCGAGAGAGGAAAAAAAATGCAGATTGAAAATGGAAGAAGAAGGCGGTTTTTGAAAAGATGGTACGGAAATGCTGCTGCTGTTGCTGCCTACTCTTTTTTTTAAACTTTTTTTACAGCGGATATTGGTTCAGAAGTGAGGTGATATTACGTGTTTAGCCCTAGGTAGGAAGGTGAAGATAAAAAGTAGTAGGGGTAATTATGGGAAGAATATGTGAAAATGCTGAGTTTTGTCAGTTTTTTTTTACTGTGGGGGTATTATTAACAAGTAAGCAAGAGGTTTAATTAGCGCATGTTGGACTTGCTGTACAAGTTACTAAAAGTAGGCAAAAATCAGTGTACCCATTTTTTTATCCCTTTTTTGTCCCCACTAATTACATGCAAATAATCGATTGTATTATATATGTCATTATTTTTATGTTTAATAATTCACAATTTATCATGTGTATATATATAATTAAAAACTAACTAATGTAGTGAAATAAAAAATGAGGATAAAAGATTTCTACTGCTAAAAATAGCTTATGATGGTAATTTAAATTTATGAAAATGGCTATAAATATTATGTCCTATAACTATGTCGTAATTCATGTTCCTCCTGTAATAATCATGTCATATGGCTTAAAAATTTTAACACTAAAATATTTACTGTCAAGATTGTTTAACCATACTGAGAGTGATAAGTTGCATTGCGTATTCATATAACAAGACTGTTTAATACGATTGAGAAATGTGAGACACGTGATATGATATTATATGAGGGATATGTATGAGGATATAGTTATATGACAGAAGATTTATAGCTTAAGAAAATAATTATTTGGATTGTAAAATTGAGAAATTTTGTTCCGGAATTAGGTGGTATTTCTCTAATAAATAAATGAGTCAATGTTGTT
The DNA here is from genome assembly GCA_026122235.1 of Vinca minor. NCBI lineage: Eukaryota > Viridiplantae > Streptophyta > Magnoliopsida > Gentianales > Apocynaceae > Vinca > Vinca minor. Next base: position 192,386 of record JAOCZM010000271.1, read on the forward strand.
TTGAAGCTCAATTGTTTTTTTTTTTTTGGCTAATTAGCTTAAAGAGTGAGTTGATTTAATATGTAGTTGAACTTGGATATGTATTAACTTCAATACTAGTAGTAGCATTTGGCTTGATTTTCAGAATTTCTGTTTTGAGATTGAAAATATTAATTATTTATGAAAAAAGAAATGACATTTAATGTAAATATTTTTTGTTGGAGTTCAAAATCAAAGTGGAACACGAATGCACAAAAGTTTGGTTACTTACTTCCTTAATCAAGAAAGTAAAATGACACTCCCTCAATTTTAAAATAGTAGTAACATTCGAAGTTTTTATATATATTTTTATAATAGTTGCAATATTTATATTATCAATATGCGTTTTTTTCATTCGTACCCCTTATAGTATATGATTGAATCAAGTCTCAATTTGAAATTTCTTCTTTTAGTCATAAATTAGTCTCAAATCTAAATTCAAATTATACATGATTTAACATTAGCCTAATTTGTCTACAAGGCATATGGGTTTTCTATAAGTATTGTACTTATAGTTTGAGTCTTCGAATTACTTGGTACGATGTCATAAATTAAAGTGGTGACATACAACATTTTAAGAATAATAGTTCACTTATTCATATATAATTTGTGATGGACGACATTTCATGAATAATCGTAGAGGAAAGCGCTCTATCCCAATCTATCCCAATTTCTCCCTTCATATATGCATCTACTTATAAAAGACTCTATAAACATAATGCATAATAGTCTACACAGTTTTTTGACTGCTCAAATTACAATTAGACCCATCGTTTGGGTACGCCAGTCTGTAAAAAAATGACAAAACAAGGCTTACTCAAATTTCTCTCCCAATAAGCCGCAAAATATCTATTCAATTCACACGTGTAGAACGATTATGTGTTATTGTATGAGTTGACCAAACACCTAAATTTGTTAAAGAAGAATAAATAATTGTTTTTGATAGCTGAATGAATTGATCAAACACTGAACTTTATTCGAGAAGAATAAAAAATTGTTCTTTGATAAATAACGATTTATTTTCCACCATGACAATTTATTTATTGAGACGAAATTAAGTGGTTGGATCAACTTATCCAATAATACAATCAACTTACTCCGCTCGTCGTGTGGAGTGATTACTGATTAGTGAACAGATGTGACCCATACAATGGACCCCACCACGGACTCCTTAACCCGTTTAACCTTTTCAGCTTCTGTCATCGTTTTTTTTACCGCTAACCGCCAATTCTCTGAAAAGAGAGCAAAAAAAAAAAGTAAATAAATAAAACCAAAAAAGTTCACAGAGAGAGATGTCGGAGGAGGGCGATGAACTGGTGGAGAACAACACTGCGAATGTAGAAAACGGCGGCGGCGACGGAGATGGCGGTGGAGGAGCTAATTTAGCCGCCGAGGTTAACGTTGTTGCTGTTGTTGATAATAATGGAAACGAGTTAACTACAGAAAGCAGGGAAGAAGGAGAGCTCTCCTCCTATTCCTCCGACGTACGTACTGATTTTTCCTCTTTTTTTGTTTCGATTTCTTTGTTTGAAACCTAATTTTCAGCTTAAGATTGTCATTTTCATGTTAGTAACGAAGAATTTGATCAGGTTTTGGTCATTTCTGGAGTTCGTATTTCTGTATTTTTCTCTGTTGGCGGCTGCTTTTTCTTACTTTTGACTTTGTTTTGTTTATTTCATTTATTGGTTACAGATTTTTTCTAGTATTTTACTCCTCTCAATTCTATAATATAATTCGTTTATGACATTGTTTTTCAATCAAAATATCAATATTACTCTCTTAACTAAAATTAGTACTATACAAGTAATATTTCCCTCTCGGGCTGGGAATGCCGCGTGCCTCTCGGCACTGGGTTCTATATTGATTTCCAAGAAACAGCAAGCAAATTCATTGAAAAAGAATGATCATTGGATAAGTAACCTATACTACAATGCACATATATAAACCTCTCCTTTCCAAAATGCTACTGAATTACCAGAAGCACGAAACAGCAAAATTATAAGGCAGCAAAATCTCGGAAAACAGAAAATAGAAAACAGAAAATCATACAGCAGAAAAAACAGAAAACAGAAAATTTGAAAACAGAATACATTCATATATTACCCTTCTTTTTCCCAAAATGTTAACTAATTAACAGAATCATGAACAAGAAAGAAAACAGAAACAAGAAGAAAAGAAAAGAAAAGAAGCCGCAAGCAAGCAGAAACCGAAAACAGAGAAATCCGACACATAGATGAATACCTTCAAAATTATATTCTTTAATAAGAATTGAATAATATACTAATATTGATATTTTGACAAAAAAAGTACTTTTTTTGCTTCCTTTATTTTTGTCGCTAACATGTCCTTGACTTATAGAGTGTTTCTACTTTCTAGACCAATAAAAAATATTGTTTGTTTTTTATTCTTCTTTTGACTTATTTAGTGGTTGCTTTTTTAGATTTGGAAGAAGGAACCCTAATCTGAGAGAGACTAGTTTACAAATGGTTATATATGGTAGTTTTGCAAGTAGATTTGGTTAGAGGCGTTTCAAATCAGTTTCGGTTTTGGTGTTTATTCGATTTGCTTACTTTGCCAAGAGGAACGTTGGTGTTTTTGTTTGAGTTGGAGAGAATTTGGCGTTTAATGGATTTGATTCATACAGAAGGACTACCATGAAGCGGATCCGGCATCTCAGTTTGCCGAATGTAATGCCGAAATGGAGTCTGTTCAAGTTGCTTCCATGAACAAGATCACTCAGGTTACTGAACCAGGTAGGTTTTATTACTTATGAAATGTGTGAATAAACTTCATTGTTCAATTTATTACTTCCCGTAGTATTTTTCTGCTAGGTGTGGTTTATTGCTAACCACGGAAACAGTGTATTCTTATTGCTAAGATGGCTAGTTCATTTGACATTTAATTTTCTTAGGGCACTAATAATTTGCTGCCCTTATTTAGGAGTTAATGTTTATTGGTTTCTACATGAGTCTATAACAGGGAACCCAGAATGAATTTTGTACCTTGAAACTATGCTTACCAAATTTGTAATAAGTTACTTTTGATTTTGTCCGGTAATTCATGCATTTTGTGCTTCCTGTAGCCAGCATATCCTAGTCGTTTAATTCTTGAAAAGCTTCATTTTGCTTATTGGTGTGTTTATTTATGTTGCAGAAACCTGTAGCATGGTTGGTGCATCTTCAAATCCTTATCCACAGTTAGACCATCAGAAAGGTACTCTGAAAAGTAGAGGGCAATTTGTGCCATTTTTGATCGGGTTTTCAGATGATGACTCTGGAAGTGATTCTCATGATAGTAGGTACAGCAACTTAGAAAGTAAAGACAACGCTCAAGGAGCAGATAAAAGTAGAAGACCACCTTTACCTTCTTTACAAAAATCACAAACTTTGCAACAGAATAGAGTGAAAGAGGATAGCTTGCTGCCCAAACAAATGTCTGTTGGTCGTCCAGCTGTTTCTTCAAAGGACAAAATCAATGGAGCTACTTCAAGCAAGGCTGGACGGGCACCTGGTTGCAGAAATTTGAATAACCCAAAAAAAGGGTCTGGCCAGGACCAACTAAAAAGAAAAAATGTTCAATTCAATACCACTAAAATGCAGGATCTACGCCAACTAATTGAAATTCGAGAAAATCAAATAAAGCTCAACACGACCCAGCAAACAAAAATTCCAGTTACCAGTTCATACAGGGATCAGAGTGCTAAGAACCTGATTAATCCAGTGAGTAGGGTGCGTAAAGCAGCTCAGGTTCATGACTTGAGGAGTAATTTGAACAATCCTGATAAGAAGCGTCTAAAAACAGGTGAACCACAGTCAAGTAAGCTGTGCTTGGATTGCAGTAAGAATTTTCATACCATTGGAAAAAATTATGGCTAGTAACTATGGAAAACAGAATGTAGAAGATTGCTGTTATTGTTGTTAAAAAAATGCCCTCGACCATCTAAAACAAGTCTTGGAGAGCGGAAACAAAACGTGAGACAAACTTTGATTTCTTCTGCAAAGCCTCTTACTGTTGGGAGAGATGATAAATGTGGTGTTTCTTTCTTTGAGAATTGGACAACTAATTTCATAAGATGTGAAGGTGATAACTAATGTCTCATGATTACCCTGTAGGTCCACAAGTCATTGCCAGTAGCATGTCGGATGGTATGAATGCTAAAACAGTGGGTCCAATCGTTTCACCGGATCAAACTGAACAAACAAGGAAAAGGCCTGCTGGGGATTATCATTTGAAACAAGTATGTGCTATATGCAAATGATGTTTTACTTTATGGCACAAGGGAAAGTTGATTGGATCACTAGTCGCGCGTAATTGAGACAATTTTTTATTATGGCCGCTCTTTATTATGAATTTACACGGTACTATATATACACATTACATGGATATAGTAAGCTGTCTTCTAATTTGGTTGCTAGAGGGTGTTATGGCTTTGCTAGATTTGGATGGAAGTATGACTTTGGCCATGGGTAGAAACAAATGGAGTATCAATGTAAAAATGACTATGCGTAATCCTTTATTTTGTTCAAGTAGCTGATCGCAATTACTTGGGACTAAGGCTTGATTGTTGTTGGTGGTGTTGATTTTTTCTTTGATAGAGATGCTAATTTAATTAAATAGGTTAAATGTCATAAAGTAAGAGAAAAGACTGCAAGCTAGTGCACCAGCCTTTCTATTATGATCCTCTCTTCTCTAGGTGGAAACTGAAGTTTGCTACAGTGTTTTTTTCCTGGTGCAATTGCTCTTTAATACCATATTCAAGTATTTTCACCGAGATTAAGTCTCTCTCTTGATTAATTTAGGGGTCTCTGAAGTAATGTAATTAGCAGACACATAGATGAATAATTTTTAACTATTTCTGATTTAATTTACTTGCAATCATGCGAGTTTATATTTACTTTTTTAACCTTTATTCCCTTTTTCTGTTTGACCTACTCCATTGCATAGTTGTCCTGCCTGTTGTATTTGTCCTTGTTGACAGCTGGATACGTTACATAAGCCTGTGTCGGCGATCAGTTCTAGGTTTACTTTTTAAGTTTTCTGGCGAAGGGGAATCAATAGCTAGTTTCCTTCTCCATTGTAGTACATGGCGCTCTTTCTCTGAGCAAACCATCAGTGAAATAAACCATACCAGCGTGCTGAATCAGTGGGTTTGTTGTAGGCTTTTGTTTGATCTGGCAGGTTGGTCTGTTTTTCTGTTAGTTCAGACATGGATTAAGAGGGAATCTTGTTTTCATTCTTTCCTTTTTTGTTATTTGTTTTTAAAAAAAATTTGGGGGTGGGGGTGCCATGAGGAAATGGAAATGTGATTACTCGCTTCATCGGGACATGTTTCTGGTCCTCATGATGATACTTTCCGTTTTCTTGTTTAAAAGGAAAGAAATCCGCCCTCCTCCATGGTTGATTCTTGTAAATGATCTTTTAAGGTTCTTTTGTGAATTGCTAATTTTTATCTCAGATCTGAAGTGGAGAATTGTTTCTTTTTGGGTGTGGGTTTCATATCACCCTATTTTGATGATAAGAGGTTAGGAATTAGGAAACTACCAAGTGAAGTTGAGTTTGATCACAGATGCCCGGGAGGGGGGGGCGCAAAATTCTAGTATCATCTAGATGTCCAAGTCGGGATGGGTTTAGTGCAATGTGGTGGTTGGTATTATTCATTATATCGCTTAGTTTTCTGCAATGATAAAATATTTGAAAGTTGATCGACTCTCGGATCATAAATGTTGAATTGGCTGGTTTTTGATATGATGGCAACAGAAGATGCAAGAACTATGCATCGGGCTAGCATCAATTGTAGGAAATCTAGGAGACTAGGACTAGGAATGTTCTAAAACCTGCAATCATATGATAAGAGAAACGGAAAAAACTTTTCCTTTTATTGTGGGGGAGGGGAAGGGAGGGAGGTGAATGGCCAGTAGTTCAAGCTAAATGATCAAACCATTCCGAACAACCTGCGTGCGATATCAATATGGTTTCAGTTTTCTGATGTGAAATTCTAGAATCTGCCTGTAGTCTATGTTACTCGGACTCTCCACTTAGCCATGCCGTACCCGTGTCCACCGGGTATGACGTTGGTATTGGTATGGCAAACGTACCTGACATGGTCAATTCCATATGGGTACTTTGACCATGGCTGCCGGCTGTGAATTTGGGCTGAGTTTGGGCGGATTCTGGTGCTTGAACAAAATTGCAACAATGATTAAAGGGAACATGTAATAGAGAAGACTCTAACATGGGATTTGAAATTAGCATGTTTTGAATCTTTATTGTGGCTGCAATTGTTAGAAAAAGGAAGAGAATTTATTAGGGTTGGTGGAGTCATGGAGAGGAGACGATGGGGAACAGGGGAAGAGTGGTTGAAGACAGCTTTTTTGATATTATTAAAACTTATTTATTGTAGGATCCTATTTTTTTATTATGAATTAAAATTTATTTCCGTATCCCCGTACCCGTGCCCGAATTTGGAGAAGTGTCCCCGTATCCTTTATTTTAGATGTTTAAGTACCGGACACCTAAATACATACCCGTACCCGACACCCGTACCCGTGTCTGAGTAGCATAGCCTGTAGTCTTAAAAATTTACAGGTCTTAGTTATTGCATAAGTTGATTCTCTTTTGATTGCAAAGATTCTAAATTTTCATGTGGATTTAGTTGATCTGGTTATTTTTATGCCTTTTCTTTTCACCACTTTTTGTTTCCCTCGTCTTACTCTTAGAGCAATATGAAGTTGATTCGGATCCATTGGCAACGTATGGTGATACACCTCCAAATAGACATACTAAGCAAGTGTTTCCCATGCCCTTGTTATTAACACTGGGTTCATTTTAGTTTTATTTCTAATTCTATATTCATTATGGCCCTTAAACTTTACAATGGATTTCTTCTTTCCTTCCACAATAGGAACCCGCAATTAATGCAAGTTTCTTAAATTGTTAGGACAAACTAAGCATCAAGAGGAGTAGCAACATGAATATACCTTCAATGCTGGAGTTTGAGGATTTATTAGATCAGGAACTAGAAGAAGCACAAGAGCATCGGCACAAATGTGAAATTGATGAAAGAAATGCTCTTACAGCTTATCGGAAAGCTCAGAGAGCACTTGTTGAAGCTAATACTAGATGCTCTGATCTCTATAGTAAAAGGGAGCTATATTCTGCCCAACTTCAATCTCTTATGATGGAAAATCCAAATCAGTTTTTCTCCTCCAGACCTCATGATCAGACTCAAGCTGGATTAAGTGTCTCTAATAAGAGTTCTGATGTTGATTTGCATCCAAGACTCACATCAAGCCACCATGTGCAAGCTTCATCTGACATCAATGGCAGAAGGAAGTGTGATTCCAACATTCCTCCCCGTAACGGTGCTTATCAAGGTCAGTGCCATCTAAATGTGGAAGGACAAAACTTCGTTTCTGGTCCATGTGTTGAGCCTGGTGGAAGTTCATCGGAGGCTCATAAGCAGGATGATGTGTTACTTGATGGCTGCTCTTCTGATGATGATACAACTCTGTCAGCTGATGAGGATGATGAGATATTTAATTCGGAACCTAAATCTTCTCAAACATCTGGGTGTGATGCAGGAAGAGACAAGGTCAGAAATCATGGGTCACAAGGGCAACTATCTTTGGATAGTCCTGAGGATTCTTTGCTTCTAGAGGCATCGTTGAGGTCTCAGCTTTATGAAAAGCTAAGAACAAAAAAGTTGTTGAAAAGGGGTACAGGTCAGATTATTGAATCTGCAAATGAAATATTAAAAAATGATGATGGTGGAGAGATGATGGCGGAAATTGCTGAGAAAGCACCACTTCTTGAGGCTGAAATCAATAATAATCCATACTTTGAGAGTAAGATTTCTGCATCCGAATTATCTGTACCAGACTAGCATATCTCTTTTATTAAAGGTTACCAAGGACTAAAAGGTTTTGAAAATATCAGAACATAGTTCTTTATTTTGTTCTAAGGTGCGTGAATGATACACCTTCCACCACATGTTTCTGGAAATTTTTTCATTCTGACTTCTACTAGTTACAGAAATTTTCTTACCTTCTCAATCCTCTAATTAGGAGTACTTAGTTTTGTCAAACTATAAATTATGTGGTTCTGCAGTAACTTATTACCTCTCTGCCTTGGCCTCCTATCTTGTTTGCACCACCACATATTAATTCCTTATTTATGGTGCTCCAGCCTGTGATTTCCATCTATTATTAACCCATTGACCTGTCTATCTAGGTGCTGACAGGTTCAGTTAGAAATATTGGTAAAATAATGTTCTCTTTTAGTTCCTTATACTCGGTTCATTCCATGGGGGTCCTGTAGTTGGTTCATTTCTTTCTTCAAGCATAGTGGAAAAATGTTCTCTCTTTTGGGGCATTGGATAGGAAATACTTTTCAATAGAAACAATTGTCATGAAATTTGAATTACATGTTATCTGACTAACTATTGATTGGTAGTTTCACTTTGCAGTAGTTTGTATCTAATTCATTTTGCGACTTAAGATTGTAGTTTTTTTTATATGTTGACCCGACCAAGAATGTCTTCTCATCATGTTCGATTGTTGTTTTGAATTGAAGTAAGCTTTCGATTCTATACACAATTATACCATTTCCCTTTTGAATTTTAGGTGTTCATGAGCCCGAAAGATTCCCTGAACTACCATTCCCGATCAGCAGCCACTCTGATATGATCCCTCCAGAGCATGGATCTCTTCCTGTTAGTGATCTGGCACAGAGCAACTTTTCTCTTGAAGGTCTACAGTCAACAATCTCAGTCACCTTCTTGTGTCCCACTATGAAAAGTGCTTTTGTCCACCTGAATGTTAAAGAACCTGTTGGTCTGCTGCCATCACAGCCTTCAAGTTCAGATATTCTTAGTTCTGATATTAATGAGAATGGAATGCATCCGAACTGTATTGAAAATCAGATGATCAGATTGACTGCAGATACCACCGAGCAGACATCATTGAGTTTCTATGATGGAAAAAGCGGGTGTTACTCCTGCAATCTTGCAATTGATCCACTATGGCCACTTTGCATGTTTGAACTCCGTGGCAAATGCAACAATGATGAGTGTCCTTGGCAACATGTTAAAGACTACTCTTGTATCAGTATGCAACATGATGCAAATGATGACACTGGTATGGCAACTTTTCTAATGAGTGAAATGGAATTCATGATGTTTTTATACTCACGCTGTATTTTCCTTCTTAGATGGTCAGGTTCAAAAAGCATCACGAAGAGAAGAAGTTTCTAGTACTGCAACTGCCCCCAAGTCTATTGATCATCTTCTTTTAGTTCCTCCTACTTATACGGTTGGCTCAGATGTTCTAAGACCTACACAATCATTAACATCTACATTGGCTCAAGATTATGGGCAGTGCTGGCAGAAGTGTTTCAGCAATTTCTTGGTCCTTTCGAGTTTGTTTGCCAAAACTTCAGCCTCAAATGAGCCATTTTTGCATGGCACTGAAGCTCGTTTTGAAGTCCATGGTGATTGGAATCGGCAATCATCTTATTTTCACAGTAGAAATGGGAAAGTGGTATATGAAAGAATCCATTATAACTTTTGTGCTTTTTTGTGTTAACGTATTGAACGTGATGCTGAATGTGGATTTACTCCTGATCATTTTTGCTTGGAAACTGGTTTTGAATGTTTTTTTATTTCTTAAGAGGTACTTATTTTTCAACATCCAAATGCCTACCCCTTTGAACTCGGTGTGCGGTCTTTTAACCGCTTGAATACTAAATCCACCAGCTATAGTATCTTTTTTGTTTTTTGGCTTTGATTTTAGGACATGATTCCGTAGCAAACGTGAGGGGGACTACTGTTTCAGTGTTATTCTTTGAGCAGCCACTTTGTGCATTGATTGTCAAAGGTTGGGTCAGTCTCCAATCCATATGTTTCAATGGTATTTTGGGAGCAACCACTTTCTGCATTTATTGTCAAATGTTAGGTCAGTTTCCTATCCATAGCCCGCTCGTACCCCCATTTATTGGGGACTTAATGGGTTATGTTATTATTGTTGTCGTTTTTTTTTTGCCAAGTGCTAAATGCCTACCCCTTGAACTGGGAGCAGCCACTTTGTTCATTTATTGCTAAAGGTTAGATATGTCCCCTATCCATCCCCGCCCATACCCCCAATTATTGGGGACTTATTGGGTTATGTTGTTGTTGTTGAGTGTTACATTTCTTTTGGCTTCCTGCAGGCATTTTTTTTTATTATCTATACTTGTGTGAAGAGTGTTCTCATGTTATTTTAGTTTGTCTTTACTCTTGTTTCCATTCTCTTGGATTTTCTTTTATGATTTTATCTCATAATTCATCTTTCTAAACTTTATACCACACTCCAGACGCGGAAACTCTGAAATATTTCCTTAGTTACATTAAATAGATTAGTTGCTCCTGCATTTAAAAAGATTCCGTGATTCTCCTTTCTTCATGCTGATTTTTGTTTTATTTCTTGCTAAATGGATCACATTGGACACCTATATAGACGCATCAATGTGTAATTTTCCTTCAATACTCCTGTTAATTTACCACTTCATCTGAAAGCTTAAATTTGCTGGAAATGGGTGCACCCTACTGATTTGCTTGTGGACTGGATACTCCTCAGTAGGTCCACCATGTAATAATGTGTGTGGACAGGCCTTTTACACATATGGCCTCATTTTGATACCATGTGAAATTAGCACCACACTAAGAGCTAGCTCGAGAGAGGAGTGTACTATACAGATATGTAAAACCATCGGTTATTTTGACTTGAATTAGTTGATTATGTGCCCTACTTACTGGCTTGTTACTTTCTTGGTGTTTAACAGGGACAGGTTAGTCATTCTTATGCTGATGTCGATCAATCCGTGGAAATGGCTCTTCTGAATTTTAGCAAGGAGGGCAATAAGAAGAAGGGCCGAATAGAGGTAAGATAGCTTAAATATAGCTTCTGGTCATCTCTTCGATAGACTGAAGCAATTGGGTTCTTTATATTTACCTTTTCCCCTCTTTTATGTAAAAAACACAGGCCCTTGGAGTTCTCTCTCCAGCTATTGAAGCAAATCCTAGTTCTGCAGTTCTCTGGATGATTTACTTGCAGATTTACTATTTCCAGAAGTCAATTGGAAAGGATGACTTATTTGAGTATGCGGTATGTGCTCTACTTCACATTTTCATAATTCAGGAGTGGGGGTTTAGTGAGTGGCCTACTGCCTTCTCACAGGGTATAATTTGTGGTTAAAGTACTACAATTGTCTATAAGTCGCATATTTATAAGCAAATCCTTATTTTCTTTATGGAATAACAACTTTGAACTTTCATTGTGTATCTGGACTTGATTTATTGATCATGTTGGGGCTTAGCAGTTGTATAAAAAATATGCAGTCGCAATATTTCATGCTCTTTATTTGAACATTCTTCGTTCCACTTCCCCAGCATATTCTTTAGTAAACAACATATGCATATTTCATGAATTCTTCTATTCAAATGTCCAGGTTGATATGAATAAGGAATCTTATGATCTTTGGCTTTTATTCATCAATAGTCGAGAACAGCTCGATGACCGGTTAGCCGCATATGAGGCTGCACTCTCTGCCCTTTCTCACCATGCTTTTTCTGGTAACGGTGATGCCTTGCATGCTAGTCAGTACATCTTAGATATATTTCTTCAGATGATGGATTTTATGCGCAGCTCAGGGAATGTTGGTAGTGCAATTGAGAAAATCTCTGGTTTGATTCTCTCCGCTAAGGATATTCATGAGCCCTGTCAACTGACAATGCCCAATGTCATTTCATGTTTGACTATTTGCGACAAATTCTTCTTCTGGATCTCTTGCGCTTACTTAGTTTTGTACAAGAAATTGCCTGACCCGGTGGTACACAGTTTGGAAAGTTGGAAAGAATCTTCTATTTTAGAGTGGCCTGACATTCATCTAACATTTGATGAGAAGCAACTAGCTGGTCCATTGATGGATATGGCATTGGAGTTTCTAGTGTCTTATATGGATCATGAATCACTTGGAAATGAAAGAACTCTAAGAGTGGCGCATCATTTTGCTCTCAACCATGTTAAATGCGTATCAGTAGTTGAAGGTTTTGAATATGGTAGACTTCTGTTAGAAGAATACATCACTTTGTACCCGTCATGTGTAGAGCTTGTTCTGATGGAAGCTCGGGTACGATACCACATAGGGGGTCTTAGTTTTGATGGATTTGAAGAAGCACTTGGTAACTGGCCAGATGAAGTGCCTGGTGTACAGTGTCTTTGGAACCAATATGCTGAAAGTGCACTGCAGAGCGGGAAATTTGATTCCGTACAAGAGTTAATGGACAGGTGGTTTCAGTCTGTTGTAAAGAAGGCTCAAGATCTGCATCGTGATAAGGCCAATTTGCTGCTCTCAGCTTCGGCATCAGATCTCTGTACCTGGTTTTCTTGTTATAGCCAGACAGACAATATATTCGGAATACTGAATCTTTCCCTTTATAAAATATTGCAGGATGATCACACTGATGCTTTGTTGGCATTGAATCAGGCATTGAAATCTGCTTCTGCAGATAATTATTGTCATTGCCTGAGAGAACTTACCATGTTCTTGGTCACCAATAGTATCCAACATAATGGGAAAGTTGACGTAAAGCATGTACTGAGCAGTCTGAATGTTCATCTGACTGATGGCCGAGCATGGATTGCTGCTGAATCACTCTCGCGAGCTTACATTCAGAAAATCGGGAAGCCAAGAGCCCGACACCTCGTCTCCAAGATGCTAAAACCAGTATCGACAAATTTCTCTCTAATGAACATGGTCGTTGAGATATGGTATGGCTTACTTTCGATACCCCAGATATATGATAATCTAGTGGATTTGGTTGATTTTGTAGAAGGCGTGATGGAGATTATGCCTTCTAATTACTTGCTAGCAATGTCTGTCTGCAAATCGTTGATTAAAAGCTCCTCTCTGAATGATTCTACAAGCATTTCTTTCTGGGCAAGCTCGCTCTTGGTAAACGCTCTCTCTCATGCTGTTCCAATAGCACCTGAATATATCTGGGTTGAATCTGCAGAGATATTGCTCAACTTAACAGATAGTCAGGAAATAGGGACGAGTTTTCACAAGAAAGCTTTATCGGTGTACCCATTTTCGATCAATCTGTGGAAATCTTATCTTTGCTTATCTGAGGCTGCCGGAAGTGTAGATTCCGTTAAAGAAGCAGCCAAAAACAAAGGAATTATGCTCGACTGAGAAAGTTGTATATAGAGAATGGTTGGTTGGTTGCTTTAGGGTCAAATGAAGCAATTTTTAGGGCAAACTTTTCCTCCTTAGAAGTGTGAACATATGTGAAATTAGTGTACAAGATAGTTAAAAGTGTTTATGTTTTGTAACTAATATCAAATTAGTATTGTTGGTAACTAATGCTTGGCCAGACAAGTCTTTTCTCCCCCTTCTTAATCTTAGTCCAATTGTCATCATCTTGGTATGTGTTGCCTTTTCCGACTACGTGTGTTGAACTTATTGGTACATGAGTAACTTTTAAAATGATCATAAATTACTCAAACGCTATTTTGAACCTGCACGGCTCGAGCTCCGATTAAATGGTTATTAGCCTTTTGGGAGCTGAGCTAGGGCTTAAGCAATTTAGAGATGTGACCAAGTTTGGGCGTTGCGAGACCGGTCTCATGAGGCTATTTGAGTATAATTGTACGTGTTATAGCGAGTTAATCTAAACAATCAACAATTTTTTTTCTCAAACTATTTTCTTTGTTGGACATTCATGAATCTATTTTTTTCTGGGAAAAAAATGGCTCAGGTTAGTTTAAAAAAAAAAAAAAAAAAATCATTATTTCTTCTAGGGGAAGATAGGGAAGAAGCACAAGGAGCAATTTTACTTTGTCTAAAACTACATTTAACACTGAAACCTAAACAAAAAAGATATGTTAAGTAGATATACTTCTCTCATGAGACATTTTGTGGATAGAGAGGTGTTCGGATGTGAGCTGCTAATGCCAAAACGAGATTACATATTTAACTCCCTTTGTAGTATCATGCTGAAAGGGCTCATTATCGGGTATTTTTCGAGTAAGAGTAAAATTTGTTGGGTTCAACTTTATTTGTAGTGATATAGTGAAAGAGCCTCAGTATTCAAGCATTCCCTGCATAAGAATCAAACATTGTATGCACTGTAACACGAACTCAGTCCGAGTTAGTCTCACTAGACAGGGATATGGTGAGCTATAAGACAAAAAATAAGAAGAATATATTATGTTTCCAAACATGAAAACGTCTTCGGAAAAATTATTTGATGATCATAATTTATGGTAAAAAAAATTAATGATTAATTAGATTCCTTATTTAGTGTAATTAATTACTTTTTTGTGGTGATTTGTAATTAATTAGGTAACTACTCCTTTCTATTTCCTTATTCTTACTGATAATTAGAAATCCTTCCGGATCCTTTGCAGAATAGTTTTTTTCCAATATATAAAGAATATCTCATAACAGGTGTAATGAGGCTCAAAATGGTGTTCGCGCGGTAAAAAAAAAAAAAATAAGTGTTCGTTTCAAATTAACCTTAAACCTAAAAAATTTAATTCAACGTACGAGAGAAGTTTTGCACGTGCGGAATTTACCAGTTAAAGAAAAACGTAAACAAAGGCGGATATTAAGGAAGACGCGGGAACCTAACGGCTAGTTCCTTTCCAAATCCGATTTGGATTATAAAAATCTCGCTTCCATTCAGGAGATTTACAATAAACTCTCTATAAATTCAGAACAAAAAACTAAGAGATTTATGCTATTTTTTATTCTTGAAGAGCAAGTAATCGTCTTCTTCTCCGGTAAGATTATTTACTCTGCAATTTCATTCTTCAATTCAATTTTTGCTCTCTTCTTGATAATTTTACAGAGTTTCTTACTTTTTGAGGGAGATTTAATCAAGGGTTTTTATCTGAAATTTACAAAGTTTCTTAATTTTTCGCGGGAAAAATTTCAAAGCATGTCGAACGTAATTCTAGCTGGGTACCGATTCATTCCGACAGACGAAGATCTAATCGATATACTAAAGTCGTTCTTGGAATTCAAATCCCAAGGGAAGCAATTTCCTTCAAGCCCTGTTCCTGAAAAAGTTCTTTACGGAGAAAACGCAACTCCATGGATGATTTTCGGAGAAAAAGAGAATTGGGAATGGGATGTTTGTGGAACGAAGTGTTGGGGCAGCGGAAGCAAACACGCGGATATTATGGAGAGAAAAAAGAAGAATAAATCAAATTAACACGAAAGAACACCACTATTTTTAACGTGGTTCGAATTCAGCGCAGACCTACATTCATGACCTAAAGGGTAAAAACTTCCACTATATAATTTTTGGACGGAACAAAATTACAAACCCTCTCGGGAACCAAACTCAGTAAACTCGCCATCTGAGTTGAAAGCTGTTATGTCCTAGATAATTGGAACACTTGTACTAGACTCAATCTAAACTGTGCAACAGCTAATAGACCAATGTCTCACCAATAATCACAGAAATAAGCAACACAGGAATAATTTAGATATATTGATAATGATCCAAAAAGGAAATAGTCTCAGTACATAATCTTTAAGCAACTCACTGTTTCATTACTTAACTAACTCAGATAACAAGTAAACTATTGAATAAAAAGATTGAAGAAACAAACTCAGTAATAATGCCGAAGCTGCAAGCCACCAGCGAATTCCCCTGAAACAGAGAAGGTCTTCAAGTTAACTCCAAGAACAGAAAGAATAGAATTCAAGAAGGAAAATAAGAGTTCTAAGGAGAGAGAATTACGAGATGAGAAAGATGGGAGCAGCCACTTTGATAATACATTTCTGAATGCTTCTTCCTCCTTGCAACTTTTTATTTATATCTAGGGCTCAGCTCCCAAAATAGATCCAGCCCTCCAGCTCAGCACTTCTGACAGGAAGTTGGGAATGGACTGAGATCCTTGAATATACTCTTCTAGCAAATGGGAATGGAACAGCAATAAAGTGATGGAGATATTGCTGCCTTGTTCTGCGAAGGAGCAGTGAAAAAGACAAAGTGAAAAGGAAACCGTGACGGCACCGTTTTGTTTAATTAACTCCTTTAAATGGAACGACACCATTTCGATGTCAATTATTTCCCCAATTTAAAGAGCCCTAATTACTTCAACTGATTTCCCCTCTCTTTTTTAAATATAACTCCCAACTTCCATCTTCTTCTTGTCATGGTCCTGACACTCCCCCTCATTAACTACAGCCTTGTCCTCAAGGCTGTAAGTTGGGAAACTGTGCTTCAATAACTTCACGTCTTCCCAAGTAGCCTCTTCCACTGGTAGCCCTTCCCATTTGATCAACCACTGCACGGATACTCTATTGCCTTTTTTCATAAGTCTTCTTTCCAACACCCCTTCAGGTGAAATCTTGAGTTGTCCTTCTACTCCCACCTTAGGTAGTTCTATCATCACCACTTTGCCTTCCCCAATTTTCTTTTTCAGCAGACTAATGTGGAAAACATGATGAATAAGAGATTGCTCTGGTAGTTCTAGCTTGTAAGCTACCTTGCCAAATTTCTGTAAAATTTTGTAAGGTCCATACTCCATAGTATTTAGCTGCTAGCTTCATATTCTTCCTCAGAGCCAAAGTAGACTGCCTATAAGGTTGTAATTTCAAATAAGCCCAGTCCCCAATGTCAAACTCCCTCCCAGTCCTCTTTTGATCAGCATAGAACTTCATTCTTTCTTGTGACTTCTGTATATTTTCTTGTAATAGGACCTCAATTATCCTTCTTTCCTCCATGTAATCCCTGACTGCCTCATTGTTGTCAAGCTGATATGGTCCCAATGCCAGTATGGGAGGTTTGTGCCCATACACAGCTTCAAAAAGTGTCATCTGTATGGCTGTGTGATAAGTAGTGTTGTACCACCACTCAGCCATTGACAGCCAACTACCCCACTTGCTAGGCTTATTTCCACAAAAACACCTTAGATACATTTCTAAGGTTTGGTTTACTCTTTCAGTCATACCATCACTCTGGGGATGGTATGCAGTTAACATGTTTAATTGTGATCCCAAGCACTTGAAAAGTGATTTCCAGAAGTGGCTGGTAAACACTTTGTCCCTGTCAGTTACTATGCTTTCAGGCATACCATGTAACTTGTAGATCTGATCCAAGAACACTGCAGCCACTGATTGTGCAGTATAGGGGTGGGATAATGCAATGAAGTGACTGTACCTGGTAAGTCTGTCCACCACTACCAGGATTGTGTCCTTACCCCCAGATTTAGGCAATCCCTCTATGAAGTCCATGGATACATGTGTCCATGACTGTTTAGGAATGGGTAAAGGCTGCAAAAGACCTAGGTAAGGAACTTTCTCCTCATTGTTCCTCTGGCAAGTGTCACTTTGCCTTATCCACTCTTCTATGTGTTTTTTCATGGAAGGCCAGCAGAAGAACATCTTGGCCCTCTGGTAGCTGGCTTGGATCCCAGAATGACCACCTTGTTGAGTGTTGTGAAGTTCTTCTATAATTCTGCTCCTGACCCCACCAGCAGTTCCCACATAGACCTTATTTCCTTTGTACAGTACACCATTGTGGTATTCCCATCCTTCTTGGTTTTGCCCTTCCACTATGATGCTAGCAATCACCTCCTGGGTTGTGATATCACTTTCATAACTGCCAATCACTTCAGTGATCCACCTTGGTATGACTGTAGTGATTGCATTCATTTCTTCCTTTCTAGATAGTGCATCAGCTACCTTATTTTCACAGCCCTTTTTGTACTGTATCTCAAAGTCTATTCCCATAAGTTTGGCTGTCCACTTTTGTTGTGCTGTTGTAGTAACCCTTTGTTCCATCAAGAACTTCAGACTTTGATGGTCTGTCTTGATGATGAAATGTGATCCCTCCAAGTAATGTCTCCATTTCCCCACTGCTGTAGCCAAAGCTAGCAGTTCCTTCTCATAAACTGACAATTCTTGGTGCCTAGTACCTAGGACTTTGCTGAGGTAGGCTATATGTCTTTTGTCTTGCATGATTACTGGACCTATGCCTATATCTGAGGCACCAGTTTCTATTATGAATGGCTTTTCCCAACTGGGCATAGTTAGTACTGGGGTAGAACTCATAGCCTTCTTCAATTCTTCAAAAGCAGCTAAAGAAGCTTCACACCATTTGAAGTTCCCTTTCTGCAGCATTTTGCAAAGGGGCTTACTAATGATCCCATACCCCTTTACAAACCTTCTGTAGTAACCTGTGAGCCCCAAGAACCCTCTCAGTTGTGTGATGTTTTTAGGTATAGGCCAATTTAGCATATCCTCAACCTTTGCAGGGTCAGCTGAGACACCTTCACCACTTATGATATGCCCTAAATACTCCACTTTTTCCTGAGCAAAAGTGCACTTGCTAAGTTTAGCATATAACTGATTGTCTTTTAGTAAGTTGAACATCAACTTCAAGTGTCTTAAATGAGATTCTAAGTCTGGGCTGTAAACTAGAATATCATCAAAGAAAACTAAGATGAATTTCCTTAGGTAAGGGCCAAAGATTTTATTCATTAGGGATTGAAATGTTGTAGGACCATTAGTCAAGCCAAAAGGCATGACTAAGAATTCATAGAGCCCTAAGTGTGTTCTAAAAGCAGTCTTGGGTATGTCTTCAGCATTCACTCTAATCTGGAAATAACCAGATCTTAAATCAATCTTAGTGAAGTACTGTGCTCCTTGTAATTCATCTAATAGCTCATCAATGATAGGGATAGGGAACTTATCCTTGACAGTAATGGAATTTAGTTGTCTGCAGTCCACACAAAATCTCCATGTACCATCCTTTTTCTAAACTAGTAACACTGGTGAGGCAAACTGACTGTTACTAGGTTGGATGATCCCCTCATCCAACATTTCTCTAACCAATCTCTCAATCTCATTCTTTTGGAAATGAGGATACCTATATGGTCTCAGCTTGAAAGGCTGACCACCATTTACCAAGGTTATGCTATGCTCATGTCCTCTAGAATGAGGTAAACCCTGTGGTTTGACAAACACTTCTTCAAATTCCTCAATGACTTGTCTTATTTCCATAGGAAGCACAACTTCTTCTTCTGTGCCTATGGTAAATAACTGTCCATAGTAAATCTGGTCACCCATCTCCAATGATTTCAGAATAGATTCAGCACTAGTGGAGATTACACTCACCTTGTCTTCTTCCCCTTGTAACACCACTTCCTCACCTTCCTTCATGAAAGTGAGGCTAACTTTCTGAAAATCAAACAAGATTGGACTGTACTTCCCTAACCAGTCTAATCCTATGATCATGCCACTGCTACCTATGGTCAGTACCCTTACATCATGCTTGTAATCCTTTTCCCCCATTTTCCAGACAAAGTCCTTGCACACACCAGTGCTCCTCATGGTGGCCCCATTAGCCACAGTAATTTTCATTGGTCTACTTTTGATTTCTCTCAAATTAAGCTCCTTAACAAGCTTACTGTCAATGAAACTACATGTGCTCCTGTGTCAATTAATAAGGACATTTTTCTCTTTTTGAACCAGCCTGGGATCCTAAAAGTACTGTTAGATAACTTGCCAGTCATTGCATTGATAGAAATCTCAGCTACTTCTTCTTCCTCACAGGTTTCCTCACTCTCCTTGCTGTAAAGTAAGTATTCCTGATCATCCTCCTCTCCTAAGTCCTCCACCACCACAATGTTGAGTGTTTTCTTGGGACACACATGTCCTGGGGTGAATTTGTCCCCACATCTGAAGCACAATCCCTTGTCTTTTCTTAGTTTATACTCCTCCTCAGACAGTCTTTTGAAAACCACAGGTTCCTTTGCACCCAATTTACCCTATCCTATGTTGTTCCTAGGATAAGCTCCCCCAGGTAGTAGCTTAGGGTTGAAAGGTTGTGTTCTGGGGGTAGGTAGCAAGGCAGTATTCTTCTTAGTAGGCTTAGCTAAGGCCTCTAAAGTTTTCTGTAGGTGGATGGATTTGTCACAAACATCATCCAAGGTCTGTAAGTCAAATACTTTGATCATATGCTTAAGTTCATCCTTCAAACCCCCTATGAAAACAGAAATGTAATATTCTTCATCAACATGGGACATTTTAGTGATTACTATAGATCTAAGCTCTTCAAACTTATCTATATAATCCTCTATGCTACCCTTTTGTTTCAGTCTACTGAAATCTTCCATCAGTTGTCTCTCATCAGCCTCTCCAAACCTTTTACACGCAGCTGCAGGAAACTAATCCCAAGTTTCATTTGGGTGAGTTGATGTCCTCCCTCTTGCCCAAGTATAGGCCCTATTCCTGAAGTTTAACTTGGTAAGTGTGATCTTTTCCTCCACTTCCACATGGTGGAGAAGGAAATAGTCCTTGCACCTTCCCCTCCATTCTTTTGCTCCAGTCCCATCAAACACAAGAAACTCCAGTTTTGGGGCCTTATAGTCTATTTTTCCTTCTCTCCTGCCCCCCCATAGGATGCCTAGCATGACCATACTCTACTTGGTGTGGTGTGGTGAGAGTAGTCCTTCCTATGGTAATACCACTAGTTTGACCTGTTTCTGCTTGTTTGCCCAAATCCCCCTCCTATGCTCATTCATATTACTGGCCATCACTAACAACTGAGCCATAACTTCACTTAACTGCTTATGGAGACCTTCTTGTCCCTTGATCAGGACATCTATTTTGTTGTCAGGCTCCTTAAGGGTTTGGTTCACACGATTTGAGTACATCAGTTGGTTCTCTATGTGACCATGTAATTCACTAGTGTCCATTTCCAGCTTTCTGATCCTATCACCCTCTGTAGGATCTTGTGATCCCTCCTCCCTAGTCTGAGATCTGGTGTTGGCCATTACTCACAGATCTATTAGGATAGTTGCTTTGATACTAATTTGTTATGTCCCAGATAATTGGAACACTTGTACTAGACTCAATCTAAACTGTGCAACAGCTAAGAGACCAATGTCTCACCAATAATCACAGAAATAAGCAACACAGGAACAATTTAGATATATTGATAATGATCCAAAAAGGAAATAGTCTCAGTACATAATCTTTAAGCAACTCACTGTTTCATTACTTAACTAACTCAGATAACAAGTAAACTACTGAATAAAAAAACTGAAGAAACAAACTCAGTAATAATGCCAAAGCTGCAAGCCACCAGAGAATTCCCCTGAAACAGAGAAGGTCTTCAAGTTAACTCCAAGAATAGAAAGAATAGAATTCAAGAAGGAAAAGAAGAGTTCTAGGGAGAGAGAATTACGAGATGCGAAAGATGGGAGCAGCCACTTTGATAATACATTTCTGAATGCTTCTTCCTCCTTGCAACTTTCTATTTATATCTAGGGCTCAGCTCCCAAAATAGATCCAGCCCTCCAGCTCAGCACTTCTGACAAGAAGTTGGGAATGGACTGAGATCCTTGAATATACTCTTCTAGCAAATGGGAATGGAACAACAATAAAGTGATGGAGATATTGCTGCCTTGTTCTGCGAAGGAGCAGTGAAAAAGACAAAGTGAAAAGGAAACTGGGACGGCACCGTTTTGTTTAATTAACTCCTTTAAATGGAACGACACCGTTTCGGTGTCAATTATTTCCCCAATTTAAAGAGCTCTAATTACTTTAACTGATTTTCCCTCTCTTTTTTAAATATAACTCCCAACTTCCATCTTCTTCTTGTCATGGTCCTGACACTTCCCCCTCCTAAACTACAGCCTTGTCCTCAAGGCTGAAAGTTGGGAAACTGTGCTTCAATAACTTCACAGTCTTCCCAAGCAGCCTCCTCCACTGGTAGCCCTTCCCATTTGATCAACCACTGCACGGATGCTCTATTGCCTTTTTTCATAAGTCTTCTTTCCAACACCCCTTCAGGTGAAATCTTGAGTTGTCCTTCTACTCCCACCTTAGGTAGTTCTGTCATCACCACTTTGCCTTCCCCAATTTTCTTTTTCAGCAGACTAATGTGGAAAACAGGATGAATAAGAGATTGCTCTGGTAGTTCTAGCTTGTAAGTCTTGAATTTATTTGCCTTCTACTCCTCTGAATGTCTTTGAATTGCTCTGGTATCCCATATGTAGTTTGGTTGGCTTTGAATTATATTGAAGATTTATGTTCTACATTGATCACACCTTCAAGTACCTTAGAGATTTTGATGTTTCTATTAATTGTTGAATTCTAGAGAGTTAAAACGAAAATTGTATAGCTATAGGATATGAGCAATTTCAACCGCAATCAAAATTGTATAGTAATAGTTGTCGGGTGTTCTTTTGTTTTGGTTACAAATGACAAGTAGTTTGGCGATAAAAAAGAATAATTACTTTTTAATTTTGAAAGCATTGGAATGTCGTGAATTAACTTAGAATTTAGATATATTTTGAACCCTCAATTCACATCATCAAGATCTCTCTGCATTTATATTTTTGTTTATGAAGTTCTCTTCGCCTGAAGTAGCGTTTAAGGGAAAACATCTTCACAAAGGTAGAGTTTCTCTTCACTTTTGTCTTTTGTTGATATGATTTTTCGTTACATTTAAGTTTTTTTTTTCTTTTGACCTTTTTCGCCTTTTGTAGTGTGTCAAGCAAAAAACATAACGAGACTAAGCGTCGGAGTTTAACATATTTGAGAAATCTCAAACATAATTATGCACAAGGGTAATAGCACTTCTCATCTAATTTGCTCGAAATTTTATTTATATTTGTCGTTGGTAAAATGGGAGTAATATGTTATGGGATGATTGAATTAGAATTTGTATGCGTGGTAGTTTCGAGATTTATATGGGTTTTAGTTTTAGGTTTTTATGTGATTAAAAAAGGAGAAAAATAGAGTAGTGTTGTTTAGTGCACTTGACTTTATGAAAGTCTGGAAAATAATGCAAATGGAGGAAACATGAGATGTCTTTGTGTGTCTTTCGGTCTCTAAAAAGGTTGAGAAATGTATTAGAGTGGACAATAATTAAGAAATTAGTTTCAATTGTTCATTTGTTGGCCTTCTCCCCATGTGAATTGATTTGATGAGTATTTTGTTTGTCTTCCTATGACTTCAAGGGGTCCAGTGTAGTTCAATTTTTGCTTGATTAGTTGTTGTTTTTTACTTGCATGAATGGAGTTATGAAAAAGTCCAACCTTAAATTTTTTGTATGGAAATAATAAATTTTTAATGGATATAAGTGAACATATATGTAAATTTTAATTTTAAAATAACCGTGTTTTATTTTGTGGTAGAGTCGAACAAAAGTTTAATTTCATCACCTTATTATTATTTTTTTCAAATTAGATTTTTCCCTCTAAATTTAAAGGAGTCATTAGTGAATTCTATGAAAGGATGATTTCTTTTAATCTAAAGCTATCAATATTTTAATTAAGAAAAAAATTGACAAAGAAACACAAAGGAGTAAAAAAAAATAAGAGGGAAAAAAGTGTATTTAAGAGTAAGTTTTATATAACACCCCGTGCTAGTATATATATATTAGGAAATCAGTCTGTTTAGTCCCCCAGGAATTTTCGGTTAGCCTGTAAAGTCCCCAATATTTAATTTCAGCCTGTAAAGTCCCCCAGGAATTTTCGTTCAACCTGTAAAGTCCCCCATGTTTAATTTCAGCCTGTAAAGTCCCCCAGGAATTTTCGGTCAGCCTGTAAAGTCCCTTACCTATTTAATTTCAGCCTGTAAAGTCCCTTATCTATTTACATAAGCCCTTTTCAGATTTTTAACTCCCTCATGCCACGTGTCATTTTTGTAGATTATTTTCTTATTTAATTAATTATAAAACTTTTGATTGGTGCAAAAAAATTAAACTACTTCATTTAAATTGGGGAGGAGAAGAATTCGAACACAGAACATTCAGGTTAAATGCTACACTACCTTGCCAGCTACTCTAACAGTATTCTTGGTATGATATAATATTCTACATTCAATATATTATCTTCCTTAATTTCAAGATTCAAAACTCATTTCATACTCTTAACCTCTTCTTTTATGATTATATTTTAGAAGTTTATAAGTTTTTTAACATTTTAAATTCTTTTATAAAAAATTTAATCTGATTAAAATATTTTTCCAAAATCAATCTATATTTATATACATAACATGTTTTCAAGTTTTAACCCATCATAAATCTTCAAAACTCTAACCCAAATTTCTCAAATTTTCTAACTCTTAATTATAATACAAAAATTTGATTGGTTAAGATGAATTTCGATTAATTAAGTTAATTCAAAACTAATTATTATCTTAAAAAAAAATTAAATATCAAATTACTTAACCAAATATCTCTAAAATCCTAAATTTTTTCTCATAATATTGAACACACTTTTCAGTTTTAAACTCCCAATCTAATATAAAATTTCTAGATTAAAGATTTTTCGATTTAATTTTAAATGTTGTTATTAGTTAAAAAGATTTTAAATGTTTGAAATAAATCAAGAAAATATTAATTACTTCACTAGCATAGACTCCCGTATTTCTAGCCCTTTTATCACGTGCTTTGCAAATTCATAACCAACCCCTCACTTTTAAATTTTGTTTTATTAATCTCACATTGGTTTATTGATTCGTAATTTCAGTTAAATTCTATTTCTCATATGTTATTCAAATTCAAATAAGATAATAGTTTAAATTAGTGTAACGAACCATTTAGTTTCTGTTAAACCTGCGGACGAACATCCCCCAAGGTATATCAGATTACCCATTATTCCTTATCATTTCTTATAAGTCTAAAGATAGCATTTTATGATATAAGAAATCTCATTATGAGTTTTTGTCGAGTAAAGTATGTCCATTATGAATTTTTTTTCTTTTGAGAATGACTAGAATTAAATTACACATTTCCTAAAATAATAATACTTTTTCGTATAAACTTTCACTACTAACCTTCTTTAGTTTAAGCGTAATTTAAAGACATTAACCTTCCTTAACTATGGGAATCGGGTAGCCCAAGTGGTAAGGCTACCCGAACACGGGGCGGAGGTCCCGTGTTCGATTCCTATATCTCCCCATAATGGGGCAAATAATTCTCCTCCTTATGAGGCTTATCTTCTCTCCCCAGGCATGGGGCATGCTTCAATCTTCCCTATCTAGGGTACTCTCCGCTCTTCCCTTTCGGGGGCAATCGCCTTCAGGCGCTAAAAAAAAAAATAAAAAAAAAATAAAAACTTCCTTAACTAATAATGCAAGAAGGAAACTTTATTAAAAGTAAAATACAGTAAAACCTCTATACAGTAATACTCTCGGGACTGGACAAAAATATTACTATTGGGAGGTTATTCTTAAATAGAGGCTTACATATAAAAATTATATTTTTTTAAAAGTAACTAATATAAATTATACGACACTTAGAAATGTGTGCCTTATATTTTAAAAACATGTGTTCCTACACTATATTAGTTAAATACCAATTACACGATACTACACAATATTTAGGCAACTACTATACGTGGTTTATAGATGTGAAGCCACATACAATTGAAAACTGCTTCAAGCACTGCAAAATTCGAACAGATAGTGCCGATGACGAGTTACTACGAATGCGCAAGTTTAAGGATGCGATATTAACCCAAAAATTAAGTCATTGTCACAGACAATTTTAGACAAATATTTCATATCATCTTAAGTTTAATGTAAAATTGTTAAATAATTATGGATGTTTTATATAGATATATAAATATATTTAAAATTTAATGTTATTTTATTACTATATGGAGGTAAATTTCTTAAGGAGGGTCCTAAAAAAAAACATGGAATATTACAATGTAGAGTTTATTCTTATTTATAACTGGTCCCAAGTTGGGACCATCATTTTTTATTATTATAAGGAGTTTATTCTTATATAGAGTATTCTTATATAGAGGTTTGACTGTACTTTTATTAATTTTCATCTTAAGTCAAAGGGAAACATTAAATTCCGGATAGAAGCAATATTGTATTTGTTAAAGTATATCGCCTAAATAATATTTGAGTTTCTGATAACTATGTATCATCATATTGCTTATGGCCCTTGTGTTATTTTGCTAAATTTCTTTTATATTATTAGTAGAATTTTTTCTTTTTTTGCATTGATTTATGATAGCTAAATCTATTGATCTTTACTAGCCACTTTTAATTTTGGCATATTGGTAAATTTAGTCCCTTATCTTCATGGTTTTGGTGAAAATGGTCCCCTATCTATTTTTATTTTCATAACACTCCTCAAACATTTTGCATTTGGTGAAAGTAGTCCTTCCGTCCACTTCAGTTAGTCTCAGCTGTTTGAGTGCAAAAAAATAAATGAAAAATCTATAATGGGAAGGGTATTTAAGGGAAAAATTAAATTAGGGACCAAAACAACCAATCGCAAATTGTTCAGGGACTAAATTCACAAATTTGCCCAAAAAAGTGCCCCAACCCTCCTTCTTCCCAACCAACTCTCTCCCTCTTCTTTACACCCTTACCGGCCACAACCGGAATCTTCAGTAGGGATTTTACGCTTATTTTTGTAAAAAAAAAAAAATTTAAAACAAAAAATTGAAAGGAGGGGATCAAACCCCTTTTGTCATTATACATTTGGAACCTCCTATTTCCTTTGATTAAGAGGTATGAGTGTCTCGGGGTGTGGGGTAGGGATGGGTCTATGGGTGGTTTGAAGAAGAAGATGAAGAGAGTTGGGAGTGGAGTAGGTCTTTACCAAAACAACCAGGAGCCGTCGCCGATCTAACAAATTTACATTTTCTCATACTTCTTGTTGCATAGAAGACCACTTGAAACGAGCAATTGACATCATATAATGGAGCAACATCAAAACCCATTTCACCATCTATCTCCAAATTCCACAATTAACATAAAAAATCAAAATTAATGACTTAAATAACAAGATTTTGATATCAATTTTTCTCCAAAACAAACTTATAAGAAAAAAAAAATACAACCTCAAAACTGAGTTTGGGAGTTATAAGTGGTAGGGATGGGTAACATTTCCAGACCGAGATGGGATGATGGGGGTCGGTGGAAGACAATGGAATGTTGGGAGTTGTGATGGAGCTTAGAAGGTTGCAGGTTTGGAGTGGTGATGGTGGACATCATACATGCGGCGACGGCAGCCACTCTCCGTCGGAAGTCCTCCATGGACAACCACAAATCGGGGACTAAAACAACCAATCGCAAATTGTTAAGGGATGAAATTCACCAATTTGGGCTGATTTGGGGAATGAGGAGAAGGGTAAAATGGGAATTAATAGCCATTTTGGTCATCAACATAGTTTCGGGCTGCCACTTTCATCCTTTTTCTTTTTTTTTTTAACTTTTCACATCCCCAATATATTTTCAAACGTACACTTTCATCCTTTTTAACTTTTTTTCAGTTTCACTTTCATCCCCCAAAAAATTTCAAACAGACACTTTTAAAAAGGATGAAAGTGGCTGTTTAAAAATATATTGGGGATGTGAAAAGTTAAAAAAAAAAAAGAAAAATGATGAAATTGGCAGCCCGAAACTATGTTGATGACCAAAATGGCAATTAATTCGGTAAAATGGTCATTTTATAACAACTTTAAAAAATAAATCAAAATTCATTTTTACCGTAACAGAAGTGGACGGAAGGACTACTTCCGCCAAACGCAAAATGTTTGAGGAGTGTTATGAAAATAAAAATAGATTGGGGACCATTTTCGCCAAAACCATGAAGATAAGGGACTAAATTTGCCAATATGCCTTTAATTTTTTTAAAAATGTTTCAATTTATTTGATTGCAGGATATGAAGAATCCTAATTCTTGGTAACCTTTTCTGTTATATGTATTCATTTACTTATGTCCTAGAAGTCTTATGCAAAAACTTAATTTAGACTTGATTTATTATTTTAGTTTTAAGAATTAAGTTTCTTAACCATGCCCAACATAGTTTTTCCAAAATATTTATGAAGTTTAGGAGGAAATTAGTTGAGAGAATTTATTGGGAAGTTTCTGTGAATTTACAGGAATTTATGCACGGGATTCCATTTTACTATATAATTAAGAGTATATGAAAATCAAATGGCTCTGTGAGCTATTTTTTTTATTAAAAAAAAAAAAAAAAAAAATTAACTATTGGAATGAAAAAGTTGAAATTGAGTTTGCCACTGAATTTAATGGCTAAAAACCAACCCCCTAATTCATTCAATTGAAAAGCATGCTTAACCCCTTTATTTATAATTTTGTCAAACTCCAAAAATGTCGTACATTTTCAATGTGGGATCTTGAATAATATTTAAAAAGAAAAAGAAAAATCTAGAAAAATAGAATAGAAGAAAAGAAAAACCATAAAAATATTAAATTGTACAATTTAATTTGAATAAGTTAAAGATGTCAATCAATACTTTTAAAATAATTATAAGAAAAATAAAAAATTTGGAAATTAGATTGAGGATCCGAAAACTTTATAGTGCTGAAAAACTGGAAATTTCTTTGCTGATATCATATATAAATTTTATACACATTAATTTTCTTTTATAGTCTTGTCATTTGTCAAGTTTTAAAAATAATAACTATTTTTTAATGTGGGAGTCTTTATTGTTGTTAATTCTCTTATGTGAGTTTAGAAAGATATTTACTTAATGGTTTTTATTCAAAAAAAAGATATTCACTTGTTTGCAGTATAAACGAAGCGAATTGATTTTTATTCATTTTTAAATATCGATATTTATTTATTTTTCAAAAATATTATGAAAATAAAAATATTGCATAAGAATAAAAAAACAAAAAATAAACATTGCATAAGTGTAATCTAAATCGAACTTGATTGTAAGCTCAATCGAAATTCAGAGGACCTGGACATCTGAATTACCCGTTATTTGTTAAAACCTTAACTATTTATCTTTATATAAATAAAAATATTAGAAGCAAGTAAGCGTGCTTCCCTAATTTGATGGATTGAAATGTCAGCCCAATTTCTCACTTAAAATATGTAAAAATACTCTGTTTTATAGTATTGTCAAACTCAATAAACAATCTAACTTTTCAATGTGGGATACTCTTATGAGCCAATCAAGAGTTTACAACAAAAGTAAAATTTAACCAACCAATCAAAATCTTATAAAATAATTAATTGAACCAAAATTCATGGAAATTACACGTACGATTTAGAAAATGTGATTGGCTAAATCTGAAAACAGACTCTGTAATATAAATATAGATTGATATATATACTAGCCTAATAACCCGTGCTATAAAATCAATTAAGAATATATATATCCAATTTACTATATAATTAAGAGTATATGAAAATCAAATGCTCTCTGAGCTAGTTTTTTTTTAAAAATAAAATAAAAATTTGACTATTGGAATGAAAAAGTTGAAAAGTAAATTGAGGTTACCACTGAATTTAATTGCTAAAAATCAACCCACCAATTCATTCAATTGAAAAGCATGCTCATAGGAGGAGGAGGTGGTGGATGCCCTTGGAAAGGAGAATTATTTGGCCCCATGTAGGGGGAGGGTGCCAAATCCGCAACCTCACGGTCGTGGGCAGAGGCCAGCCCCACTAGACTGTGGCACTCTTGACAACTCAACCCCTTTGTTTATAATGTTGCCAA
Organism: Vinca minor; assembly: GCA_026122235.1. Classification (NCBI taxonomy): domain Eukaryota; kingdom Viridiplantae; phylum Streptophyta; class Magnoliopsida; order Gentianales; family Apocynaceae; genus Vinca; species Vinca minor. Next base: position 221,918 of record JAOCZM010000271.1, read on the forward strand.
ACTCCAAAAATTTCGTACATTTTCAATGTGGGATCTTGAATAATATTGATAAAGAAAAGTAAAAATCTAGAAAATTAGAAAAGAAGAAAAGAAGAAAAGAAGAAAAGAAAAACCATAAAAATATTAAATTGTACAATTTAATTTGAATAAGTTAAAGATGTCAATCAATACTTTTAAAATAATTATAAAAAAAATCAAAAATTTTGAAAATTATATTGAGGACCCGAAAACTCTATAGTGCCGAAAAATTAGAAATGTCTTTGTTGATATAAAGTTTATACACATTAAAATTCTTTTATAGTCTTGTCATTTATCAAGTTTTAAAATTAATAACTATTTTTTATGTGGGATTCTTTATTGTTGTTAATTCTCTTATGTGACTTTAGATTAATTTTTTTACTTTTTTATTTTATTAAAAATTAAAATTTTTACAAATTAATACTTTAATTTTAGAGAGTTTAGAAGAAGATTCACTTGATTTTTGCAGTATAAACGAAGCGAATTGGTTTTTTTCTATTTTTAAATATCCATATTTATTTTTTTCAAAAGATATTTATGAAAAAAAAATGCTGCATAAGAATAAAAAAGAGAAAAAAATGAACATTAAATAAGTCTAAGCTAAATCGAACTTCATTGTAAGTTCAATCGGAATTCACAGGACATGGTCATCCGAATTACCCGTTATTTGTTAAAACTTTAAACATTTGTATTTATATAAATAAAAAATATAAGAAACAAATAAGTGTGTTACCCTAATTTGATGGGCTGAAATGTCAGCTCAATTTCCCACTCAAAACTAGGGGGTGTTCATGACAAACCGAAACCGATCCAAACAAATGCAAATCGATTTTTCGGTTAGAGCGGTGCATTGGAGTGGTTTTGATTTGGGCTAAATTAAAACCGAACTTTCGGTTTGGTTTAAATTTTTTTATTATCCAAATCGAATATATATATATATATATATATATATATATATATATATATATTTATATTACGTAACTGCTTCAATTTCAATCAATCAAAAACTTCAAAATCCTACGTGGATTTTCTGGAATTGTTTGTGGTTTAATGGTTTTACAAAAACTTGATTGATTTAGAAGAGTTTAAATTAATTAGAAACTAATTTTTATCTTAATAAACTTCAAATATTAAACCACTTCTCCGATAATATTAAAATATCGTTCAATTGATAATGAGAAATGAAATGAAAACAATTATCATCTAAAAGTTAAATAACTAATGTGTTATTTTTTTTTATTGTTATGTACTTTTTAGAATTATTGGTCATATCATAAATTTTTATTCTATTAATTAATTAAAATACCAATTCCATTTTATTCTATCATAATTTCTAACAAGTTATCTATATTTATATTACCGAACCTATTTTAGTTAACCGAACCATTTAGTTTTCTGTTGCACCCGCATGCAAACTGCTCACTAATTTTTTTATTATTAAAAGGGTAGAAACTTTAAAAAATAAACTTTAATTGATCGAGTCATTAAATGAGTTGGAATTTGCTCAATAAATTGGGAATACGAACTTTATTTGATTTTTTGATGGTTCATTTAAACCGTTAGTTTTTTCAAGAAAACTTATAATGCCGACCTAGAACAATCATTGAAAAAATATTCTTCTTTTACCATAACCTTTTTTGATATTTTGCATATAAATACAAGATTCTTATATTTTTTTTCTTTTTTCTATATAAGTTGGTTTGAAAAATCAAACAAAAATATCAGTGTAGAGTATCATTTTTCACTTTTATGTTCTTTAATATTTTCTTAACAATTAAATTTGTTCCCGTCCATAACACGGGTCATTAGGCTAGTATATAATATATTAAAGAACTCTTTTTGTAATAAAATATATATTGAACTTCTTATTTATATAACATGACAAACAAACTTTTCAAATGCTAAAGTAAGAGATTGAAGAGTCATCTGTTGTATATGGTTTAGATTCACCTGAATTTTTTGTTTTACTTTGAAACTAATAATGGTGTATTTTTTATATTTTTGCTTTTTTCTCATAGATAATTTTTCAGTAATTTGTTTGAAATTCAAGAATCAAGATCAACAATTTATTTTTTCATTAAAATTTTTTTTGTGTTTAACTTGTGAAAAACAATAGACATATTTCTTTATATTTTTAGTAGCTAGATAATTATATATAAAAAAATTATTTTATTTTTACTTTATATTGAAGTTCAAGAATTAAGAATTTATATTTCATTATTTTGTTTTTAATTGTGTTTAACTTGTGAAAATAATAGTCTTATTATTATTATTTTTTAGCTGCTAAATAATTATATTAAAAATTGTTTTTTTTTAATTTATAATCACTATATTTTGAATCTCCCGAAAACCGAACAACCAAACCAAACCAAACCAAACTGATACAAACCGAATGCATCAGTTTGAGACTTTGAATGGTTTGGATTGGTTTCAAAATTTTCAAACCGAATATTTCGGTTTGGTTTAAAAAATATGCAAAACCGAACCAACCTGAACCATGAACACCCCTACTCAAAACAACATGCGAAAGTAGTCTCTTTATAGTGTTGTAAAACTCAACAACCAATCTAACTTTTCAATGTGGGATGCATTACTCATTTAATAAGAGTTCTTAGTCTTCTCATTTTATTTTATTAAAGTTATTTTAAGCTATTTTTTAAAAAAAGTTTTGACTCTTTAAATGAAAAAAAAATAAGCGGATTTTCTCTCAGGTTCTACCAAAAATCAAATGGCTCTTTTAGCTATATTTTTGTTTAAAAAACTGACTATTGGAATGAAAAGGTCGAAAAGCAAATTGAGTTTGCCACTGAATTTAATGGGTTAAATATCAACCCACCAATTCATTCAATTGAAAAACATGTTCAACCCTTTTATTTATAATGTTGTCAAACTCCAAAAATTTCGTACACTTTCAATGTGTGATCTTGAATAATATTGAAAAGGAAAAATAAAAATATAGAAAAAGAAAATAGAAGAAAAGAAAAAAAATAAATATATTAAAAACCATAACTTTAAATTAATATTTTTTACTTATTTTTATTTTATTAAAAATTAAAATTTCTACAAATTAATACTTTAGTTTTAGATATTTTAGAAAGATATTCATTTGTTTGCAGTATAAACGAAGCGAATTCATTTTTATTCATTTTTAAATATTCATATTTATTTATTTTCAAAAAATATTATGAAAATAAAAATGCTGCATAAGAATAAAAAAACAAAAAATGAACATTACATAAGTCTAAGCTAAATCGAACTTGATTGTAAGCTCAATCGGAATTAAGAGGATCTGGTCATCTGAATTACCCGTTATTTGTTAAAACTTTAACTATTTATATTTATATAAATAAAAATATAAGAAGCAAATAAGTGTGATTCCCTAATTTGATGGGCTGAAATGTCAGCCCAATTTCTCACTCAAAACATGTGGAAATACTCTCTTTTATAGTATTGTCAAACTCAACAAACAATCTAACTTTTCAATGTGGGATACTCTTATGAGCCAATCAAGAGTCTACAACAAAAGTAAAATTTAACCAACTAATCAAAATTTTATAAAATAATTACTTGAACCAAAATTCATGAAAATTACATGTAGGATTTAGAAGAATGTGATTGGTTGGATCTGAAAACATGCTCTGTAATATATATATATATATATATATATATATATATATATATATATATATATATATATATATATTACGAGCATGTTTTCGATCCAACCAATCACATTCTTCTAAATCCTACATTAAAGTAATGAAATTAAAGTATTAGAAAGTAATCATTGGGTAGAATTACTTAAAGTAATTAAAGAACCAGAATTAAGGTAAAAAATAATTGATCAAATGGGTAATACTCCAAGTAAATCAAAAATCAATGATGATAATAATAAAGAAACAATTTATAAAGAACCTTATACTATGTCTGAAATGTATAAAATGCTTAAAGATATACAACAGGATACTCATCCTACTTCTTTAAAAGAAATTCTAGGTGAAATTGAAAATCTTAAATCTGAAATAAAGGATTTGAAAAATAAAAATAAAAATCATGATAATAGAATTTCTAATTTGGAAACTCTTTCTATTTTGGAAAAAATTCCAAAAGAATTCCAAGAAAAAATAAAAAAACCTGATATAAAAGAAAAAGAAAAAGAAATCTCTATTAAAGAAGGAGATTTAAAAATAAATGAAGAAGATAAAAAAGATTTCTTACAAACTTTAGAGGTAATAATTAGCAAAACTGGTACATAAAAATTACTCTTTTAATTGATAATTATTTTTCGAAAGAATTCACTGCATTAATTGAGAGTGGTGTAGATTTGAATGTTATACAATAAGGTTTAATACCTACTAGATATTTTGAGAAAACCACACATACTCTATCTCATGCTGGAGGTGATAAATTAGATATTAATTTTAAGCTTCCTAAAGCATCTATTTGTGTGGATGGAAAATGTATTCCTTTAAGTTTTTTACTAGTTAAAAACAAACTCTTGACTCAAGTTATACTTGGAACTCCTTTCATAAATAAGATTTGTCCTTTTACCTGGATAGATAAAGAAAAAATTGTAGCAACCTATAAAGGTGATTCAGTCACTTTTAAATTTATTATGAAACTACTTGTAAAAACTTTACATGAAATATATGATCAGTTAATATTAAAAGAAAATCAATTAAATTTTCTAAAACATGAAATTAATATATTAACTTTGGAAGAAAAACTCCAAAATCCTAAGCTAAAAGAAAAAAAATTCATATATTACAAATCAATTTGCATCAGAAATATGTAATGAACATCCTAATGCTTTCTGGAACAGAAAAAAGCATATGGTAAGTTTACCTTATGAAGATAATTTTAAAGAGGATAAGATTCCTACTAAGGCTAGACCTTGCCAAATGAATTCTGAATATTTGATATTATGCAAAAATGAAATTGCTGCCTTACTTGAGAAGAAAATTATAGGACCTTCTCAATCCCCTTGGTCTTGTACAGTTTTTCATGTTAATAAACATTCAGAACAGAAACGTGGTGTTCCTAGATTAGTCATTAATTATAAACCCTTAAATAAGGTATTAAAATGGGTTAGATATCCCATCCCTAATAAAAGGATTTATTGGATAGACTATATGATGTTGTTATATTTTCTAAATTTGATTTAAAATCAGGATATAGGCAAATACAAATTAATCCAACTGATAGATATAAAACAGCTTTTAATGTTCCTTTTTGACAGTATGAATGGTATGTGATGCCTTTTGGATTGAAAAATGCTCCTTCAGATTTTCAAAAAATCATGAATGAAATATTTATGCCTTATAGTGAATTTATCATTGTTTACATTGATGATATATTAGTCTTTTCTAAATCAATTGAAATGCATTTAAGCATTTAGAAATATTTAAAAAAGGTAATAGCAAATGGATTAGTTATATCTAAACCAAAGATGTCTTTGTTTCTTACTAAGATAAGATTTTTAGGTCATAATATTGAAAAAGGAAATATTATTCCCATTAATAAAAATATAGAATTTGGGTCTAAATTTCCTGATGAAATAATTGATAAAACTCAGTTGAAAAGATTTTTAGGTAGTCTTAATTATATTTCACCATATTATAAAAATCTGGCTCAAGATACAGCTATATTATATGATAGGCTGAAGAAGACCCCTAAGTCGTGGTCTTTAAAGCATACTAATGCAGTTAAAAAAATTAAAAGTAAAGTTATATCTTTTCCATGTTTGATGTTAGCAAATACTAATTGGGATAAAATCATAGAAACAGATGCTTCTGATATTGGTTATGGAGGAATATTAAAACAAATAAGCCCTGAAAATAAGCAGGAATATTTGGTTAGATTTTATTCTGGGAAATGGAATAATGCTCAAAAGAATTATGCAACTGTGGCTAAGGAAATTCTTGCTATAGTAAAATGTGTATTAAAATTTCAAGATGATTTATATAATCAGAAATTTATAATTAAAACAGATTGTAAGTCTGCTAAATTCATGTTTTTAAAAGATTTTAAACATGATGTTTCAAAACAAATGTATGCTAGGTGGCAAACACATTTAGCCCCTTTTGATTTTGAAATTATTTATAAAAAAGGAGAAGATAATCATCTTCCTGACTTCTTAACAAGAGAATATCTATAATTTATTTAAATGATATTGTACAAGATATGATTTTAGAATCTTGGATACAAGATATTACTTATGATATTATAAGGATGAGCCTTATAGGCTAAATCTTTTATGTTGAATTATGTCTGAACTAGTGGATTAATTGAAGAACCATGGTAAAGCTATCTAGATGATAATGGTACTTCAAAAATTTAGCGTTATGGTTTGGAGAGCTGTAGTTGTGAATATTTGACTGGCTGAGAGTTAGTTCAGAAGTCTGAAAGCTGAACTAGTGTTTAGCCCGTCTAGCCAATGAAAGGACAAGCATTTAGGGCGTTTGTGTAGTGGCTGTTGAGTTCTGAAATGGCTTCCATGACGGTTAATTAATCATGTAAAATTTGTGGTTCAACAGTGTCCAGTAATTCGTTCTATATATGCTAGTTGTTGAGGATCCGGAGTCGTTGTGGTATCAGAGCCATGGATTATTTGAATAATTCATCTAGAACAGATGTAATTCAACATAAACCTTTTTGTTCTCTCCTTATGAGTAGAAATAAGAATGTAATTTCTAATACATCAAATGTTAAAAACAGTATGAGTAATGAGATGGATATACCTCAAAACTTGGAATTGTTAAATAGATGGACTATACCAAAGGTTAGTACCATAACAATTTATCAATTAGGTGCTTTTGAGAGGTTAGGTCTCAAACAAGTAGTTAAAACTACTGAAGAATCTATTTCATTAAATAATGAAGAAATGTTTATTCAGTTATTAAGTGAACATGATATTAGACCTTATAGGGAATCCAATCATAAATTTATTTATATTGAATTAGTACAGGTTGCCTTTAAACCTTTAACTTTAGAAGGATTACCATAGAGTTCTATAACAGCTCTTAGAGATGGAAGAAATTTAGATTGGAAAAAATCTATTATGGGTGTTATAAAATCCAGTTTGGCACATGGCCCAGTTTATTTTGATGTTTATCCTAATTTACAGCTTTCATTGACTGATATAAATATACTTGATGCATTAACATTAAATGTTAAATCACATGGTTATAATTATGCTTAAGGATCAGAATTAATATGTATATGCTATAGGATTTATTTTAAACTTTTATATACATTGAATCCTCATTGTAAATTGGTTGATAAACCATTAAATAAAACAATTATAATTGAAACTAATTTTAGTAGATTTGATATTTCTACCAGAAGATCTATAAAATGGGAATAAATCACTAAAATCATTTTAGAAGATCCATGTACGCTCCCGGTAATGTTATTGCACCAACATGTGAGTACATGGATCGGTACAATCTCATTACCGTTCATCTTATGACAAACCCACAAAATAGGGATCCCAGGCCACTGCCGATGGGCATTCAACCCATCGCTACATCTGAGGCTATTTTTGTAAGTTTTATTCGTTTTGTTGTCAATATTATTCTTTTTATTTTTAAATATAATAATTTGAATATTTATTTTATAAGAGGAGTCTAACAGAGTGATGCTTGAAGAATTCGAGAAGCCTAGATCTCGAACTAATAATCAGTACAAGACTCTCATCGCCTGGGCTGCCAAAACAATAAAAGATGCATTCGTAGCGGCTGGGAAGACGGTTTCTTGCAGATCGTGCGCTGCCAATGTAGTAGATGCTGCAGTTCTGCAACCGGTCACACAGCAGATGGAGCATGTTCCAGGTAGGGCTGCGGTTGGGAATCAGGGTACTCGCCGGGATCGGCAAGGCGGTCAGGAGGACCTTGCCGCCCGGCTCCTTCGGCATCGTGGTGGTGCGCCGAAACCATCTTAACTGCAGGAAGATCCAACTCAGGCTCCTCAGACTCAGTTCCCGTCTCAACCTCAGACTCAGTTCCCCACTCAGGCCGATGTAGGCTATTTCAATACCAATTTTCGAGCATCGGTACTTATTCTCCGGGTATTGAGACGGGGGGCATCCTGGAGCGGGGTCCTCTACATCGGGACAGCCGGGTTTCTATTTTGGTGCGTTGCCATCCTTTAGCCTCAACCTGACTCAGACGTAGCAGCACACTCCACTGCTCCAGCCAGATTCCCCCGAAGAGCCGATATTTATCAACCCCGAAGGGGTAGAATTCATCGCAACAGACCAGAGTAGTGCTCTGCGAACGAGAGATGACCACACTTACTTTCTCCGAAAAGAGCGGAGAAGGCCCGATAGATACACCATCGGGGCCTTAGATAGCATTTGCTTTGTTTTGCTTACATTCGTTTTATTTTTTTTTACATACAATTTCACATATTTATGTTATAAACGATATGTTCGTTTTTTATTATTAAAGTCGGTTTTGCCATAGTAATTTTCGTACACAAATTTTGGTAAATATTATGTTTTGGTGATTTTTATGTTGTAAAAATATCAATTCAAAAAATTGTAGCCAAAAAAAAAAAAAAAAGCTAAGTGTTTTTGCCAAACATCTCTGCCAGTTGAGAACGGACCGTTCTGGGGCCAAGACGGAAGTCCCACTTTCATTTTGGCTGACGTGGCAAGGCTCATCTGGGTGAATGCCATGTCAGCAAAAACGAAGTGAGACTTCCGTCTTGGCCCCACAACGGCCCACTTCCGTTCTGGACAAAAAAGTTTCTCCCAAATTTTTTACTATCATGTTATGACCATTATGCTAAACCATGGTTAGTCTAATGAAAAACCACGCACATTTAACCTACTAGATGAGCTGATTTATAGATATCAGGCCCGTCTCGAACATTCGCGAGGCCCTGTGCTAATTACCAAAATTAGGCCCCCTCAATTTTTTTTAAAGTGTAAATTATGTAAAAAAAAAATTTGTCAAAACATAAGTATATTCAAGTTTCAAGTGTGCGACAATAATAATATTAATACCAAGTTGTCATATTTTTAAAATGTTCCATACTTGTCTCATGTTCTCTAAGTCTAATACTAATATGCGACCAATCCCCAAAACCTTCATTAACTAATTGGCCTCTACCAAGACCTTTTTTGAATATTTTACAACAAAAACAAAACACTTTATCAAGCTCTTTTGAATAAACAAGCCACTCTCTATCACACTTCTCTCCGTTTGATAAGACTCTAGTATATAAAGTTGCACAAAATCTCTTAGATAATTTATCTTTGGGACCTTTCTCAAAAGACAAGTCTCTTTTAGGACCCTTTACTACTAAAATATCAATCGTTTTAGAATCAAGGCCATCCCAATTTCTTGGATCAAATATATCAAGCATTTAGCGCATCACTATCCCGCTTCAACATTACTAGCATCATTATTTTCATTCTCATCATTATCATTACCAACCTGATCAACATTATCATGCTCACTATGCAAATCAACATCAATAGAAGTTTTTCCTTTGTTTAAGTGAACATCATCATCAAGAAGAACACAATTATCATCCAACATTGCTTCATTTTCCACATTATCAATATTATTTTCAATACACACATGTGATTCTTTTCACAACAAATTTATCGAGAGCCCTCTGTAGAACCGAGTTAACTCTTCAACTTTTTGTTTTTTTATTACGCTTTTTCAAATCCACATTCATATTTTTTAAATTTAGGAGGCATAATTAAAATATTCAATGTAATATATAAAGAAAGAAAGATACAAATTCAAAGACTTAAAAATTAAAAAATAAGCACTTATAAGAAGGGTTGAAAGTGAACCACCTAAAAATGAAGTTTCGAGTGCTCTATCGTAGAAATTGAAATGATGAAACCAAAATTCAATTTGGGGATTTGCATCGAGTCCAGTAGAATCGGAGGGAGACGTTGAATGATGAAACCGAACGTTGAAGACTTGAAGGAGAGGTCAAGGCTATTTTTTAAACGCTCAGTCAAGGCTAAATTTGGGGGCCCTTTTAATGTGAGGCCTATTGCAGGCTATTTTTTTTTAAACGCTGAAGGCTAAATTTGAGGGGCTCTTTTAATGTGAGGCCCATTGAAGGCTAATTTATAAACACTGGAACGCTGAAGGTTAGCAAATTTGGGGGCCCTTTTTATTGTGAGGCCCGCTGAAGGTTTTTAAGTGATGTTTTTTAACAAATTAGGGGCGCTTTAAAATGCTGAGGCCTGCTCAGATGCACGACTCAGCTCATGACAGAGTCTGACTCGATATATATTTATCTATTTTAACAGTATTAATTAAGTTCGAGGGGAGAAGTATCTGAGTCGCTAATGCCGCACAAAGGAGCAAAGTTCTAATCTCATTGATAATAAGTTTTTTTTCCACCCTACCTATTAAGAGTTCGACTCTATGTTAGTCTTTGTAGATACTTCATAAACTTAATTTGGATTAGTCTCACCCCGTCATAATACCGAATGCGGTTAACAAAAATAATAATATTAATATTAAAAGAAAAAACGATGAAGTGCAGAAATAGAAAAAGGAAAAAAAGTAATTAAAAAGAAAAGAAAAGAGATCTCTTCTAGTCTCTAATCACCGAAAAAAGTATCCTCTCTCTCAAGTCTCAACAATAACAGCAACAGAAACTCCTTTATTGGAGCCCTAGATTTCCTCTCCATCGCTAATTTTTTTCTCCTGAAACCATGGTCAGATTCTCTTCTCTTTTCCATCTCTGTTGATTTATGTATAATTTTTTTCAATTTTGGATCTATGCAATTGAGGAGGATTACTTGGTTGAATTTTTTAAATAATTCAATGATTTTGATTTGGTTTTTTTGGTCCATAGATCTGGCACAATTTTGCGTCGGTTGATGTTTTTTCAGAGTATTTTAATTTTCATTTATTTTTCTGATTGCATAGATATATGATAATTTTTTTGATGATTTTATTGTATTTGTGGTTGAATTTGCACAATCCTATTTTAGGGTTTAGTATAAATTGATTTTTTTATTGTATGTGTGTTTGACTTTGGACAATCCTATTTTTACAGGGGTGTATTCAATCTGGATTTTAAAAGATTTTAACTGATTTTCAAAAGTCTATGAATTCTGCTTACTTTTTGGATTGTTTTAACCCTACCAAGATTCTATCAGATTCTATTAGATTTATAAAGTCTATATATTATTTGAATAACACCAAAAAATAAAGAAAAGAGTGATTCAATCATGTATTATGCAGGTTCAACGGTGTTAAACTTGCAAAATCAACATATGTTTATCAATCTTTTGTTTTGGGAATAAAATCATTTTGTTAAAAATTTAAAAAGTTTAAGTGATGTTCTTTGATTTTTTTTTTTGAGATCATGTAAATGTGGTTTTTTTTTTTTTATTTATTTATTCAAGGTTTGTATAATTTACTTACTGATATTTTTTTCTTTGGCTTAATTAAGATATGTTTTGTGATGAGTTTTGTTTGAACTCTTTTTTTCCTTTGATTTTCTCTTTCAGGGAAATGAAATACATGTTTGGAAAATAGAAATTTGTGGTTAATTAGAGAAGAGATTGTTTTCTTTCTTTAATTTATGTTTGAAGATGATCAGGAAAAAATTGTTTGGATATTATAACAATATGTCTTATTTTTTGAGAAATAAACATTTCATATTGATTTTTCTAACGATGTTAAAAAAAAATTAGTTTGGATATTTCTTTATATTATAAGATAAAATTATCAAAGACATTTAATTTTAATATTAATGATAGAAAATCAAAATCTTGAGGAAAAAGAAGAGATTTCACAATACACATTTAAGCCTAGGAAATCCATCAAAATCATACATTTAATGAAATTTATGAGAATCTATAGAGTTTTGAATACATCTAGATTTGAATGGACTTTTAAACATCTAAATTGAATACCTCTAGATTTTGATAGACTTTTTAAAATCTAAATTGAATACGTCTAGATTTTAGTAGACTTCGTAAAATCCAAATTGAATACCTATAGACTTTAAAAATCCTATAGAATATAAATTGAATACACTCCCTTTAGTTTACGCATAAATTGCTATCTTTTTCCATCTTTGTTGTTAAGCCTTAATTTTTGGGCATTTCTTATGAATGCTTTGGTTTTCGCCTAACGGATTGCGGGAAGGATTGCTTAATTATAAAATTAATTTACGCCATTGTGAATCCCTTGGAAGACTTGGATGAGAGTGATAAAAGTATACTCCCTTGTTACCAAAAATTATGTGTTCATATTTCTTTTTAAATTTTCTCAAATTAACTGTCCACTTTTTAAATAAATGGCTCATTAATGATGGGTTTTCCAATCTTACACCTACATTGAATGTTGAAAAGAGAAGAATAGAGAGAGAGAGAGAGAGAGAATATGGTAGAATTAAATTGAGAGTAAAATTAAATAGGTGGGTTTAAAAAAGCGCGCCTAGGCGCTAGGCGAGGTGAGGCAACCATGAAAACGACTCCGAGGTCTGAGGCGGCTGAGGCGCGAGGGAGGCGGCTGAGGCGCAGAGGCAAGGCGAGTCACAGAGAGCTCCAGGTTTGTTTCTCTTCTTCTTCTCCAGCCGGTCTCTCTCTCTTCTTCTATCCTCTCTCCTCAGATTTTTTTTTGATTGGTGATCTTGAATAGAGAGAAGAAGATGAGATGGGTTGGTAGGATTTTTTTCTGAGAAAAGAGAGGAAGAGATGGGCTGCGGCTGCTCTAGGGTTTTTGTAGAGAAGCTCTAGGGTTTTCTTTTGAGAATAGAGAAGAAGAGGCTCTAGAGTTTTTTTAGAGAGGAAGAATCTGGGTCATTGATTTTCTTTTCTTTTTTTTCTCTTTTAAATCAATGGTCTGTTGACCAAACCCCTATCTTTTGACCAGCACTCTCTCTCCTAAAGTCCGAACCAGCCAGACTCCCTCTCTTAAAAAGAAAAAACAAATATTTCAATCGCATCGATACAAGAAGTCAGTATCTATTTTCTCTTCTCTATTTTTTTTTCTAATCTCTTCACTCATACCTTGTTCTGAATCAAGATTCATCACCATCTCCAATATATAAGTATTTTTATAAGGGAAATCAGCCTGTTTAGTCCCCCAGGAATTTTCGGTTAGCCTGTAAAGTCCCCAATGTTTAATTTCAACCTGTAAAGTCCCCCAAGAATTTTCGCTCACCAGTAAAGTCCCCAATGTTAAATTTCAGCCTGTAAAGTCCCCCAGGAATTTTCGGTCAGCCTGTAAAGTCCATTACCTATTTAATTTCAGCCTGTAAAGTCTCTTATCTATTTACAGGTTGCATATAAAGGTTCCACCGCCTCTTCTGCGGCGGAATCAGGGCAACCCCAAATTCATATCATCCCCGTGTTTAATGAGCGGGGGAATAATGGTCAATTTCAATCTATAAAATTTTTACAAAATACAAAATTCCTGGGGGACTTTACAAGCTGAACGAAAATTTCTGGGGGACTAACTAGGCTGAAATTAAACATTGGGGACTCTACAGGCTAATCGAAATTCTTGGGGGACTAAAAAGGCGAATTTCCCTTTTTATAAAGAATTACGCCTCACGTCCATGAGGCGCTTGCCTCGCGCCTCGGACCCTCATCGCCTCGGTTCTCCTCGCGCCTTTTAAAATTAAGAATATGGTCATGCTTGACATTTTACCATATCCTAGTATAGAATTTGTTGAAACTTTAATTCCCGTGCAAAATACTAAGTTGACAAATAATTTGGAAATGACCGAGGGGAATTTTGGATTAATTGATCAGAGTTGGAGCTGAAAATTTCCTCATTTTCAACTTTAAACAGTGTCAAAAGCTTAACAAAAGATTTCTAGTAATTTTGGATCTTGTGAATGCAAGGTCATGACTGTCGATACGATCCAATGCCACAGAAAGATTGTAACTCCTTATCTTGTAGTAAAGTTCATTTGTGGTTGGTAAGTGGTCTATATTGTTGATCTTTGTTGATACGTGTTCTTGGCGAATTCTTATTGGTAGAAGTTTGTTTTAAAGTGCTAAACGGGTGAGGTCTAAGATGGGAAGATAATCATGGCGATAAAATGGGTAAATAAGTATTGGGTATATAATCTGGAGAAGATACCTGTTAACCCATGGTTGTTTTAGATGATTTACTTTGAGAAACTGAGTTGCATGTATTAGTAAATGTTTTATACTTCACTCTGATGATGTTATATTAAGGCCTGAATTTCGATTAGTGGTTTTATATGTTGATGTTTTATTTGGGGTTAGGACAGTTTTGATGGAATGCATACTCTCTCTGCAGGCTAACGCAGCGTCAGGCATGGCTGTACATGATGACTGTAAGCTGAAGTTCCTCGAACTGAAGTCGAAAAGAACCTACCGCTCCATTATCTATAAGATTGAAGAGAAGCAAAAGCAAGTTGTTGTGGAAAAATTAGGTGAACCGGCTGAAAGCTATGAAGATTTTGCCTCCAGCCTCCCAGCTGATGAGTGCCGTTATGCTGTCTATGACTTTGACTTTGTCACTGAGGAGAACTGCCAGAAGAGTAGAATTTTCTTTATTGCATGGTAACTACTTCTGTTGCTCTACAAGTCCCGTTTAACTTTCCTATGTCTCTTGGTCCTCCTAGGTATACTTAGCATGACTCTTTTATTCCACTGTTCAAGGTCCCCTGATACAGCGAGAGTGAGAAGTAAGATGATCTATGCAAGTTCCAAGGACCGATTCAAGAGGGAGCTTGATGGCATCCAGGTAGAGTTGCAAGCAACTGATCCAACCGAAATGGGAATTGATGTCATCAAAAGCCGAGCCGGCGTACCTTGAAATGCCCATTTATCAAGTGATGCTCTTCAGCATCACATATGTTAAATGTTTATAGATTGTGTCAAAGTAGAACCGAGTTAAGTATTGGCATGCTGCTGTTTATCATGAAGAATTTCGACGAGTTTATACACTAGTTATTTGTGGGATTATGGATCTCTTTCTGTTTTTGTGTGATGTTTGGTGGGAATAGGCAGTCTACTTCAGTTCATTTTCACATAATGGTGCCTCTGAAATGTCAACACCTCTCTTTCTTGACCTAATATTTGCCTGTCATTTTGCCTTTCCTATTCTTTGGTTTGTGGTAGAAGAAGTCTGGGAGTTCAATTGGAACTCCTTTTTTTTTGCTTCTCATTTATGTACGAGATTTCTCATTTATGAGGTTCCACTTGTCTGGCCATACTGCATAGTAAACATGAATTTGTTGCCCCAAGTTTAGATTCGGTTTAACCTTTTGTTGTTTGCATTCAGAATGAGGTGTCAATGTCAAAAGTGTCTAAAGTTAGAGTGCTGATACATGTTTTTTCTCGAGCATAAAGAGGATATTTTCATCACCCAGATCAGAGCTATTTTCAATGAGAGAATTTCTATGGTCTGATAATAAATCAAGAAGTTTGCAAAAAAATATACATTAGCACCTTATACGGGTCTGCCAAAGTTTTTCCCTTCATTACCATCCTAGTCTTTCGAGATAATTTCATAAACCAGTATAACCAAGGTATTCACCGGGCGAACATCGCAAGTCTACGTGTATATCTCTATTCTTATACCCAATCAATCAAATTTCGTTAGATGGACATTTATTCCAATTATATATACAAATGGCGAATTGTGATTGATTGAGAAAAGAAGTGGGGATAGATGATTTTGTTGCCGTATTCACCTGAGTATTAATTTTTTTATTTTATTTTAGTCAAGTTCAGAATAAAATATATACTACTCATCACGAATTTGGGATGTCGGACTTGAATTTTCAACTGTTGCGACCGGTGAATAATTCAGTTTTTACTCAAGTTCTGACATTATCGTCTACTAATAACCATCACAGATTCATGTACTAATCATCACATATTTGGGGTCGTCGAGTTTGTATTTTTCAAACGTTGTGACCTATGAAAATTTTGATTTTATTCAAATTCTGACAAAAGCGTGTACATCACGGGATTTGGGGCCAAAATGATCAAATTTTTCAGCTATTGCGACCTGAAAAACTCAATTTTAGTTATTTTTCAAAAAAAATCGTTTACTAACCATCAAAGATGTGAGGCCGTTAGGCTCGGATTTTTAAATTGTTGCGAGCTGGTGAATAATCTCGATTTTAGTCAAGTTCGAATAATATCGTGTATGTTCATCACGGATTTGCGCCTGTCGGAGTCAAAATTTTCAACTCTTCGGACTTATTAAAAAAATTGAATTTTGTTAAATTCGAACAATATCGCGTACTAACCATCAGAGATTTATGCCCGCTAGACTCGGATTTTTCAACTCTTGTGACGTTTAAATTTTTTATTTTAGTCAACTTTGGACAACATTGCGTACTAATCATCACATATTTGGAGCCATCGGGCTCAGTTTTTTCAACTTTTACGACTGGTGAAAAATCTCGAGTTAAGTTCAAACAATATCATAAACTAACTCTCACATAATTGAGGTCGTGGGTCTCGGATTTTCAACTATTTCGACCGGTGAATAATATCGATTTTAAAAAAGTTGTGGCAATATCTTGTACGAACCATTACTGATTTTGGTATGTCGGATTCGGATTTTTCAAATGTTATGACATGTGAGAATTTTGCATTTTATTCAAGTTCAAACAAAATCGTGTACGAATTTGGAGTCGTTGGGCTTAGACTTTTCAACTATTGCGACCAGTGAAAAAACTTCATTTTGGTCAATTTTCGACAAAATCGTATACTAACCGTCACAGATTTGGGGTCGTTAGACTCATATTTTTTTAACTATTACGATTAGTGAATAATCTCGATTTTAGTAAGTTTTGACAATATGGTGTACTAACTATCATGGATTTAGGGACGTCGGGCTCGAACTTTTGAATTGTTGCGACCGGTGAATAAACTCGAATTTAGTCAAGTTCTAACAATATCGTGTAATAACCATCACATATTTGCGGCCAACAGACTCGGATAATACAACTCTTGCGACTTGTTAAATTTTTTTATTATAGTAAAGTTAAGACAAAATCGAGTAATCACATATTTTGAGCCGTCGAATTCAGTTTTTTCAACTTTTACGACCGGCGAATAATCCCAATTTTAGTCAAATTCAGACAATATCTTGCACTAACCATCACAGATTTGGGGTCATCGAACTCGGAATAATCTCAATTATTTTGACCGGTGAACAAACTCAATTTTAGTGAAGTTTTGACAATGTCGAATTTTTAAACAGTTTCGAGCGGTGAATAATATCAAATTTAGTGAATTTCTTGTTAAATTTTTTTTATTTTAGTCAAGTTCAAACAAAATGATGCACTAACCATAACAGATTTAGAGCCTTCGGCTCACTTTTTTCAACATTTACGACTGGTAAATAATCTTGATTTTAGTGAATTTCAGACAATATCATATACTAACCATCACATATTTGGGTATGTAAGGATCAGATTTTCAACTGCTTCGACCTCTGGAAAATCTTTATTTTAGTAAATCTTCGAAAAAATCGTGTACCCATCGGTAGGGTTGTTGGCGAACCGGTTAACTCGCAAATCGCACGTTAAAATCGACTCGCTAACTCGCTCGACTCGTTAACGAACCAGTTACGATTCGGTAAAATGGCTCGTAAATCGTTTGAAATCGCTCGTTAAACCGGTTAATAAGAAGTGGTGGGAACTATTTATTGATAAAATGGCTCGTAAATCGTTTGAAATCGCTTGTTAATCGCTCTTTTGCTAGAAATATGATAATATGGTTGTGTTTCAAATACTTGATGCTCCTCTTTTGGTAGAAATGATAAGCTCTGGAGCAAGCTTCTGTTGCTTTTTTGAATTAAGTTATTTAGGAGTGTTTTCACTGTTTTGTAATAGTATGATCCGATTAACGAACCGAACTACGATTTTATGCGAATCACGATTTCCGATCCGATTAGCGAATCGGTTTTGCGCGATTTGATACGGTTCGATTAACGAACTGGATTTGTACAATTTTATTTCGAACCGATTACGAATTGAATAACCGAATCGGTTGACTAACGAACCGATTTTCGAATCGATTCGGTTTTCTTAACGATCCGAACCGGTTTGGCCCAAAACCGGCTCGATTCGGTTCGTTAACAGCCCTACCCATCAGACTCGAATTTTTCAATTGTTACGACCGGTGAATAATGTCGATTTTAGTAAAGTTCTTACAATATTGTGTACTAACCATCACAAATTTAGGGACGTCGAGCTCGGATTTTAAAATTGTTGCGACCATTAAATAATCTTGAATTTATTCCAGTTCGAATAATATTGTGTACTAACCATTTCGGATTTGAGCATGTCGGGCTCGGATTTTTCAACTCTGGTGACTTGTTAAAGTTTTTTATTTTAGTCAAGTTCATGTAAAATTATGTACTATCCATTCGGATTTGGGGGCCATTTGGCTCAATTTTTCAACTTTTACAAATAGTGAATAATCTCGATTTTAGTCAAGTTCAGACAATATCGTGTACTAACCATCACAGATTTGTGGTCTTCGGGCACATATTCTCAACTGTTTCAATGGGTGAATAATTTCGATTTTAGTAAAGTCCAGACAAAATCATGTACTAACTAACCATCACAGAATTTGGGACATTGGGCTAAGATATTTAAATTGTTATAACCAGTGAATAATCTCGAATTTGGTCAAGCTTGAACAATATTGTTTACAAACTATCACAGATTTGCGCTCGTCGAGCTCGTAATTTCAACCTGTTTCGACCGGTGAATTATCTCAATTTTAGTCAATTCCTGATAATATCGTGTACTAACCATCACATATTTGGGATCGTTGGGCTCGAATTCCTCAATTGTGTGACATGTAAATAATCTCAATTTTAGCCAAATTCAGACAAAATTGTGTTCTAATCATAAACACATACAAAATTTTGTACTAACCATTGCGAATTTAAGGTCGTCGTGTTCGAATTTTGAACAATTTCGATATCATGTAATAATCATCACGAATTTGAGGTTGTTGGGCTCTGATTTTTCAATTGTTACGATTGGTGAATAATCTCGATTTTAGTCAAATTCGAAGAATATGATGTACAAACCATCATGGATTTACGACCATCGAACTCAATTTTTTTAAACTCTTATGACTTGTTAACAAAAATATTTTAGTAAAATTCGAACAACATCGTGTACTAACTATCACATGTATGTACTCGTCATGCTTTGGGATTTTCAACTGATGGCGACCGAAAAATAGTCCGATTTTAGCTAAGTTCTAGAAATATCAAGTACTAACCATTATTTATTTGGGGATGTCGTGGTTGGATTTTTAAATTGTTGCAACCAACGATTAATCTCAAATTTAGCCAAGTTTGAACAATATCGTGAACCATCCATCACGGATTTGCGCCCGCCGGACTCAAAATATTTTACTCTTGTGATTTGTTAAACATTTTGATTTTAGTCAAGTTCAGGAAAAATCGTGAAGTAACCATCACGAATTTGGGACCGTCTGGCACCATTTTTTCAATTTTTACGATTGGTGAATAATCTAAATCATAGTCAAGTTGAGACAATATACTATCACACATTTTAGGTCGTCGGGTTCAAATTATCAACTGTTCCAACCAATGAATAATTAGATTTTAGTAAAGTTCGGACAATATCATGTCACATATTTGGGGATGTCTGGCTCGAAATTTCAATTGTTTCGATCGGTGATCTTAATTTTAGTCAAGTTCTAACAATATCGTGTACCAACCATGCTGAATTTGTGACTGTCAGGTTCGAATTTTTCAACTGTTGCGACAAGTAGACAATCTCAATTTTAGTCAAATTTATACAAAATCGTGCATGTTCATTACAAATTTGGAGTCGTCGGGCTCGAATTTCAATAATTTTGACCGATGAAAATTCTAGTTTTTAGTCAAGTTATTACAATATCGTGTAATAACCATCATGGATTTGAGACTGTCGGGCTCAATTTTTTCAACTTTTTTTACCGGTAAATAATCTCGATTTTAGTCAAGTTCTGACATTATGGTGTCTAACAACCATCACAGATTCTGGGTCGTCGGGCTCGAATTTTTCAACTGTTACAACCTGTGAATAATCGAGATTTTAGTCAAGATAGGACAAATTCGTGTACTAACATTCAAGGATTTGGGGCCATTGGTCTAAGATTTTTCAACGTTTACGACCAGTAAATTATCTCGATTTTAGTAAGGCTTAGACAAAATCATGTACTAGCCATCACATATTTGGGATCATCAGACTCAGATTTTTCAACTGTTATGACCGGTGAATAATCTTGATTTTAGTAAAGTTTAGAGAAATCATGTAATTACGATCACAAAAATGGGTCCGGTCAGCACATGTTTTCAACTGGTTCGACCGGTGAATAGTCTCGGTTTTATCCTAATTTAGACAATATCATGTACTAACCATCACGAATTTTGAGTCATCAAGCTCAGATTTTTCAACCGTTGCGACTGGTGAATAATCGTGATTTTAGTCAAGTTATAACATAATTGTGTACTAATCAAGTAATCATCAAGGATTTGGGTTCAATAGCTCGGATTTTCCGACGTTTGTGACCGATGAATAATATCAATTTTAGTAAAGTTCACACAAAATCATGTACTAGCTATAGCGTATTTTGAGTCGTGTAAGTCTCAAAATTTTCAACTGTTTTG
The DNA here is from genome assembly GCA_026122235.1 of Vinca minor. Classification (NCBI taxonomy): domain Eukaryota; kingdom Viridiplantae; phylum Streptophyta; class Magnoliopsida; order Gentianales; family Apocynaceae; genus Vinca; species Vinca minor. The sequence goes on from JAOCZM010000271.1 coordinate 242,578, forward strand.
ACTGGTGAATCATCTTTATTTTAGTAAAGTTTAGACAAAATCGTGTATTAACAATCACGGAATTCGGACGTCGGGCTAGAATTTTTCAACTGTAGCGACCGGTGAAAAATCTCAATGTTAATAAAGTTCTGACAATATCATCTACTAATCATGACGAATTTGAGTTTGTAATGCTCAGATTTTTCAATTGTTGCAACCGGTGAATAATCTTTATTTTAGTCAAATTCATAAAAAAAATGGTGTGTTAACAACTACACGTCTAGGGATTGGTCTCGATTTTTCAACTGTTGCGGCCGATGAATAATATCGAATTTAGTTAAATTCATACGAAATCTAGTACTAACTTTCACGATTTTATTTGAACATGACTAAAATAAAGATTATTCACCGGTTAAACCAGTGGAAAAATTTGAGCACAACAAACCCAAATTCGTGATGGTTAGTAGTTAGTACACGATTTGAACTTGACTAAAATAGAGATTATTCACCCGCCACAACAGTTAAAAGATCCCAGCTTGATGTCCCTAAATTTGTGATGGTTAGTACACGATTTTGTAAGAACATTAATAAAATCACGATTATTCACCGGTCGAAACAATTGAAAATTTTGAGTACGATGTTCCTAAATTGTAATAGGTAGCATACGATTTTGTAAGAACTTGCCTATAGACAAGATAATCCTCTAGATAACAACAATTGAAAAAATCTGAGCACGGCGACCCTAAATATGTGATGGTTAGTACACGATTTTTTCTGAACTCGACTAAAATCGAGATTATTCACCGGTCCGCAACAGTTGAAAAAGTCGAGCCCGACGACTTTAAATATGTAATTGTTAGTACATGATTTTGTTTGAATTTGACTAAAATTGAGATTAGTAACGAGTCTCAACAGTTGAAAAATCCGAGTATAACGACACAAAATCCGAGCGCGACATAACTAAATCGGTGATGGTTGTTACAAGATTTTGTTTGAACTTGAAAAAATTTGAGATTATTCACCGATCAAAACAGTTGAAAAATTCAAGTCTGACGACCCTAAATTTGTGATGAACATACCCGATTTTATTTGAAGTTACTTAAAAACGAGATTATTAACTAGTGGCAAAAGCTTAAAATATGAGTTTGACGACACAAAATCCGTAATAGTTAGTACACGATTTTGTCAGAACTTGACTGATGTCTCGATTATTCACCAGTTGAAGCTTTTAAAAAATTCGAGTCCGACGACCACAAATGTGATGGTTAGTACACATTTTTCTGAACGTGATTAAAATCAAGATTATTCCTCGGTCGCAAAAGTTAAAAAATCTGAGCACGACAACCCTAAATCCGTGATTGTTAGGTCACACTTTTGTCTGAATTCGACTAAAATAGAGATTATTCACCGGTCGCAACAATTGAAAATTTCGAGCCCGTCCGCCCAAAATTTGTGATGATTAGTACACAATTTTGTAAGAACTTGACTAAAATTGAGATTCTTCAACGGTCGAAAAAGTTAAAAAATCCGAGTGCGACGACACTAAATCTGTGATGGTTAGAACTTTACTAAAATCGAGATTATTCTCCGTTAAAAATAGTTGAAAAATCCAAGCCCGGAGATCCTAAATATGTGATGGTTAGTCTACGATTTTGTTTGAACTTGACTAAAATCAAGATTATTAACCAGTCACAACAGTTTAAAAATCTGAGTCCCACGATACGATATTCGTAATGGTTAGTACACGGTTTTGTCAGAACTTGACTAAAATGATGATTATTCACTGGTTGAAACAGTTGAAAATTCCGAGCTTGATGACCCCAAAATTCGCGATGGTTAGTTCAAGATTTTTTTGAACTTGACTAAAATCAAGATTATTCTCCAATCGCAACAGTTAAAAAATTCGAGTCCGAAAACTCGAAATTTGTGATGGTAAGTACACGATTTTGTCATAACATTAATAAAATCACGAGTATTAATCGGACAAAATAGTTAAAGAATCATAGCCCGACGTTCCCAAATATGTGATGGTTATTATACGATTTTGTAAGAAACATTTGAAAATCTGAATTCGACGGCCTTATATCTATAATAGTTAGTACACAATTTTGTAAAACTTAATTAAAATCACGGTTAGTCACTGTTTGAAACAATGGAAATATCCAACCCGATGACCCCAAATCCGTGAATATTAATATACGATTTGTCTGAACCTGACTAAAATCGATATTATTCACCGGTTACAACAATTAAAAAAATATGAACACGACCCTAAACCCGCAATGGTTAAGTACACAATTTTGTTCAAACTAGAATAAAAAAAATCGTTTACTAACCATCACTGACTTAGAGCCGCAAGGATCATATTTTTCAAATATTGCGACTTGTGAAAATCTCTATTTTTTTCAATTGCCGACAAAATCATGTACTAACCATCACGAATTTGTGGCCGTCGGGCTCGATTTTTTCAACAATTGCTATCGATGAATAATCTCAAATTTTGTAAAGTTTTGACAATAACGTGTACTAACCATCACGAATTTGTGACGCCAGGTTCGTATTTTTAAATGATTGGGACTGGTAAATAATCCCGATTTTAGTCAAGTTTGAACAATATCGTATACTAATCATCACAGATTTTCGGCCATCGAGCTCGATTTTTTCAACTCTTTGGACTAGTTATTATTTTTTTAGTCAAATTTAGAAAAATGTGTTTTGACCATCACATATTATGGGTCGTCGCGGTTGGATTTTTCAACTGTTACGCTCGGTGGATAATCTTGATTTTAGTAAAGTTCAGACTAAATTTTGTATTAGCCATCACTTATTTAGATCCGTCGGGCTTAGATTTTACATTTGTTCCGACCGGTGAATAATATTGATTTTATTCAAGTTTTAACAATATCGAGTACTAACCATCACGAATTTGAGAAAGTCAAGCTCGAACTTTTCAACTATTGCAACATGTAAATAATTTCGGTTTTAGTCAAATTCATACAAAATCATGTACTAACCATCACGGATTTAGGGTTGTTGTGCATGGATTTTCAACTATTTCGACATGTAAATAATCTCGATTTTAGTGAAGTTCAAACAAAATCTTGTACAAACTATTACAGATTTGGGACCATCAAGCTCAATTTTAACTATTTCGTTTGGTGAAAAATCTAGATTTTAGTCAATTTATTACAATATCATGTAATAACAATCACATATTTGAGACCGTTGGGCTAAAAAATTTAAACCTTTTTACCGGTAAATTATTTCGATTTTAGTCAAGTTCTGACAATGTTGTGTACGTTACATCACGAATTTTGGATCGCCGGGCTCGGATTTTTCAACTATTGCGACCAGTGAATAATCGTGATTTTAGTCAAATTCTGACAAAATCGTCTACTAACTATCAAAAATTTGGGGTCATTAGGCTCACATTTTTCAACTGGTTCGACCGATGAATAATCTCGATTTTAGTAAAGTTAAGACAAAATTGTTTACTAATCATCACAGATTTAGGTCCGTCGGACTCGAATTTTTCAATTGTTGTGACCCTAGTGAATAATTTCAATTTTAGTCTAGTACGGATAATATCATGTACTAACCATCACAAAATTGAGGTTGTCGGACTCAAAATTTTCAGCCGTTTCGACCGTTGAATAATCTCAATTTTAGTCAACTTCATACAAATCATGTACTAACAATTACGGATTTAGGTATGACGGACCTTTTTTATAACTATTGTGACCTGCTAAAATCTTGATTTTGGTCAAGTTTAGACAAAATTTTGTTCTAACAATCACGAATATGGGGTATCACACTCGAAATTTTCAACTATTGCGACCGGTGGAAATCTCAACTTTAGTAAAGTTCTGACAATATCGTGTACTAACCATCACGGATTTTCGGTCCCCGAGCTCGAATTTTTCAACAATTCGACATGTGAATAGTCATGATTTTAGTCAAGTACTCCTGACATAATTATGTACATTACATCAATGATTTGGGGTCATTTGCTCGGATTTTTCAACGTTTGTGACATGTGAATAATATCATTTTTTTTTATAAAGTTCAGATAAAATCGTGTACTAGCCATAGCAGGTTTGAGGCCGTCGGCTTAGATTTTTCCACTATTGCGACCGATGAATAATCTTAATTTTAATCAAGTTCAGACAAAATCGTGTATTAACAATCACGAAATTTGGTCCGCATGGCTCAGATATTTTTTCAACTGCTGCAATCGATGACTAATATCAAATTTAGTCTAGTTCCAACAATATCACATATAAACATCATGGATTTGGGACCGTCGGCTTGTATTTTTTCAACTGTTTCCACGGGTGAATACTCTTAATTTTAGTCACTTGATACAAATCGTGTCCTAACCATCACATATTGGAGGTTGCCGTGGTAATTTTTTTCATTGTTGCGAGTGAAAATAATCTCGATTTTATTTTAATTCGAACAAAAAATTAAGGTATTTTTTTAAAATTAAAGTATCAATATTATCTTATTATCTTTTATTACGTGAATTCTTTTTAGGTCAAATAAAAGGTATAACTGAAAATAAAAATATGTAAGGATGGAAAACCATTTAGAATGACGTATATAATGCAAATCTCAGAAGTATCTAGATTGACCTATGTATAGTGGAATAGATGGACTATTAAATGAGATAATTGTGTTTATAAGTGTAAATAACTTTAAAAATTATTTTGAGAAGAGAAAAAATGACTGGAATGCCTCACACGCAGGGACGGTGCTGCAGGATTTTTAAAAATAATACTATTTATCGAAATTTTATGTGTATTTTGGAAAATTTTGAAATTTTTTTATCAATTTTTCCCTCCCAAGATTTTTTTTTGCCTTTTTTATCGCCCCCAAGAATTTTAAATATTTTTTACCAGTTTCGTCCCCAACACCAAATTACTGACTTCGTCCCTGCTCACACGTGTATGCTATGCATGGGATCGGAAGAAAGGAAAAGACATAAAGATATGCGCACATTCTCAGATAGCGATGGGACCGGAAGAAAAGGAAAGAGAAGAAGTGGATGGGTCTCTTGAGTAGAGAGACGAAGAAACGTGTGATGCCAAGAATTAAAGAAGAAAAGTAGCAATGAAAGGAGATAAGTAGCAATGTTGATGCCCATAATTTAGTATTTTGGGGTAAGTTAAATTCTGTTAGTAGTTGTATTGATCCAACTTTTATTCCTCATGCAGTTTTATGTGATACAAGAGATATTTTTTAAACTTTAATCCGGTTTCAAACTCATCTAATGGTTAATTTTATTTTAGCACAAAAAAAAAAAAAAAAAAAGATAAGAATGGAGAGCAGTGAATCCATTAATTTTTTTTTGTTCACCTCGAGGGTACTATATATTTATCACATGACTAATTCGAATTTAACTTGTAGAATAATTGTTAACGGATGAATATTTAATCTATACTGCTATTTGTAAATTGAACCCCAAAATTCTCACCTAGTCGATATTCATCCAAAGAATCAATCACTCGTCAAAAGCATATATGCAACCAGCGGCTTCACAGCTCTGGTTCCGTTACATTATTACATGCCTCTCTCTTCCATTTCCTACTTATTGAGAAGAAGACTCGAACAAAACCTCCATCTTTTGAATATCTGGAATTTATGGAAAAAACAAAATTGTCTGAGTAAACAGTTTTCGGATTGCCTAAGGAATACTCAGTGAGTTGATCTAATTTCTTCTTTACTCTTGTGAAAATTTGTTGATTTTTGTTTCTACTTTGAAATTCTTGAGGAATTGTATTTGTCCTTGATTTCGAATTTATTGTTGTAGAAAACTTCTTATATGCATCAGGTCCATTATAGTATAGAATTCTCCACATTACGAGAGATAATTTATTATTAATTATTTTTTTCTGCATGTTAAAAATAGCACATCAACTAGTTTGTCTGCATATAATTTGGGATATCACGCAATGTATAATTTTGGAGGGATTGAGTTAGACATAAGTCTTTTTTAACCGGTATTAGAGCTACCTAATTTGATGTTGACCCCTTTATTCCTCACTATCCAGATGTCCAACTTTTACTGGGTGGGAGGGGGGATGGGGAATCGATCACGGGTCTTACCCCTGTGAAGGAAGGACCTTACCACCAGGCCAACCTGATTCCCATCCAGATGTCCAACTTTGATTGTGAGGGATTGTTAAAAATCTCATATCGACTAGTTTATGTGCATATCTGCTTATTATATAGGTTGAGTTGTCATTCCCTTCTCGATGTACCTTTTGAGTATTTTTATCACTCAATAAAGAAATCTGGACCACAAAGTCCACCATGAAACTGATTCATAATAGAATTTTCCATTTCTGTTTGCTTATTCTGATAGTAATTGAGTGGTATCTTGTTAGTAGAGTTGATGCACTCATGTTAAGGTTTTGTTAGCCGTAATCTCTTTATTATAGACTGTCACTCACCTAATAGTTCATATCTAAATTACACAAGATTTTTTTCTAGCCTTTTCATCTCTTCTAAAATATACTTTCTCCGTCTAAAATGGAATGTCCACATTTGAGTTACATAAGAATTAAGAAGAGTAGTTTGACTAGGTATAAATTACGACAACATCTTTAAATATAAATATAAGAGAACGCGTATGTTAGTGAAGCTTATATCGGTACTTACATGTAATGACTAGTTTCTTTCAATTACATTAAAAGCACCGACCAAGCATGACCTTGAAGGGGATTAACGGCACAGCCTAACTTGAAATGAAGAATAAATATTTTTATTACTACCTCCACCCTAAATTGAATGTTCATTTTCTTTTTTAGTTTGTCCCAAAATTTAAGGTTAATAAATATTCAATTTGGGACGGATGAAGTTAATTTACCATTCCTTCTTTCTTTCTGCTCCATTATTTCCTCATGCAACAATTTGTTTCTTCAGAGTTTCTTCACAGGACACAATAATGACTACTCCAATGAATTCTGAAGAGGACATGGCGTATTTCTTTGACACTGAATGTTGTATACAAAATATGGTGAACCATTTGAATCTCCTATTGTCGCAATGGAGCCCCCTTTGTAATTCTGAGCTCGTATTTGAGCTACAATCACTGAGAACCTATTTTATATTTCTTGCTCGGGTTGAAGGACAAGTCTTATGGCAACAGAAAGAATTTTGCTTTCAAACAACTATTAGATATGGGGGAAGCACTGAAACGAGCTGTTTACACTAGTGACGTTGATGTTGATGGTTTGCTGGAAACAATTCAGCTGCTTAAGACAAATATCAGAACAGATTGTCTCTATTTCCTAGATTGTCCTTTCCAGGGCCAATTTGACAGTTATCACCTCTCACCACTTGTGAGTGGTATTGCTGCCACCCTGGGTGGTGTTCTTGTCTGGAAAGCTGATGCCATATCTGATGATGATCTCAAGCTGCAAATTGAAGCCCTTAAAGACAACCTTGATTTCTTCACTCAAGTCCTTGATGTCGCCGAGGAATGGTGCTGGTATGCCAATGAATTTTGGAAATTTAAGGTTTATTTTCAAGCTTTGACTGGGAGAGCAGTGTGTCTATCACTCCTTATCTGGATCATAGATGTTAAGAAAGAAAACATGGTACCAAGAATGGCTGTTGTTCTTTCTGATCTGCACAAGGAAACTACTCCAAAGGTCACACTTATGTATCTTGCTGCATTGTCCGAGCTCTCAAAACCACCATCACACATCAGTTTTACGGTGGGCAAAATTGTTCACAAATTTGTTGAATTCTTCTTAGACAATTTGCAGGTTGATCCAGAGAATGATGGGAGCCAAATGCTTTTCATCGATTTAATATTTTTCATTACGTTTCTCATGGATCGGAAAGTGGTTAAGGACTTACCAGAGGGCGAATCAATTTTGACTCAAGTAAACGACCTTGTCAATGAGGTTGTACCTCTCTATGGTACAATCAATTCGGAAGAAATCCAAGAGGACATTGACGAGAAAAGGAACTCACTTCTTTGTAATTTCTTAGAAAATGCTAAGGTAATCAAAGCAGAGGTCAGAAGAATCTGCACTCCCTTATGTCCAAATCCACCGTCTTTTAATTTTTCTAGTATCAATGTGTTGAGACGTGTCAATTCACTCTTGGAAGATTTGAAAGACTTCTCTTTCCATTTCCCAAAGCTTCCAATTGTGATGCTTCAGGAGGAGTTGTTGTCACTTGAAGATTCAAATCTTGAAGACTTCTCTATTTTGGAGATGCAAAATAAGCAGAGAGAGATAAAATATCTCTGGACACGAATTGTTAACGTGACATACAATACCGAAAGAGCTGCTAACTCCTTCACACACATGAAATTTCTCTGGCATGATTTCTTGCATTTTTCTGATGTCATAGAAGAATTTAAGCTTATAAAGAGGGAGATGAAAAGAATCAGAGATCGGCTCATCATGTATGATATTCACGTCTCCAATTCTGAGAAGAGCCTGATGCACAAAATCCTAGCAAGTGAACTAGTGTCCAGTTGAGTATATAAGTAAGACAAGTGTCGATCCCACAGAGATTATAATTAAGTACCAAAATTGTTTATTATCCTAATTTAGACCTACAAATATTTTTGAGAGTTTTACTAACTAATGCTTAAAATTAAATAACGACTAAATTAAACAAATAAGCAAGGAGATATCAAATAATTAGAGAAAGGTTGATTAGGACATTGATCCAACTTGTTTTCCCAATGATTAGTTTAAAAGATTCCCTTTTTAATGTGTCAAATTCCCTTAAATTTATCCTAATTCATTAACGGTAAAATTCCCTAATCTAGGTTTTATTCAATTCCTTGCAATAAACCCCCTAATCTCAATTAACAAAAACCATATGTCTATGTGAAATTGATTAATGAGACAAAGATTAACGATTTATGGAATTCCCCAATTTCAATCCCCGTAGTTATCTACTTTTGGAAATCGCTCAATAGAAACCGAATCTATTCCTAGTCGGGCTTTTACTACGAGTTATTATTACTTAGTTCCTAATTAATTACTTCACCTCCCGGTCCCTTCGCAATTAAATTATGAGATCATGTATAGAGTGATCAAATCCATACAAGCATTAAACACACCATAATAATAATTAATAAAATAGGGATTAAGGGAATCTTGAACACAATATTAAGGGAAAAATAATAAACTAAATCATTGTTCCAACAAAGTTTTCACAAGCCTAATCAACTAGAAAATTTAGCCAATCATCATGTAGCAACCAACCATAGCAATTAATTTAGGCATGAGAAAATTACGAATCAAGAAAATAATAACAAGAGATAAGTTTTAGATTACAACTTGATGTCGAAATTATATGAAAATGTGATGAGGTGATGATGAAGTGATGATTGGTCAATGGTGATTGGTGATTTGCTTGATGATGATATTGGTGGTTGCTGACGTGTTGAAGATTGGTGGCTGGTTGGTGGCTGCTTTTTGCGTTCTTCGCAGCTGCTTTGTTTGCGGCTGCTCTTGCTGCTGATCGGGTCTCCGGGTTCCGATCGGGGTCTCGGGGTGTGTCTTCTTTAGGGCTTCATGCCCTCCTTTTATAGATATGTGAGGAGGTGTTAACCCTTTCTAATTCTTGTGGCCCAAGGTACGAGATCTTTATTTCCTATTCCATCTCTGATTTTATTCCCAATTAATAACTTTCCTACAAAATCAAATCTAAGAAAATATAATATAATCTTAAAATATAAATTCTTAATATTATGTTTCTATTTATCATATAAAAATACCTAAAATACATATATCAAATCAAAATAAATATATTAAGAATTTAATATCAAATTGACTCTAAAATATGGAAATATAATATTATTTAGGTAAAAACTAAGTGGAAAGTAGTATAATTTATATAGAAAATATGAGTTTATCAGAGCCCTAAAAGTCTCCTTCCTTTACAAACTAATATTCCAATGGCAGATGAGGTTGTGGGCTTCAAGAATGAAATAAAAGTAATTCTAGATCAAATCACTGGAGGGTCAGAAGAACTTGACATTGTCTCAATTGTTGGTATGGCGGGATTAGGTAAGACTACTTTGGCTAAGAAAGTTTATACTTCAGTTAAGAAGCATTTCCACCGACATGCATGGTGTACGATTTCTCAAACATTTAATAACAAAAGGTTGTTCATGGATATTTTAAGGGGTATAGGAGTTTGGACTGATGATTTCTCTAAAAAGGATAAGGAAGAAGACTTGGCACAAAAACTCTACCAAAGTTTAAAAGGGCAAAGGTATCTTGTTGTCATGGATGACATTTGGGATGTTAGAGCATGGAACGTTCTAAAAATGTCATTTCCAGATGATAAAGTGGGAAGCCGAATTATGTTCACAAGCCGAATTTGTGATTTGGTTTCGATAGCTAAACCGGGATGTGATCCTGTTCCTCTAGAACCTCTCTCTGAGAAGGAAAGTTGGGTGCTATTAGAGAAAAAAAGCATTTGACCAAGCTAGATGCCCAACTAACTTTGTTGACATTGGGATGCAGATAGCAGCAAAATGCAAGGGGCTACCGTTGTCCGTCGTTCTTGTTGCAGGTATATTGAGAAAAAATACGGAGAATCTGGATTGGTGGAGACAAGTTGGAGAACCAGGCCCGGCTCCAAGGGTGTCCAAGGTGACATCCGGAACCGGGCCTCACATTTACAGGGGCCCCAAATGTTTTAAAAAATTACTTAATTTGTATATAATTATTAGTTAAAAAAATTGGTTAATAATCGAAATTAACCGGCACTGGTGCTATCGGGCAGCTTTGAACTTTACTTTCCCTCTACTTTGAAGAGATTGTGTTTGCTAGATCTTAAACTAGCATGGAATTCAATGCTTGTAATTTCGATGTTGCCCATGCTTGAGGTTCTGAAATTGGATGGCGTCATTTACGACGAGACAACAACTTGGAACGTGAAAGATGAGGAGTTTCAATATCTCAAGTTCTTAAGACTAAGAAGCTTGAAGATTGAAGAACTGAATGCATCTAATAATTCATTTCCTTGTCTCGAGCAATTTGTAGTGGAAAAGTGCGAGTTCCTTCAGGAGATCCCTTATGAATTTGGAAATATTCCATCTCTGAAAGTGATTCAGGTCGATTCTGACCAACTCGCGACTTCAGCAAGGCAAATTCAAGAAGATCAAAAGGAGCTTGGAAATGAACTACTACAAGTTCTAATATCTCCAACCTCATTCAGGGGCAGTAAGAAACTTTCTCATTTTCTTTTTATTTTTCTTTTTGAGCTCTGTTAATATTTCAATTATGAGTAAATAGTTATTCAGGGTTACAAAACTATTTACGCTTTGTTGTCTTGGGCACTCAACTATTTTTTTGAACAATTATATCACCCTAGTAAATATATTTACGTGTGGCTAGAAATAAATCGCCATTTTTGTGGTGGTTTCCTGCATAATTAGATACGGTACGGACATGTGGCAAATAATCCAAGGGCAAAATGGAAGAAACACACTAACCTCACTCCCTGCGAAGTTTTTGCTTTAATTGTATGGGCCCTAGAAAATAAATAGACAAATTTATGTGGACCCACTGATATTTTGACACGCTTTCATTTTTGCCCCTAAATTATTGACTACATGCCCATGACGTGTCTAATTTGGCAGGAATAACCACAAAAAGTAGTGTCGGTTTATTTTCAACTACACGTAAATATTAGGGTGATATAATTAACTAAAAAAATAGCTGAGCACCCAAAAAAAGAAAAACGTAAATAGTTTAAGGACCTAAATTGTTATTTACTCCTTTAATGATCAAGTTTTACAACTTAAAACAAGCTACTAAGGTCTTCTTTTTCGAAGATTATGTTGACATTCTTTGCCACAAAAACTGTTACGTCAGTTTTCTTTACTTGAAACTGTCCAAAAACTCTGGTTTGGTTCAAAATCTGTTAGAATGATAAAAATCACATATGATATGAGTGCTCGTTTATAGTGATAATTTCATTTGTTTTGTTTACTAGGGCGGCGATAATTGAAGAAGTTAAAGAGAAATAAAGAGAAATAGAGAGGATGAGGGGATCGGCCAAATGCTGCAACTGATATTCAAGGAATGAAAAATGAAGATCTTTGCCGACAGCAAAGGGGAAATCAGAAACCGCTTTTCTTCATGATTGATCATCACTACAAAGTAATTCTTTATTACTAATATTGCAGCTTTGGATAGTAAAATATCTGGATAAATAAGTGTTACAGCTCTGTTTGGCGGGTCCGGCTTCAGTGAGAACTGAACACCTGTAAGTCATCAGATCAAAGATGTTAACGGTTAAGATTAACCGTCTCTTTAACACTTATTAGGGAAAATCCTAACAGGTGTTGTGAACACCGGAAAAAAACTGTTCAACACTAGAGCCGGACCGCTGTTTGGTCACAACTCACATCCCATGTATGATGTATGTAAAATCCTTGAAGACTAAATATATTCTAAAATACCAAATGCAATAGGGGAGGTTTGTTGTCGTTAGTTAATAACTTAATAATTTAGTATCTTACTCGTAGTTTAAGAAATCGGAGATTCTCAAAAAAGAAAATTAATGTCTCGTTTCAAACCCCAACCCATTGCCCCACCACCCGAAATGTATTACTACTTAGTTGAACATGGTTTCAATAACTGGTACACATCCGAGTAGAACACAGTAGAAAAGTATCAAGAAGGCTCAAAATGTATGCAAGTTCCTTGAAGACTAAATATGTTCTGAACTACCAAATGCAATATAGAGCTTTGTTTGTCGTTTAGCTAGCAACTTAACAATTGAGTACCTTGCTCGTAGTATTCGGAAATCAGGGATTTGGACCTTGACAATCTTTAAAAGAAAAACCACGTTTTACTGGATTTGCAGTACATGAAAAAGTGCAAGTAAAACCCAAGTCCATCAAAATTACTGTCCTCAAACCAATACTTTTAACTGCCAAGAAAAAGCCTCTGAATACTGCACTTCGTTCTTCAGTTTTTTACAGTAGTTCTCCAGGGAATAGATGTGCTCATCCATGCCATCAGTCGAAATGGTATCCTCGGCTAATTTTACTGCTGCCAGTTGAGATAACTGAAAGTTTTCACAAGCGTGCTGTAACTTCCGAGCAATGTCCTCTTTTTCCAGCATCACAAGGGTGATTAACAAAGATTTAATCTCGTGTTTTGCTCCAACAGGGAGAGACATTCCCTTCAGATGATCGACTAAAGCCATCTCCTCACCAGGGCTACAAATTAATTAGTGGCTTAAAACATGAGAAACGAGTAATTCAAATTCTGGGTCCAAGAGAAGAAAGATTACAGAGTTGGGCGTTTATAACAAACCTGCCAGCGCGAATCTTTCCTTTTTTTCCGCTGACGCCTTGCATCTCTTGCCTTGGTGGCAGTTGAGCTGATGGATGCGGTTCTTGTCCTGCACAAGAAGGTTTGCTCACGAATTGAGGTGTATGTTCAGCTTAATGTAATTTCATTAAAAAAAATCTGTCATCAACTTTACAGAGACAAAATTTCAGCAACCTACAGATAAATATATCACATCTTAATTCTACTGCTAATTTTTGGGAAATTTTCTTTTATATAAGTGGAGAAGCAAAACCCATAAAGAAGGTTTCATATGCAGAAAAGGACATTGAAAGCATCGAAATCCAAGACCATCCTAAAACCTAATCAAATAAATCTAAAGATGCTATCGTGTTTCAGTGCACAAACAGTGACGAAACATCAGCCTCCCGCGCTTCACAGGGGAGAGAAACAAATCATTACAAAAGTACTTGCAAGCTTATGCAAGAAAGAAACAATGTACACAGAGAGAACAAATTAAAGAACAGATAAAAGCTCTATTCTTTCATCAGAACTGTGAAATAAACAGTTACAAGAATAATCTTCTATCTGTAAGAAGCCTACGGATATATAAGTTCAAAAAATGTGGAAAATGGGCAGTCTTTTTTTTATTTTTATTTTTATTTTTACAGCGTGTATTTGGATTGGTTTTTTTTATTTGAAAGATTCTTACTCATGGATTGAAAAAGTGAATTATTTGTGAGAGATGTGGGATCCAAAGTGAATTTGTGTTCGAAAATGTGGATAGAGTGGTGCCCAAATGCACTAGTCTTGCTAGAAACTTGCTAAATTGCACATTATTACATATTCTTGCAGGAGCAAAAAGTAATGATCAAGTCATAAATGCAGTGTGTTAATCCACATAGAAGTGTAACAATTCTGAGTGAGTGGTTGATAGGGGAGATAATAAAATGCATGCACTTCCTAATATAGGCATGGGTAACAAAGCAAGGGAAGAAATAATCTATCCCTAAACACAAAATGGAAAGGTAGAGCCAAAAGAAAACGTGCCACCATTTGCGGCACCAATTAAGAACGTCACGAGCAAGGCTTTAAGAAATGAGGAAAAGAAGCTTTGTCCAGGTGCAATTCTAGACAACTAATAATAGCATCAAGCAGTCCTAGTACCTTAATGAAAATCAAAAGAAGAAAAGAAACAGAAGTTTGAGATGTACCCGGAGGTATAGGCACTCATTCCACTGAAACTACTGCTAGCTTCTGAAGCAGTTTCATCATCAAGTTCAGAACATTCATCTGATTGAAGCTTTGCAGCAAGCACCAATCTTCGCTGTCTAACAGCTAGGTAGCGAGCAATGTATTTGCCGACTTTCTCCAACCCCTCCTCATATTCACTAATCAGTATGTTAGCACACTCGAGAGATGCATTTTTCACCAAGGAGATGTAATCGTCCTTCCGGTGAAGGAATGCAATCCTCAAAGCTTCCTCCCAGTCCCTTGCATTCACCAATAAATCAATCCCGGCCTTCACATCACCACAATACTCCAAGGCTATTTTTGCAGCGTCTCCTGGTCTGCCAAGCATCTGGAGTTCCTCACAGAGCTCATGAGCCAACTGTAGAACTTCATCCTTCCCGAGTTTGACAAGACCAGCAACTCTCAGAACCCCACTCCAGTTGCCACAAGCTCGATAAGCCTTCAAAGCTTTGTCCAAACATGAACAACATAAGTAAGTGGCTGCTGAATCCTCGAAGCTTTTCGATGAACTAAGATGATCTCCCCATGCTTCGAGAACTTGCCTTCGTTTAGTCGGATCAGTAATCAGTTGCAATCCCAAGGGGAAAAGCTGAGTATTTTTCTTCATGAGGTTCATGCAATCTTCATGATAAGCATCTCCGGCTGAAATAATGTGTCGCAAAGCACCCTCATATCTTTGCAATTTAAGGTCAATTTTATATTTCATCAAAAGAGGAGGCATTTGTTCCAGATCTTGGAGAAACGGAAGAAATTCCTTTGGATCTTTCTGTGAATTTAATGCAACCATAGCTGCAAGTTTCAAATCATAAAGTCCTAAAGCAGCTTCAAAAACAGCCTCTGGATCAGATAACCACAAAAGATGCTTCAATGATTCCTCAGCAGACGGATAGCAGGATCTCCTTGGATCATCAGAACCTAATAATTCCATTTCGCGGGTAACTT
Organism: Vinca minor; assembly: GCA_026122235.1. NCBI lineage: Eukaryota > Viridiplantae > Streptophyta > Magnoliopsida > Gentianales > Apocynaceae > Vinca > Vinca minor. The sequence goes on from JAOCZM010000271.1 coordinate 258,045, forward strand.
TTATGCGTGTCAAAGCTTCTTCTAGGGATGCTGGGTCACTTCGAGCCAAAGTTGTCAAAATACAGAGCTCTCTTGCAGGACTTTCTACTGTATGCTCCTCGAGAGCCTTTCTTATGGCAAGTAAAACAACAGAGATCTTGCTATCACCCTCCCAATTCTTGGAATCACCAGATTTAAGAACTTTCAGTTCTTCAAGACCAGGTAGTGACACATAGTCTTTGTACAACGTTTCTATGACGTTTTCATTTTTCACGGAGCAGACAAACTCTGTTATGTAGCTGAGATTGTTGACCTGTTTGACAAACTCTGTGGCAGTCTGAACAAATGCTTGCCAACCAAAATGGTCAACAATAACATTAAAGTCAATCCTATGATGGCGTACCAAAATTAAAGCATCCAGGAAGCGCCTTTGAACCAGGGCATTGACAATTGAGGCCAGGACCAACTTCCTTGGATGGATGCATTCCAGATTTCCTCGAGTTGTTTGTATTATGACAGCAGATTCATCTCCATGCAGAACGCCAACAATTCTGGCACCTCTTTCCCACAAATTTATGTAATGTTTTCTTTCTTCTACACCTCTTTTCTTGAAAACAGGTAAGAAGTTCTCATATTTGGCTTCCAGTTTCTCATTTTGAATTTCAGTAATATCAAGAACAAATAGCAAATCCAGTTTAGTTGCAAGAATAAAATGTGTGGTCATCTGGTCTGCGGCACTGGAGTACAATGAGAAACTGCTGCAATTGTTGCAAAATATCCTACGACCGACATGAAGCCTACCACAGTCATCAAGTCCAAAAAGTAAAGCCTTTTGGAACCCAATTCCTTCAGCAGGAGCGAGAGCCATCCAAGGACAAGATGATGAGAAACTCATACCATCAAGTTTCTGAAGAGGACCCGCTCTGCTGTCCCCTAACTTCAGTGAATATTCAACTACTTTTCCACCGTGAAATTGAATATATGCTGAACATCTAATGATGGGATTAGAGACCATACCAATCACGGAACCTTCAAGAGAAGTTTGACTAGAGATATTACCATGCCAACCTGAGCATGTAACGGAACCAGAAATATGATCTTCAGAACAGAAGAGCTGAATTTCTTGCAGGCAACATCCAGGAAGTCCATCCTTGCTGCCACTCGCGGCAACCGGAGTGACTCCAAGAAGGACATGTGAATCAACCCATGCAAGGTACAAAAATGGTCTGAACCCTACATCGGAAGAGACAGTTTCAACATTAAATTCTCCGCCTTCCAGCTCCTCCCAATTATTAAGTGCAGGAAGCTCTAATATACACAACCTTCCATCTGATAAAGATGCGGCCAGGTTACATTTAGAATCTTTGAAACAGAAATCCAGGCATCGAATAGAACTGGGAAAATTGAGGCTGAACAAATACATAGGTGGCGGAATCAGCGACAGAGAAAGTGGAGTTACCAGTAATTTGGAGCCGTCAACCACAAAGGCCGTTGAGTTATTCGTGACAGCAGTAACCCACATAAAATTATACACTGTGATCTCACCAGACAGAGTCCAGCTTATTAATTGCAGAGATTTAGTTGGATCCCACATGAACTTCATTCCATCCTGTTTTAAGTGTCTAATCTCCTGCTTCAAGTACCAATGGTTGTTACTGAAGAACCAAATCTTTAAGGAGTCATGAAGACTACCTCTTACAAGAATTGCAAGAAGCTCAGAGTTACAATTCCAGTTCAAAGATTCTACTGTCACATCTGTTTCTTCATTAATACTAAACGAGCTTCTTTCTAATCCATTCTTCTCAAAGAAGACAATTGATGGACACTTGTTCTCTTCTTTCTGATCGTAAACAGCTGCAATTTTTGCTCCACTGGGCATCCAATCCAAAGATCCTCCCATAAAAGCTTTAGCTTCTGAAATAGAATGAAGTGCACCAGAATCACGTTCCCAAACTTTAAGCTTCTTACACATGGAAATTGAGTCCTGCACCTTGCTCAGTGACGCAAAGAATTTTCCATCACCACGCCATGAAATAGTACTCTCGCTTGAATAGTTGGAGGAAACATTTGATTCAGCTGAACAAGAAGTGTCATAACAAATATTAGATAAACAGTGTTATAGACAGCAGCCATACTTCCAGAAAATTTGTTGGGTTAGATCTTTTTTATACGTAAAAGCAACCTTTTGCAGCAAAAGGGTATTGTGACTTTGCAAAAGTTTTCTCCTTGGGAGAAAATGATGAAGTTTGAAGAAAGCGGATGCAAGAGTCAATCACCTCTATACAAAATATAGGTCTTAGGAGGCCGATCCAAACCCCCACTTCCTTATTATCAAGTGAGATAAAATGATTTGACATCGTACTTTCTCAACATCTTTTGTTGACAATTTTATGGGTTTTCTTTTCAGTTTTATATGTTTAAATACCAAGGGTCCTAGATCATTATGATAGCAACCATTCTGACTTCATCCTCAGTATAGAAAAAACTCAGTAATATATTATTTCAGCTCCAAGCAATCCTTAAGGAAAAAGACTCACATGAACTTATCTCTTTGAGTTTATTACTTCTCTTATTCGCATTGCTATTTAACTATAGATTGTGGAAAGTGGAAAGAGAAAGTTTTGAAAAAGTAAATTCCAGTTTTCTAAACATTATGCCTCTGTGCCTTTCCCTGGAGAACTAATGTGGGAGACCCACCGCCACCCCCCAATTAAAAGAACAACGAATGTTAACTGAAAGTCAAAGGCAAGATCTAAACTTAAATCTGCATGAAATAGTTCCTTCTAGCAAAAAACTTGCTGAAAACTTGGTCCAGATGATTAGTTAACAGGTAATTCCAATACTGAAACAGATGATAACCACATGCTCAGGTGCAAATCGCTCAAGGACTTTTGGACAGCTTACATAGATTTCAGCTTGCTCAAATTATGTCCAACAAATTTGAAATTCTTTCTAGTGAATTTCTAGACCAAATATATGTCCTTGCGGTGGTGATTAGTCATGAAATTCACAAAATTCACTGAACATGCAGAGGATGGTGAGGGTTAGTCAATATAATAGAACAAAAGTATTCATTATCTATGCCTTGTCATTTTCAACTTTTTTTTTAACAAAGGACAAGTATTAAACAATGCATATCCAAAGAACTCGTACAATATGTAGAGAGACGGATCAATGAAGTTTCCACACAAACTTTATTTAAGGAGAAAAAAAAATATAAATAAGACAAAGGATTATGGATAGAAGTCCTTACGTACGTCAACATCTTCGGGAAGATCATCAAGTCCCATCTCATATAACAAATCCCAGTCATGAGTCATCACAAGTATTTGACCAAAACCTGTAACTATACCAAGCAAATCTCCATCTGGACTAGGTGAAATGCACTTTACACCACCCTCCACCCGGCCAACCACTTCAGTTGCACTGTCATCCACAACATACAGTAAGAGAAGCCCATATGAAGTTCCAATCACTAGAGCCTCCTTCTCCATGAGATAATCAAATGAAGTAATATAGTCCCCTGGTTCCAAGTTAATGGGCTCAACTGCAGCAAATAATGAAGTGCCACCCCGCGTTGCTTCATTCTGGCAAAACACCAAATATATGAGGAACTCGTATGCATACAAATGCACAAATACCGAATAGATAATTATATATAAGAATCTGAAAAAAATAACCTAAAACCTATACCGAGGAGCAAGGGAGATATATTTTATATTTTATTTGCTCTACTCCTATGAATTTAGAGTTTAGACAGGGATTCCAATAGAATATTTTCCCTTTCCGTCGACTGTTAATTGAATGAATAAACAGATGAAATCAACATTCAAGGAAATGGTGCAAAAAATCAAATAACAGTTCGGAACCAAGAAACAGAAGATTGAAAGTCGTATGTATTCACAAAGACTCTACGGATAGAAAGTAGTTCGGACTAATACTATTACTTCAATTGAAGTTCTTCGTTACTTCCAATAGCTAAAAGCTTCGAATCCCAGCGACGGAATAATTAAATCCATAGTTCATCTATATCATCTATAAAGAACAATTTAAAACAGTAACTTTCTGGAAATTTTCGAGGAAAATACAAGCAATGCTCCCTCAATCCCCAAATTGAAACTCACAAATTCAACGAAACATAAATGCAACTGGAATTAGAACACTAATGTGCTTCAATTTCTACGAAATACGCTCCAGGAAGTGAAACAATGCGAATTCAAACTATAACTACAATTAAAAAACACTGATTTTGAAGCTTACTTGAGGAGAAGGAAGCTGAGTAGTGTAAATAAAGTTGGAAGACGAAGCAAAAAAGAGGCGGTTTTGTTCTATATCAAATGCAGAGAATCGAAGAACTTCGTCATCCTCTGGTTGCTGTAATTGAAGCTTTGATGAAAACTGCCATGAAAGCTTCAGATTCTTCATCTTCTTCAATTTGATCTTCAAGAACACTATCAGTTAAGAAGAAGAGAGTAAAACCCTAGAAATGGCGGTTACTTTGTTCAAAGGTTTTTGTGGAAAAAAGAAAACTAATTTTAAGTGAAGGTATTATTGCACTTTATTTTACTATCAGACATGTAGCGATTTTTTTTTTTTTTTTAAATAAGTTAAAATATTAATATTACTCTATTAAATAGAATTATTAATATACTCCATCCGATTCAAAATATAACTCATTTTTATGAGTTATTTATTATTGTAAAAAAATAAGTACTTTTTACAAGAATTGTGCATTTATTAACTAATTTACCCTTATATTATTTTCTCATATATTTATTTTGATCAGATGTGTATTTCTCATGCAACTCTTCATTAATTTATTTGTTCTTCGAAATATTAATGAAGGATATTTTAGTTATCTTGTCTAGTATCTTAATTTGTGTGAAAACTCTTAAAAAAACTTATATTTTGAATCGGAGGGAGTATAAGTCTTATTTAATTCGCTTAAAAATAAAGTGATATACAAATCATATTTAAGAGAGTAATATTAATATTTTGACTAATAAAATACCTTAATTTTTACTTTCTTAATTAAGTAGCATTTTAGTTCATATACCCAACAAAAGATCTCGGGGTGCCAAAATCATTACTTAACGATTTTCAGTCGCTTTTGATATTAATAATTGAGATTAACTGTCCCTCAAACGGTGTTGTTAGCAAATGGTCTCAATCGACAAATATTTAATCTGATAATTAACAAGTGTTCACACGATGTTGATCAGTTGTTTACTGGATTGCCGTAAAAAGAAAAAAAAAAATCAATTTCTCATTCACTTCCCCTTGGGCCTTCCAAAATTAAAAGCCCACTTTTATGATTTATTTTAAACAATAGGCTTTTCCTGAATGGGCTAGATTTTAGTATAGATAATCGACCCAACAGAAACTCCGAGAGGGACCGACTCATAATCTCTATATATAACCTGAGACTAGGGTTTCTTTATGTTACTGAAAAAACCCTAGCTCTCTCTCGTAAGTCGCTCCAGACCTCGCAGCTCTCTCTCGTAAGTCTGTCTTTCTTACGCATTTGAACATTTGAATAGAGTTTAATGGTTGTTTATCAGATCCAGACGATGTTCTTGAGTTTTATTCGATACTTCTAGATTTATTTTTTTAGATTTTAACATGATTTCTGTTTAATAAGCTTTACGATTGATGCATAAGCTATGGATTGAATGTTTATTTAGTAGTTTTTTTGTTGATTTACTGGAAGAAATATCGCTAGAAATTTTTGTTTCTTATAGATTGTTAGAAAGAGTTTTAGTAGCATTTCAGCTCTAGAGTGTAAGCAATTCACATTTATTCTGATCTGTATGTTTTTAATATTTTATTTATTTGACATTTTGTGTTTTTGAATTTTTACATATATTCTGTTTAATAAGTTTTTTTAAGCTCTAGAGTGTAAGCAGAGATGTTTTGAGGTTCACATTGACATAAATAGTTGATACATATTTTGGCTGATTGACATGTTATATTTTTTGTGTTAAATGATCTCAAGTTTAATTTACTAATCATTCTTCTATGACCATGCAATATTTTTTTTTGTTTTATTTTAGACTGGATATTAAATCTTATGTCACTGTTTTACCTAATATTACCAAGATATCATCTTTCTTGCATTTGATATTCATTACTCTCTTGCTTGTGTATTTAAGATGTAGTGTCAAATGATTTAATTGTTCTGATGGACTAGTATGACTTGTGAAATTGTGAAATTTTGATTGCATTGTCGAAAAGTTTACTATTTCTAGCTCATTTTTGTAAGATTAGGCTGTAATCCGAAGTTCATATCTTATTGATGTCTGGGTTAGTCTGAAGATGTATTAATGTGTGGAAATTGTTGGTTGTAGATTTTTGGTCAAGATGGTGAGAGTCAGTGTTTTAAATGATGCTTTGAAGAGCATGTACAATGCTGAAAAGCGTGGAAAGCGTCAAGTCATGGTTAGACCTTCATCGAAAGTGATTATCAAGTTTCTTATGGTTATGCAAAAGCATGGTATGAATACTTTTACTTGTATTTCTTTTTATTTATTTGAATTTTGTTGGTTTTTTTTTAAATTTCACACAATCATTTTTTAATGCAGGTTACATTGGTGAGTTTGAGTACGTCGATGATCATAGATCGGGCAAAATTGTTGTTGAGCTAAATGGAAGGTTAAACAAGTGTGGAGTCATTAGTCCTCGTTTCGATGTTGGTGTCCAGTCAATTGAAGGATGGACAGCCAGGTTGCTCCCTTCTAGACAGGTACATATAGAAAAAAATTTCTATTATTTGTTCTGTAATTTTGATATTTGGTTATTATAAATAATAAAACATGAAGTGGGAAGCTTATTAATGTGAATTTTGTGAGCTGTTTAAAGGTTTGCTCTGTATGCAGTTCATCTTACAGTTATTTACTTTTGTCTTGGACTTGCAGTTTGGATACATTGTGTTGACCACTTCGGCTGGAATCATGGACCATGAAGAGGCAAGAAGAAAGAATGTTGGTGGAAAAGTTCTTGGTTTCTTTTACTAGGCTTCTTTTCACTCTAGAACGAATTTGAAATGTCAAAAAGAGTTCTGTTGGTGTTACTCGGTTAACAACTTCGAATAGTCCCGTGTTTGATTAAAATTTTGTTTTGCTTTAAATGCGAGTTGGGAGGTTTACCCGCAAATTTGAACTATTGTTATGATTGTTGAATCTTATATTTAGTAGAGCATTCATCTTTTTTTCATGTTGCAACTCGCTTTCTTAGATACCAATCTTCTCATTGAATGCATCTTTCCTGTTGATTCAATTCTGTACCACCTTATAATGTGGCTTGATAGAGTTCATACAGGCCAACTCCATGAATTCAGTAACCAAATCATTTTCACTTTTAGCTTTTGGGTGATGGTTTTGTCCCTGTAATAGTAAGATTGACAGCGGGTTGAATGCATCTGTTCTTGCATATATATTTCTAAAAATCCATTTCAGGCAGAGCATGTCCTCTAGCTCATCCTTTTATATTGATTTTGGTGCGAGTTTGAATCTTTAAGGGTGTCGATCTGGATTTTTTCTGATATTGTGCTAGTCTGGATTATGAGCTGCAAAATTCTTGGCTGGTAACAAGTTTCCAGTAAAGGAGCTTCTACTGGTATGCATTACTGTGGGAAATGGCATTGCATTGCGATGTAAATTGTTGAAAATAGTTGCGATGTGACAAAGTAAAATGCAATGTAGATGTAAATTTTGTCTGCCAGTTGCCATATTTTGTTACATAGCATCATTTTCTACTCAGGAAAGGATCATTTGCTATCCAAAATCGCTGAGCTTTAAGCTGTTCGGGTCTGGTGTTAAATGTTATTTTTTTAATACGTTAGGAACAATTATCGCCATTTCATGAAAAAATATGATGTGCCGAGATTTTTTTGAGCTTAAAAAGTGTTTACGACAGTGTTTGAACGGTTGTTAAGATTATGTTTCAACACCTGTTAAGAGGATTATATTTCAACACTTGTTAAGATACGCTCTACACATGCCTGTACAAATTGACGTTCAGCACTGAAGTGTGATGATAGTGGCCAAGATAGTAGTGTAAAGCAAAGGAGTCGCATGAGAGCCCTTGAATGAACAAGAGAAAAACCACTGGTGCTGTAATTTATGAAAGTTTTATTTATTACTCAAAAGGGTGCAAACAGAAAAAATCAAAAATTTGAAAGCTACATGAAAAACAGGCTTAGGTAGCAATCTATAAGATAGCACTTCAAGCTTTAGGCCATGAAAACTAATAGGTAAAAGATTGAACAAGCAATTAATATTACTAATAATTTGCCAAAGGTTTTAGTTGCCCTAATGGTAAAAATATTACCATCAGACTAATTTAACCTCAAGGTCGAATTCTCCCGCCATCTTCCTCCTCATTGCCACCAGCCAATACCATCACCGCCGCTGCCACCATCGTCACCACCGTTCGCCGGCTTTTTTATTTCACTTCCCCATTAGTCTAATGCAGATCCAACATAGTGGCAGCGGGGTCAATTGACCCTGCTGAATTCTTTTAGTATATAGGGTATATTTTGCAATGCAGCAGCAACATGAACGAAGGAGAGATGGGAGAATGTAAAGGGAAGAAAGCTGAGGTAAGTTAGTGGGCTTATGTAGAAATTGGTGGGAAGAGTATCTTCTTAGCATATCCTTTTTTAACTTTAACCTTTTATTTTTTTGATTTTTTTTCAACTTTAAAGTTTTTAAAATGTGGCAAAAGGTATGGAATAGAAATGGGCCATTTGAGTGGTGTCTTTGTTGTCGGAAAAAGGAAATACTTAAACAATGGTCACTTACTGGAAAAGTGTCTGGGTTGCAAACGAATCGAATCTTTATCTTGTTCGGACTTGATTAGAAAAAGACTTAATTTGAAATCGAATATTTAGAGTTTGAGGTTAAGCTCTCGAATAGCTTAAACTCGAATATACTTTTTAAGTTTGAATATGAATTTTTAAGTTTTCAAATTAAATTCGAGCTTTAAGAATTTTTATTGAGCTTGAGTTTTTTTTTTTTAATAAATTCACCAGCGTGGTGGGGCGGACCCCCGTTTATTAATAGGCCCAAATAGGCAAAAAAAGACAAATGGAGGGGGACTTAGACCAAAAACCTCCATATAGGTGGAAACAAATCCACTTCATACAAGGAACAAATGCATTAAACTAAGCCATTTATAGTATGACCTAGGTGATACAAAGTTCCTAAACTAGAATGGAACAAAAGCTTGGAAAAAATGCATAATAATTAAGCTATTTATCTTATAGCTTAGGTGATACATGAACCCTGCAAGAAAATGAAATGCAAGCATAATAATGGAATGTAAGAACATGAAAGGACTATTAGGTGATACATATTTCCCTGCACTAATATGAAATGCATATGAACAAAAAATCAAAAACAAATTATCGAGCTTGAGTTTGAATATGAACGCAGGAGTAAATAATCTTGTAAAAAATTGTCGCCCCATTGAGCAATAAAGTCAAATAATTTACCAAATAAAGTCAAATTTTAATTTGTTTGACAAGAATTGATCTTTTTTTTGTAATATATGGGCTAATTTCACAAGAATTGTTTATTGATGGATGAAAGAAATAAAGAAAGAAAGAAAGAGTCCGACCAGATACATAAACGAGCTGATGAAATTTAAGAATGATGTGTGGAGAGAATTCGCACGTTCGAATTTAAAATGCGCTTGATCACAACGTTTACGACACAATTTGAAGTTTCATTTTCCGTCTTTCCCTTTTTTTAAAAAAGAGAAAGAAATGAGTATGACCACAATGCAAAACACATTTATTTTTTTAGTATGTAAGAAACAATTTCGGCCGTTAGATAAAAAATTCAACGTTTCAATACTTTTTGGAATATGTTTTATGATTTTCAGACACATACTCCTTCCATCCCAAATTAACTGTCCACATTTATTTGTTTGTTTACCCCTAAATTAACGGTCACTTCCTAACTAGAGTATATATTAATAATTAATTTTCTAATTTTACACTTTTTCCAACTCCTCGTTGAATTTATTAACCAAAAAAAATTCCTCATTGAATACTCTTAGTTAATTCAAATTATCATTTTCCAACTCATATTTAAAAGAAGGATGGATATTGTGTGAGAGGAAGGAGAGAGAAAGATTAATAAAATTAATGAGGGGTATCTTAGAGTTTTGCTTATATTTTACCATCAAAATTATTACCAAAATCTTAATTGTAATATACACGGGACTTTTGTTTATGTAATTATGTGTTTTAATTAGGTCATAGAATTATTTATTGCTTTTAATAAATGCTAGCATTATTTAATTTCTTCATGTTATGTGTCACACAACATGTTTATGTGTTATAAGAACTTAATTGATGTTTGGGTTTGTGTGAGGATTTGAGTGCACCTTGTGTGAGAAGTGAGGGACTTAAAAGGCAATTAAAATTAAAAGATGGAGGGAGTTATGGCTGTTTTCTCCAGCCATTTGGGGGTTACGGTTTTGGAAAGAAAAGAGAAGAGGAAGAGAAAGAAAATAAAGAAGAATCTGAAAGTTTGAGGAAAGATTTGAGTGAGTAATTCTTGTCGGAATTGATAGAACTTTATATCAAAGTTGATCACCTCGGAAAGACCTACGCAGTAGTGAAAGCGGAATTCTAATCAGAGTTCGGAGTGGAGAGTTATCGCACCGGTAAGAATATAGCTGTTTTGGGAATTTTCTGCACTACATTGATTTGGTAATTTTGCCTAAATTGCTTGTTTGAAGGTATGAATACTTCCCTTATATGTTTTGGATGTTAGAACTCTTATCTATTACTTTAATTACGGATTATAAGCATCAATTGTATTTACCGCTTTAATTATCAATTGTATCAATTGTTGATGAACTCGTGAATTTAATGGAATTTGGGAATTTGGAATTTGTGTTTTTAAGTTATGGTTCATGAACTGAGATATGAATTGGTTTACTTGATACCTTTGTTGCCTTCGGGGTTGCATACGTAATTGTCTATTTGTTCGTTGTATCGTTTTGCATACCGAGTCATACTTGTTGAGTTGTCAATCATAATTGGATTTGATCGACCGAGTCGTTCGCCCCTTTATGAGCTCGTACTCGTACGTAGAATGGATTAGATGACAGGATTCATTCGTCTTATTGAGAAATGTGTGATCTGAAATATCCCGTGAGATCTCATATTTTGATAAGTCACTTAGCGGACTCCGAGGATCCTGTGTGGACGGATTTCCCGGGTCTTGCGAGGTGGATACGGTTGATGCCTAGGAGATCCTGCGTGTCATGTGGGGGATACCTGGGGTCGGGGCGGTGGCCGAAGGAGTCCTGTGTGGACGGATTCCCGAGGGTCATGCCATAAGCAAAATTTTGAGGGGTCCTGCGTAGGGCGGATCCCGAGAGTTTTGCGAACCTTCACCTGATGAGGTTTTCATTGGGACTGTAACAGTATTGTGGAGTCCATGTTAATAGGCGAGGATACAATGTATGATGGATTCTTAAAAGCTTGAACTTGTGCCGGAAGTACTTGAACCTTCTTAACTTGGTCAATGTTAGGGTCGTTATAGTTATTGTTGTTTATGTCTTGAATAGGTACTTGAGCTCGTAAGGAGGAAAGTGTGTGTGTAAGTATTTAGCGTTAACCATTCTTGTAAGTGTCGCAACATCTGAATTTTTGTTATGAATACAAGTGGAGTTGGTCCTCGTTCCGTTCTGAAATACCAAGTGTGACATGAAGATGATGGTTGATTGCTAGTTTGTTGTCTAAGTGTTTATGTCCATTTCGACTGCATTTGTAACTTGGTTTTAGTGTTAAAAACATGATTTTCGAGTTTGGGAACAACTGGTGCAAAAATGGAGGTTTTATGTACAAATTTGTACATGAAAATCGAGTTTCTGCAGCCTGCGGATGATACCTTTTGCCCGCAGCTTCTGGCATTTTCTGCGGATGATTGGTTCGTCCGCAGCCTGTTCTGAAGTGTTTTTCACTTCTTTCTGTTCTGCGTCTCACGTACTGTAATCCGTGCATTCTGTATAATGTTCTGAACATGTTTTTGTACTATTGCATTGTGCATCCTGTCTAGCCTTGTTATTCCTTGAGGACATGTCAGGAATGGGAAAACTGTTGCATATCTTGTTGCTCTATATATGTATATTGTACATGAATTATGTGGATCATACTGAGCGCTGAAGCCCAGTCCATTCGCTAATTTGTGTAGGGGACTATAAAGAGGAACTGTACAATTGTTTAGGGGAATAGATAATTTAGGACAGATAAAATATTACGTAAAACATATTTTTATATCAAAAGAATACATGTTACAGTCTAATGACAGTTATTTATGACAAAAGAATACTTATTTTTATTAAATTTAACATTAATTTAAAAGAATGCAACATCTATCTAAACATGTCACGTTTACAAATGAAAAAAAAAGGTTGAACACTACATCCGTGAGGGAAAGAAAGAGTACCTGATGTAAACATCAAGGCTATTCAAGATTCCGCCCAAGTACCAGTTGGACCAGCGACGAGGGCCCAAACAAAACGATTCCGAGAAGAACTTAATAGTTTTGTCCAAAGAGTCCAAGAACAAGAAAAGCACGTGTTCCTTAAAGAGAGTGAGTCGAAGCTGGTTACACTCATCAAAGTGGACACAAACATGGACCGACTTGGCGGAATGGAACGGTCGACCGAGATGTGCGGGATACTGCTTATATCAGAAGAAACCCAAACATTTTTTTTAATCCTCTCTTCTCAAAAACAGTTTTTCTCTCTAATCCCTCTTCACTTCAAACCGATTTCCCTCAACCCAAGCTTTATCTATCCACAATTTCATCTTTCTATCTCTATTCCATCATCAATTTGGTTGGAATTCATCTATTTTCAAATATTTTTTCCATATTCCCCTCGGTTCAACCCTACCCCTAATCCGAATCTATTTTATTTTCTCTCAAATGGTGAGGACTAAAAACCCTAACAAATGAGGAAAGGATGATGCTAATACATCTCCTCATAAGAATCCTCAGAGGAATCTACCTAAGCGACCACTTGAAAAAGGGATTTCCTTCAAGGAACCCACTCAAGCCACACCAAAGAAAGGACGAGCAAAAATGGTGGCTCGAAAAGTCGTGGGTAAGGGCAAGAAAATTGTGGATACCGATTCTAGCCATTCGGAGGATGACTACTCTTCTTCATCTTCAAGGGTATCTCCACCTTCAGACTTTGAGGTAGGAGGATCATCAAACTTTTCTACGAAAAAGGTAACGACTCCGTTTTACAATACCGCTTCTAAGCAATTGTTTGACAAGCTTAAGAAATCAAATAGAGGTTTCATGACAATATATTTTAGAGATGATATTATGTTTGCTCAAGGTAAAGGGCTAGATGAAGTCATGGGTCTATTTGATGATATGGGGTGGGTTAATCTGTTTGACGTTGATGAATCTATTTACCCTTCAATTGTTTATGAATTTGGAGCTAATTTGAGGAAGATAGAGGGTGATGAGACTGAAGTTATATATAGATCTTGTGTTGGAAAATTGGAATTTGCATTCATTGAAAAGATATTTTGTGAGGCCATAGGAATCGAATATGTGGATCATGCCAAGAGATTTTATAAGAATACAATGAATTCAGATGAGATCGGTCTTCTTGACATAAAACATTTTAAATCTCAATTTGGAATTATAGGCAGTTTCTCCGATTCTAAGGAGAGAGAGATTGACAAGTTGGATGAGTTTGGTCGTATCCTACACTTCTTCGTATCCAACATTGTGACCCCGGTTAAAGGGCACAAGTCATCAATTACTTTCCTTCAAATGGTAATAATGCAACATCTTTTGGAAAGGAAAGCTTTGAATTTTGCACACCTTGCTCTTCAACACTTTATGGCGGCTATCAAAAGTTCAAGGAATTACATTCCATATGGAAACATTCTTACAAGGCTCTTCAAGCGATTTGGACTTGATTTGAATAATCCGTTGAAGAAAAAGTTTGTCAAAATTGATGAGGCATGTTTCCATCGAATGAAGATGATCTACATAGACAATCAATGGAAATTCATTCGAAATACCACAAATGATGAGCTGGGGCTGCTATACTTGCTAGAAATGTGTCACCTTACATGCTTAAAACTCTTCTTAAGATTGAAAAGAAAAGGGGTGGAGCACCTTCAAAACCGAGAAGTGATCCTACAAGTGATGAGCAAGAAGATTTCCAAGAACGTAATTTAATTAGCTCAAGCGAAAAAACCTCATCTGAAAATGGCCAAGAAGAAGAACCTGATTCTCCAACACAAGCAACTACCAAGAGTCCGCCTCAAAAAGTAACACGGATAAATAAGATGTTTGCATTGATGAAGAAGATGGCAAGAAAAATTGAGGCAATAGCGGAGAAGATGAGCTGTATCAAAGAAAATGTGCAAAAAGTGTCCGACAAAGTGGACAAGACTATACATATGCAGAAGAAGTTAGCCAAGGAGTTAAGCCTGTCAAGTTCATATGAAGATGATCAAAATTGAGAGTTGAAACTTTCTATTTATTTTTGGAACTTTTATGTTGTTTTGAAGTCTTTTTTATTATGCCAAAGGGGGTTGAAAAATAGTGGTTATCTTTTAACCTTGCTTTATCATTATGCTATCATTGCTTATCTTTATGATTATTGTGTTTATAACTGACTGTTGTTTGTGTGAGAAAGTAAAACTTTCAGGACAGCTCAGTTGCAGCAAAGTGCTGTAGAATTTTTTGGCAGAGCTCGGTCGACCGAAGTCTTTGACCAAAAGCTCGGATCATCCGAACTTCTTGCAGTTTCGAGATTGAAATTTTGTTTGGCTTCTGTAAACTGCTGAACCATAAGGGAGTTTTCTGAACTTATTTTTATCTTTGTAAAAATCTTTTCCTGGCATGTTTTGAGGGGGAGCTTATTATATATCTTATTTCTCAAAACATCTTTATATGGAAGGAAGGAGGAAAAGAGATAGGTTGGGAAATAGGACTCTTCTAAGAGTCCCTAGATGTTATGGCAAATAGAAGTTATCATGCTAGTGCGTTTGCCTCCCGGGTTTTATCTTCTAAGCACTAGTATTTGTTCTTAGTTGATCTTTGTCTTTTTGCCATGCTTCTTTGTTCTTAATGTTGTCCATATTCTATCTTATTACATCAAAGTTTGTCATAATAAAAAAGGGGGAGATTGTAAGCCCTAAGGGCGAACAAACTCAGTTTTTGATAATGGACAAACATTTGATGTTGTGTCTAATGCTCTCAATCTTTGTGATAGAATATCGGAAGTCATAATGGAAGCTCTAAGTACTTCAATCAAGCCATGATCAAGATTCAAAGTTATACTTAAAGGCACATCTCGTCGAGATTGAAGATTGAAGACTTAGGTTTGGTTAGGATAGCTTTGACTTTATAAGTCTTTATCTTATAAGCTCTAACCAATGCTCTTAATGAACTTAAGCATACAACACTCTAGTCTTGCATGCATCATAAAAACGTTTTCAAAAGGCTTAGTTTCAAAATGATACTTATATGTTCTTATTTCCAAAGCCTTTGATTTCAAAGTCTAAGTCATTTAAAACGGTTTTCCAAATGTTCTAACTTGTTACCTTTTGGGAAAACCTTTTAGACTTCAAAATATTTCAAAACAAGTGAAAAATCAAATCTCTCAAAGCTCAGGAAATTCGGATCATCCGAGCTCATGGACGGATCAGCCGAACCGAAACAGAGAGTTTGAGTTTTTGAAGACTTGTTGGTTCGGTCGACCTAAGCAATGTCGGATCATCCGAGGTCCCAGTTCGGTCAACCGAACTCCACCGTTGCAGAGTCGTTTTTTCAGCATATTTTGAAATGTATATAAGCTCTAAAGCTTTAGAATGACTTAAATGCTTGCACATCAAATATACATTGAATTCTTATCAAGTCTTAAACACTTTCAAAGTAAATGCTCTTCATCTCTATGATCTAAATCATTCAAAAGTGATTTTTCTAAAGCAAGACATAGAGTGTGCATCTTATGTTCTAAGAGCTGATTATTCTTGTACTTCAAAGGTATTTATCTTTCACTTAGAAGAGTGAACAACATTTCTCTTAAACCATCTCATTCCCTTTCTTAGTGATAGGGTTATTGTTGTATTGAAAGTCCTACTTAGTGTGGGCGAGCTCTCTTATTGAGTTGGTGTATTGTGGTTGTCTTGTAAAACTCTTAGTGAGTTATCCACAAGTGTAATATCCTTCTTAGTGAAGTTGTTGAAAATCCTTGGGTGCGGCTCAAGGTAGTGGATGTAGATTTTAAGTGAATCGAACCACTATAAATCCTTTGTCTTGTGGTTGGCTTTCGTTTTTCTTTTATTCATCTTGCTCAAACTTACACTAGCCTTGCTTAGATTCGGAAAAGTTTACAAGATTTTTTAAAAACCCAATTCACCCCTTCCCCCCCCTCCCTCTTGTGTTTTACAAATCTGGTACCAGTGGTCAAGATGTTCAAAAATCATCTTGCTGCGCATAATGAGGAATCATAATGTACATTTAGAGGGATGACTTTTCAAGGGGAAACTAATTATTATACCTGGTCACCATTTTCATTTTTTTTTACTGTCTAAACGCGTTGACGTGTTAATGAAGTTTCTTCTGGTGGTTTCTTTAGCTGACTTTACCATCATTTTCTAACCCTTATTTTACTGTTTACTTGGTGCACCAATGTCCAAGTGTATTTACCTGTTTTCAGTGTCGAAAGATCAAAGTAGATAGCGTTGTTGTGTATGCAGAATTGGCATATGTAGAACCTATGGATTTTCTTCGGTATCTAATTGCCCTTTAGGATCATCTGTCCTACTCTGTCACATCTTTCGTTCCATTCATAATGCATTTTCTTTAGGTGCTATAGTGTTTCCAGATCTCGTCTTTGAGATAGTAATGAGATATATCCAACAATTGGCTAATTTGGATGCATTTCATTATATTGTCCAAAAATGTCTTGCTGCTACTCCATGAGAATATTACAGTAGTAAAAAATTGAGTGAATGACTCTAATTAGACTTTAACAATTTTTACTTTTCTCTTTTTAGACATAAACTTTGTTTTGTACATTCTTGAACATAAACAATTTACAAGAAACCAATATAGAAAAAGTGGTAGATTCTGCCTATATCCTTCTTATATTTGACCTGAAATGTTTAAAAGACCAATATACCATTTATATAAAAAATATAAATAAAGAATAAAATAAAAAATCAAACATTTCCTTAGATCTGCTTTGCAAACTCGACCCGACCCATTTTCCAAACCTCATCCCCCTTTCCCTTTCTCCTTCCTCCGGCTGAACACCACAATCCTCCTTCTTTCCTCTTTTCCTCCCTTCGATTGAACACCACAATCCCAACACCATCCTCCTCCATAATCCATAATCCAAATGCCCATATCAAACAAACCTAATCCAAAGTCTGTTGTGTCAGGAGAATTTCGAAATGAATTTTATTAATTCCGCAAACTAGAACACAGAAATAAGGAGGCAAAGGTGAATTAAGAACTAATTGATCGAAGAATTGTATCAATTGCTCCTAGGGTTCATCACAGAAATTGGGGGTAAAAGAGGAGGGAAACTATAACTGAATTTGAAACATAATGATGAAAATATCTAATTTGGCCCTATTTATAGAGGAAATCCAAGTTGCTCTAGTACCGGGTCAGTCGACCCATTAAAACGACCCGCGAGTTTTTTAAAAGACCTTGTGTATCAGCCAAGGTTCGAATCCCTCCAAAAGCTTCTTCTTCCTTTAATTGTTGCTAACATGACATAGTCCAAAGGTAGGAACCCAAAATTAAACTTTTGAGAAAATATTTCAACTATAGGTTTGACTGAAAAATAATTAGGGAATGTGGAAAAAAAATGGGTAAATAAGGGGAGAAAGAAAATGAGGAGGTGCTAATGTATCAGTGATCTAGTGGAGCTTTCTGTCGGGCGGCGACAGTTGGCGGAGGAGGAGGAAATACCTGATCTCATTTTGGAGGCAGTGGCTTTCATTTCCTACTTCATTTTCTTCAACAATTTGGTGGAATTGTAAAGGTAATGGAAGATTATTGCAGAAAATTTAGGTGCTTGATGAAGAGGATTCAAGGATGTTGGTTAGGGATTTTAGGAGTTTTCAAGGTTGAAGAACATATTTATTGTTTTAGGACAAAAGGAAAAAGTTTTGGCTGATTTAATGTGGAGAAGATGGAGATGGCGGGTCGGGGGTCAAGTCGGTCAGGTCGTATAATTTGTGTTGGTTTGAATGGTCTGAAATGACAATTTTATGCTTATCCCCCACCGGCATGTCATCAGACACTTGCCCATTTTTAATCGGAATTTACTCATTTTTTTATATCGGGTGTCCCGTAAATTGTTTATATTCAAGAATGTACAAAAAAAATTTTGTCTAAAAAGAGAAAAGTAAAAATTGTTAAAGTTTAATTATATCCATTCACCCTAAAAAAATTCTAATAACGGTACTAAAATGGAATAAAAATACATGTATGTTAAAAAGAATGCTCTGATATTATCAATTATTATAGACTTCTGCTTTATAAAAGTTGCGGAAAAACAAAAAATCTGGGAAGCAACCCTAATCATACAAGTATATTTTTAAAAATAACCAACAAGAACCATAGTCGGACCAAAAAATCAGCTAACATGAAAATGAATATTCATGCAGGGTACGCCCCCCATCATAGAAGGTGAAACCCTGTGGCATTGGCTTTCCTGAATAAAAGGTTTCTTTTATTTTGTTTTTTTTACATGGGAAGGGAAATTTTTACCGGAAGGTTGATAATGGGTGTCAAATTTAGATATTTTGCCTGAGCAGAGGCGACAGTTCTCACAGTAACTTCCCTCGATAGAGATAGAAGATGTAGTAAGTAGTAACTGTGGCTAGTCCAACTGGGCTCGTTGTGCCAGTTTGTTTCTTATGGTCAGAAGGGAAGAACTAGCGCGTTTGGATTGTTTTTGCCTAACAAAAAAAAAAAAAAAAAAAAGACGAGGCCTTTGATCTCTTTCCATTCCAATTCCTTCCCGATACCTCGTAAGAAAAAAGGCAAATTGGAGTTTTGGGATAAAAAACAACTTATCTTTTAGAAGGCGGGTTCAGAAATTATGTTTTCAACAGTTTCTATCCTAAAACAATTTATATTTGGTGCACTTCGTCATTCCGTCTAAGAAACACAAAGTCAACTGTTAATTGAAAATTTGAATTCGGACAACGTTAAAAGTTAGGTGGGTATTTTTGGTATTTCAGGCTAAAACTTACCCTCCCCATTCCCGACCCACCTCGACTACCTACATCTACCCCTACCCATCGAACCCCACCCCTAAACCGAGGGAAAACAAAACGAAGTAAAGAAAGATATCCCAATTCTGTAAGTCAAATTATATTATAAGGTTGTTGATATTCATGAATTTGAGGAAGAAGAATAATAGGGGGATTGCATTAGACTGACGTTGCTTCTTCATAAAGGACAAAACATGGCAGTAAAAAAAAAAAGGGACAACATTTCTGTCCTCCGTCCCGATACCAAGACTGAAGTGGGACTTCCGTCCTGGGCTGACATGGTGAGGCGCGTCTGGGAAGTGCCACATCAGCCCAGGACTGAAGTGGGACTTCCGTCCTCAACGTCCAGTATAAAGATGGAGAATTCACCATGCTTCTTTCTTCATTGGTCATTGGCCACGCTATTGATATTTGTCAAATAAATTGTCAAAGTATCAATGGAGACTTTTGCTTACCCATAAAAAAATATGGATTTTTTTTTTTTTTTTTTTTTTTTTTTTTTTTTTTTAATGTAAATTTTAGCGAAGTGTAGGCATGTCTCCATCCAAAGTTATCGAGCAACGACCATGCAAAGTATCGTAATAGAAAATAATATCATTAATTGATATCATAATGTACATGAGGGAGGTGGAATTTCGATAGATCTCATACCCTTTGAAATAAGGCATCAAACTTTAGAAAAAATATAGCTAGCCAATTAATCAGAACATTACACGACATGTGGACACAGAAAAACCTAGAGTATAGGTGCCCTGAAGTATAAAAAATTATATGACCACACAAAATTTATGTTGTATTTAAATTAAGGGTTTTGTTTGAAATTGTTTATTTTGAAACACGTAAAAGTTGATTATTTATAAAAAGAGATTTTTTTTAACAGAAAAAACATTTTATATCATTAAAAATATAAAATGAAACATTTATTTATTTATTGGTTGAAAGGAGTATATTAGATGAAACATTTGCAAAGCAAAACTAGTACATGGCCTCAATATTGTTGCAGACGGCTCTACAAATACTATTGCGGGGTGAATTAGGGTTTAGGGTTCAAGGTTCAAGGTTAGATACCATTAAGTTAATAACTTAAAGATTTGGTATTTAACTTGTTAATATGGATATAGATTTTTGTTTTCCTAATACACACAAAAAATTGATTTTATGAAAGATATATAAAAGTTTATCATATCCTTTAAGGGGAACCAAATGAGAAAATACTAAGGACAAACACAAACCACTTTTAAAATTCAATAAGTAAATACAAACTATGGCCCCTAATGAACCGTCCCTAGTGGGAATATATTCAAAAAATTGAAGGGGGCATCATAATCTATTCACCTAAAAAATTAGGTTATCCTTTTAACGGAAAATTCTAATATAGGACCGACCTCTGAGTCTGATTTCATAGCCCTCTGATATGAGTTGTGGCGAGACCTACTTTGCATGTAGGCTAAACACTGAACCCTAAACCCTACTTTGCTGATGCTCTACATATTGTCAAATCTAAAAATATCTGCTGATGCCTAGATCTAATAACTAGTACATGAACTCAATATTGTTCCAGGCGGCTCTGCAAAATACACTTAAAAAGATCATAAAAAAATGCAAATTAAAGCTTATTTTTGTTAATACACGTTAAATTTGTTTGCTAAAAAAACACTTTTCAGGCTGAGCAATAGCTGAATTTTTAAATGTTTATGTGAGATTAATGTGAGATACGCCAAACTCGGCTCACATCACTCGATTAACACCCCTAATTAGTATATATGCATTATATTATGTATTGTATATCATATATAATATAGTTGGTGTCATTTTAAAGAGTTTTAGATGTGTTCTATTATTTAGTAAAAGTTTTCGTAAGTCAAATCCAAATTAGATTCACTACGGGCGATCAAGCACACTGAACACCCAAAGAAGAACCAAAATATATAATGTATTAACCAACAAAAATAGGATTTTTAATAAAAAAAAATACTATAATAGTTCTTTAATAAAATCATAACTTCATATCTAAAAAAGACTATATACATTATGTATAAGGAAATATGGAAGCTAGCAAAAATTTCCATATTTTTTATGGGTAAGCAAAAGTCTCCATTGATACTTTGACAATTTATTTGACAAATATCAATAGCTTGGCCAATGACCAATGAAGAATGGTGAATTCTCCATCTTTATATTGGACATTGAGGGACTTCCGTGTTGGTCTCGGAACGAAAGTCTGGACAGAAACATTGTCCCTTTTTTTTTTTTACTGTCATGTTTTGTCCTTTCTGAAGAAGTAGTGTCAGTCCAATGCAATTCCCGAAGAATAGTTAAGCAAATCATGAAAAGGAAGCATATTCAGAGGATGATCTCTGTTGTTGTTGTTGTTTCCGGTGGTGGTGCCGAATGAAGGGCTGTCTTTTGATCTCTTAGTGGTGGTGGTAGCGGCAGCGACAGTGGTGGTTATGGTGGTTCGATGCCCCTTCAGCCATCCCCACCACCCTCCACCCAAAAAATAAAATCATCATCCTCCGTCTCCGACCACCGACAACCACCACCATCTCGTAACCAATACAAATTAATTCAAAAGTACAAAAATACAACACACCATCAGAATTCAAGAACCCAAATTATATCAAGAATTCAATGACTAGTAGCAGAATATTATTCAAGAATGCATAATCTGGGAAAGAAGAAAAATACGAAAAATGCTTCCAAAATATACATCCAAGATAAAAGATTTACTCCAACCAAGAACAACAAAAAGTATCAATTCCATGTCCAATTTCACTAGAATTAAAATAAAAAATCCATTAAAGAGATGAGATGTGACTAATCTATACTCTGAAGAATTTTTGTTAGTATATTGATATTGCTACTTTGCTAAGTGTGAAACAATATTATTGATATATTACACAATACTCCCTCCATTCCCGCTTATAGGTCGTTTCAGACCATTTGAGTAAACTAAGGATGCTATATTTTAGGTCAAATTTTACAATATTACCATTCTCTTTCTTTACAATACAAAATCTGACATATTTTTTTATTGCTTTCAAGTGCTCAAAGTTTTGAAAAGTGGGATGGCAGAGACAGTAAATAAAAGAAATGTCGAGGGTATAATTGGAATAAGTTGTTGACAACTAATAAAAGAGTATTAAATGACAATTAATTTGGATACTTATATATCTCCTAAACGATAATTAAATGGGAATGAAGGGAGTATATTAGATGTTGTAATAAAAAATTTAATTGATTAATACTTGTATCGTAAATAGGAGTATAATCTCGACTACTAGTAGGGACACAAAAAGAATCAGTCCGGTTCAGGTGTGGAACAGTACGGATTTCGCACCTGCGGAACAACTGGAGCCGTCAGATGAGATTTTGAACGGTATAGATCTGGAGAGAGAAAAGTTGCGGCTGACTTAAAAAATAATAAAAAAAAAACTTTTCTCTCTCCAGATCTGAACCGTTAAAAAATCTCATCCGACGGCTAGGATGGTGTCCCGCACATGCGGGACATTTCCTGTCCCGCATAGGAGCCAAAGTGAAAAAGAATAGGCCACCACATTTTTTTTAATTTTTTGAAAAGAGAATAGACCACACTTAATACAATTTATAAATTAGAGTTAATAGGTACTTATGACACTAAACTATTTATGAAATTCTTTTTATGGTACTAAACTATTTTTTATCTAAATATATCATTCATCTATTTGCGTTTATTAAAATATATACATCCACCAAATTTTGAGGTGTTCTCCGGCCAAAATATTGGAAGTGTTGAAAGGGTCACACTCTGGAATACTGATTTCACTTAAACACTATATCCAATTAATAAAAGTCACGTGTAATATTTTGGCCGGAAAATACCCCAAAATTTGGTGGGTGTATATATTTTGATAAACACAAATAGATGAGTGATATATTTAGATAAAAAAAATAGTTTAGTACCATAAAAAGAAATTCGTAAATAGTTTAGTGTCATAAATAGCTATTAACTCTTATAAATTATAATTTTTGTGTAGATTATAAATTGTATAAATTAGAATAGGCCACCAATAAATACAATTTATAATTGGACATTGTTAGGCTACTAGAATTATTGGCTAAAAGATTGACCAAAATAGTTTTTTGGACCTTTTTGCCCTTATAGTTGGGTGAATCCTTTATACTAGCAGGGGTAAGATACTCATTTAACACCTTCAATTGGGGGTTTAGGTTTCTATTCCAAAAATTATAGGAGTAAATCATT
This sequence comes from Vinca minor, assembly GCA_026122235.1. Classification (NCBI taxonomy): domain Eukaryota; kingdom Viridiplantae; phylum Streptophyta; class Magnoliopsida; order Gentianales; family Apocynaceae; genus Vinca; species Vinca minor. Next base: position 281,564 of record JAOCZM010000271.1, read on the forward strand.
TTCCTTTATAATTTATACAAACCGAATCCAAAACCCTCTCTAAACCCTAATGCATGCTACGGGATCGAAAAGGTATGTTAATTTCAATCCAGAATCGAATTCATGATTAGTAATTTATGCTCATGTTCATGAAATTCAGTGTTGGAATTTTGCTTGTTTGGCTTCCGTAATTATTTCACTCGAATGTTTCACATGCTAATTGGAAAAAGGAAAAATTACCGAAGGAATTTATATGTTCCAGATACCAGTAAAAAGTTTACTTGCTTAAGGGAACTGTCTTTGAATTGTGTAGATTTGGATGACGAGATTATGTCTAGCCTTGTCAAATCTGGTATACAAAGCTCTCACAAAGCCTTGTCAAATCATGTGAGCCAAACTCCATGACATAACTGTGACCCCACAGACAAGTCTCTCCTTTAAAATAGGTCATAGCAACATTTAACTTAAGGCTATCAGGTATGCTGACTCAGCCTGAATCACCCATTCCCTGGGATTAGAGCCTTCAAACTTGGGAAAATCAGGTTTAGGAAGCTTGATGACAGTTCTGTCAACCATGTTATAGCTAAACCTAGGCTCTGGAAACCTTCCAACAGCCTGATTTTGATCTGGTTCCATTCCAGCTCTGTGATCAGTCCTAAGGTGTCTAGTTATAGGAGATAATTCATTATTCTTACTAGTTTCACCCAAGGTTTCCTTCCCAGTAGTGTTTTGGTTCATTTTAGATAATTGTTCCATAATTTGTCCTAAAACACTAGCAGTTTCCTTTTTGTTCTCAGCTAAATCATTACTCACAGTCATAACCATACCTCGAAGCTCATCGAACTGAGAATTCATTCGAATCATTGAACTCTCAAGGTCGAATTCATTCGAATCATTGAACTCTCAAGGTCTATCAGCCTATGTGACTGCTGATCGGTTGGAATGATGAAGTCACCTACCGCCGGCGTAGGTAGGATCGCCGCTGCCGGTTGCGATTCGCCAGACTGATTCCGAGTTATCACCATTTTTGCCAAGGAAAATTGGCTCTGATACCAATTGTTGTGTCAGGAGAATTTCGAAATGAATTTTATTAATTCCGCAAACTAGAACACATAAATAAGGAGGCAAAGGTGAATTAAGAACTAATTGATCGAAGAATTGGATAAATTGCTCCTAGGGTTCATCACAGAAATTGGGGGTAAAACAGGAAGGAAACTACAACTGAATTTGAAATATAATGATGAAAATATCTAATTTGGCCCTATTTATAGATGAAATCCGGGTTGCTTTAGTACCGGGTGGGTCAGTCGACCTATTAAAACGACCCGCGAGTTTTTTAAAAGACCTTGTGTATCAGCCAAGGTTCGAATCCCTCCTTAACATTTTGATTTCATATGTTGTTGCATTAATATGAATGTTTGGAAAATTCTAGCGGCAGATTTTACCCTCAATTTTGACAATTTATTCTTAGTTGATTCGAGTTTTGTTTTAGTTTAATTTAATCGTTTCAACTCTGGAAATAAATTGATGGATTATAATGTGGTTATAACCTCCAAGTTACCTTTTAAAAAAAAGCTCATTTGTGATCTTTATTTATGCTCACAATCATGAAAAATAATGTTAGAATTTGCTTTTGGTTTCGTTCCATAATTATTTCACTGGAATCATGCTTCTCTGTTTAAAATGCCAGTGGAAAATTATCGAAGTCATTTACATGTTCTAGAGATACCAGTAGTAAGTTACGATGATTAACGTTTCGGATTCATATATTCTTGCATTTATATGGTTGTTTGGAAAATTGTAGCGGCAGATTGTTTCCCAATTTTGGGGATTTAGCTTTAGTTGATTCCATTCAAAATTTGTTTCTGTTTACTTTATCGTTTTCGACTATGCAATTAAATTTTTGGGTATAACCTCCAAGTTACCAATTCATATTCTTCAGCGCATTTTGTTGTTCCTGCCAGCTGATGATGCAACTCGAACCAGCATTTTGTCGAACACATGGCGAACTGCTTGGGCTACACTCCCAGTTTTCACTTTTGAATTTGTTGGAATTCACAGCCTTTCCAGAAAAGCAAAAACGGAGGATTTCCAGGAATAAGATAAGAAGTTGATGCAATTTATCAGAGACTCACGGTTGAAACTAGGTGAGCAGAAGGCCATAGTAGAGAAATTCAGGCTCGATGTAGTGCTTCGACATTCGAATATATTTGCCCCTTGCATTAACCAATGTATGGAATTGCTCGCGAGAAACTGTGTTAGAGAATTAGATCTTTGCATAAACAACCAGAGTTCAACCATGTTAGGAAGCTGCATTGGCAGCTAAATCTATTGTGGTTTTAAAATTAAGGGATCTCCAGTTGAAGGGACCACTATTTGCTGACAATTCAAAGTTTACTTGCTTAAGGGAACTGTCTTTGAATTGTGTAGATTTGGATGACGAGATTATGTCTAGCCTGATTCAGAGTTCTCCTGCACTCGAGGACTTTTCAGTCATTCTTTGTTTTGGATTTAAAAAATTTATAATACCTAACCTTCTGAGACTTAGCAAAATTATATTGCACGAGAGCTACGATGTACATCAAAAGTTTGGGACAATTAGGATTGAAGCAAAGCATCTTCAGTCCCTTCATTTTGATGGGCCTATAAGAGATTTGCCGATGGGAGTGACATCTTTAAAATACCTGAAAGAACTGACATTACTTTGTGTTAGAATATATGATCAATTGTTTGAAGATCTTGTTTCTGAATTACATCTCCTTGAGGTTTTGACTCTGCGTATGTGTTTCAACTTGAAGAGGGTAAACATAACTAGTCATGTGCTTAAAAAGTTGGAGTTGGGGACTGGCTGCGGTTCGCAATTGCAGGAGGCTATGATTGATGCCCCAAATCTGATATCAAATGACTATACTGGATTCAGGATACCTACTATACACAAATTCAGAGCATCAAATCTGTTGAAGGCTTTTCTCACATTATTCATAAGGTATCATGTAGACACATTCTGGTTTCATAATTTAAGGCAATATCTTGCAAAGTTTGTGCTGCACAGTAATCTGACCTTGCATATTGATAATCCAGGAACTGTAAGTTTGCAGAGACTACTCTTCCTATTTCTCTCGTCCAATTTGTGTATTCCTTTAGATATTTTTCTCTATTTTTGTTTTCTCAAACATATTTTTTCTATCTTTTGCTTTGCATGCTGTTGATGGGGAAGGCCTCTTTCCTGCCCCCATTAAATTGCAAAAAATTTTAGTACCCGAGTTACCTGTTGTCAAGCGTATTACAATCATAGACGTTGATGCGGCATCAGCTAGCTATGAGACTTGGTTGGATGGTTTATTTTGGTGTTGTCATCCTGGACTTGCCATGGTGCAATCATTAATTGGCCAATCACGCCACACAGAGTTTGTATCGGTATCATTTGAAGATATCCTTTGTTGTTTGTGAGGTTTTCCTAGAAGATTTATTTATATCATTCAGTTATTATTGTGGACTCTTTGCTCATGTTTCTTGTAGTACCTGAGCAAGAAGACGCTCGACAGTGGTGAATTTCCCCAATGCTGCAACTCCAGTTCTATCAAATGTTGGCGTCATTTTGTGAAAGGCATTAAAAGCGTTCCCTTTACTGAGGATGAATCTTACAGGAAGGTTTGTCAAATTTGTTTTCAATTAGAATGGGAAGGGAGGAGGAACATAGTCGTTGGACATTCGTGAAACAGTATTCTCGAGCAATGCAGGAGTTTTCATTGCCAGAAATCATATCAAGAACGTGATTATAGCTGGTTAGAAACCTGGATCTTTTAATTTATATTTATTTTCCAAGTATCTAGAATGAAAACTAAAATGTGACTTGGCATTAAGATGAAAAATAGATGCCTGGTTGTGATTTATGCACACACTTGTGGAACAAAGCTCTTCAATGACCTGTTTTTTCTTGTCCATTTTTAATTGTCATAAAAGTTTTATAATCCGTGAATGTTTTAATAATTACTTTTATTTATTGATTTAGTTTGGAAGAGAGGGAAGAGTATTTGAGAAAATTAATGCAAGGACAATTCTGTTCTTTTATTTTCGTACGTATTTGCTTAAAGTTTAACACTTCATTAGTTCATATACTCCTTATCATTCTTATATTAGTACTACATTAGAAGTTGGGGAAGTGTCAAATATAGTATTGATATTAGGTTAAGATTCATATAAGAGTAAATATAGGTGAATATATATTTGTGCTTGATTGATTTTCTAGAATAAGGATATATTAATTAGCACAAAATGGCTGGTGATATTGCCAGGGCAATTCTCCTCCTACCAAGGCAATATTTGTTCAAATGACTATTTTAACCTTTTGTTAAAATGGGAAGTCTTTTTAGTTGTTACACTAATTTGGAAAATTAGGTAAAACCTCCTAATTTTATGTCCAGTGCGACAAATTCGCCATATATAGAAGAAGATTCATCGTCTTCTTCCTTATCCCGATTGTTCTGACAAATTTTCCCTTATTTTTCTTCTAGAGAATATGTAGTAATATATGTATCATTTCAATTTTGAGAAACACTATATTTACTTATAAAGGAGAAGTTGTAATACTTATTTGAAAGGCTTCAGAAAAATAACATAACAATGTCAAAGAATCAGAAGCATATCGATTGTCTTGCTCGTTTGAATAACAAAAAAGAATAAAATTGTAGTGTTGAATTGCTTCTTCTTTCACACTATAATACTCTAAGAATATCAATTATACGTTTCTTCGAAGTTTGTTTTGATGATTTGATAATTCCATCTTTTTACTTTTTTCTGTGGAAATCGTTAGTGAATCAAATCTCAAAGGCTTGGTGCCCAACCGTAGAATTTTATATTGTCTTTGTTTGAAGAATTTGTCTTCGATTTGATTTATGCGCTTCGATGGGGAGGATATGAATTTTTTTGTAGATTGGTTATCAAAATCCGGAGTAGAGGAGATGAGTTTTTGATTGATGCTTGAAAGGGGTTTTATGGAGGTGGAAGAGTAGAAAAGATGTTTTAGTGAAAGGATTTCGTTGAGGAGAAGGAGGCTTTGGTTCTCAATCAATTTTCATAGTCACCGTCGGTGAGGGTCGTTCTTTCCCTTCTAATATTCCTTGAATCAAGGAGGTGAGGATCCACCCGATTTATGATCATATTTGATCTCACTTTGCCCATTTTGACAAAAAGGTTAAAATATAGCCATTCAAAAGAAGATTGCCTTGGTAGGAGGAGAATTGCCTTGGCAATATCACTAGCCGCACAAAATATTTTATTGTCTTTTTTATTTTCTATAGTGACGAATTAGAAAAGCGTATCTATATATGTATGTATATATATACGCGCAAACTATAAATAAAAAACATGGGAAAATATCTGGGAAAAATAAAATGAACCATTTTTGGAAATATGTGGGGAAAAGTATTTATATATTCTACATGAAGTGTCGTGTAGGGAGATTCCTAGCTTTAATTACATTTATTTTTCTTTTAATGGAATGATCTAAATCTTAGTCACTTACTGAAAATTTAAATTGAAATATAAAATAGAATATTTGATGATCTCTTTGTTGTTGTGTTAGCTTTTAATTTTTCTTATTTCTTAACTTTTGTTTTTTAAATATCTTATCTTTGATGATCATCTATTAATCAAATCAGGAAAAAACTTGAATCAAATGAGAAAATTAGGTGTCTTCCTAAGGGAAAAAAGTAGCCAATTAAAGAATAAAGAAATTCATTACACTTTTTGCATATTAGAGATATCTCCTCTCTTTGGGCTTTGCCTTGGACAGACCATGGTTTGGCATAATGGGTTAACCATGATAGTTTTTTTTAACCAACATTTTTTTCGAGAACGGATTCGGGGCGTTCTCGACTGATGTGGCATATTCCAGACGCGCCTCGCCATTTCAGCCGATAACGGATTCCCCAAATCCGTTCTCACCCCACAATGGATTTGAGAAATCCGTTCTCACACGACAGTAGTTATGTACAAAATACTTAGTTTTTATTACTCATTTCCAGAACGGATTTGTGGACTGGCAGAAGTTTTGTGCCAAAAACACTTCAATTGTGTTTGGCCTAAAATGTTAAGTACGTATTTTACAACTAGCTCCAAAATCACTAAAATAGAATATTGTTAACCAAAAAAAGTGTACAAATTTACTCGAATGAAAGTAGTTTTATTAATAAAATTCAACAACGTAAAAACAAAATCGTATATAAGATAAAATAAACAAAACAAAAGATATTCCTCATACTAATTTTAGTGTCCTCTCTGTTGGTCCGACGGTGTGTATATAACTTTCTTTTTCGGGTTCTTCCTCTGATAGTACGTGTGACCATCTCTCGTTCTTAGGGTACTACCATGCTCGGTTTCTATGAACTCCACGCCTTCGGTGTCGATACGTATCGTCTCCTCAGGTGACTTTGGCTCGAGCAATGGATCCTTTTGCTGAGTTTGTGTCTGATCAATTCCTAAGATGAACGAGGGCGTCGAACCAAATTGATCACCCGGCTGTCCAGATGTAGAGGTCCCCGCACCAGGATCCCCCGAATTGAAAGCCCTGTCGATCTGCACTTCCCGCTGACCAAGTGACGTTGCTCGGGAACTCGTAAACCCATTGGGTGGATACTTCAGCCGCATCCTTGCGAACATTAGTCTGATCCTCAAGTGGTGGAGGAGCTCCTGTATCTCCGCGGGGTCGCGTGCGCCGTATCCTATCATAATGCTTCTACGTAGCCTGGCAAGAACGACGATCACCCATCCTCCTACGTTGACTCCTACCTTCAACATGATGTCTCGGTTGTGTCAACGGTTGCTCAATGATAGCATCTGAAATGTCGGTAGAACGCAGTCAAGACGAAACTGCCTTCCCATCCTCCTCGAATGCATCTTTGATGACTTTGCCCACGCAGGTGATCAGACTTTTGTAGTGGCTTTACAGTTTGGTCTCCAACTTCAGACTTCTCAAATTCCTCGAAAATTCTTCTATTTGACGTCGTCTGTAATTAAAAAAAGTACACAATCAAAAAAAGTAATTTAAAATTAATAACAGTAATATTTATTACAAAAAAAAAAAATTTGCCAAAAATTTTTTCGCTGTTGCGTTAGCTTGAAAACCCATCGGGAGGTGCCTAGTTTCCTTATTTTTTGGGTTGTTGATAAGGAGGACGATAATGTTCTTGTAACAGACCATGTACTCTGGGCTTGTTAAAATAACATTACTTTCAACTGGAACACCTTCCACAATTTTATTGAAGCGTTCATCCCATAATTCTATATATTTGTTGTGGACACCCTCCCATTTCTTGGTCGGGATAGCTTTGATTTTGTGGACGTCCTCTCCTTCAATTATATTGTGCGTCCCGACCTCTACTGGTACCACCTGCCCGTATCCAAATTACCTCATTACCCTGTTAGGCAGATGTTACTCCACTATATCGAAACATATGAGAGGCACTCGGGTACGCACGGTGAAAAGGAAGTCAGTATCCATAGTCGCTCTCTCTGCAATAACATCGTCCGGGTACAGTCTCCACATAAACTGTAAAATAACATTAACGATCGGTTAATTTAAATCAAAACAAGTTATTTAATTAAATAAAAAAGTACTAGAAAATTAAAATTAACTTACCCCTTGTATCTCATTAATCAAATCAAGTTGATCACGAAAAACCAACAACTGGTTTTTCGGAGCATTATCTTCCCCGAAAGGAGTACCGGCGGGGATACCATCTGGAATATCTCCTCGGAGACAAGAAATGCACTCCCACGCCCACAACTGGTTAAAACAAATAGTATTAATTATTAAACATTCAAATTAAATATTAAACATAACATTTTATATAATTTAAACCATTAAAGATTAAAATTACCTGAATGAGCAAACAACAGTCGAATATGCCCTTCGAATCAGTCATACATAATATGCACATATGCCGGTACAAATATGCTAGGATATCGCTAGCCCAAAAAATCGTATCATTCTCAAGACCATCGATTACTAGGAGATAACGCATGTTCACTCGGGAACCCGACTTGTCGGCAAAAAGTAAACTACCCATTAAAATGAAAATCAAAGCCCCCGCCCTCTGCTCAACCGGCAACAGAGTAGCATCATGGCCTAGTGACTCACTAATGTGGTCACAAACTTCAGAAAGTTGGATACGGTTTCCCTTAATAGAATCATCGCTGGGTTGGAATAGTCTCAATATAATACCAGACCACTGTCCTTTGGTCATATATTCCTCACCCCACGTCACCACATGTCCCCTAGTAGGTAGTCCAAGAAGACATCATACGTCCTCTAAAGTGATGGTCGCCTCTCCTGTATGCGTCTCTGGGCGCCATCTCTCCACTGAGGAAGTCACTAGAGCGTGATCTACCTTGATAAATCCTATCCTACAAACTCCCCCAAAACCTATGTCGTCTATAAGCTTAAGGAAGGCAGAGCTCGTTTCTCTCTTATACACGTAATATAACTGACTGTCACTTCTAATTGTTAGAGGAATAACCGAGTCACAAACAAGTGCGCAGCGGAATAAAACTTGACCCGCCTCTACCAGGATCTTCCACGAGTAAGAACCTACGACTATGGGATAGTGTTTTACCTTATATTGATGCTAGAATGACTGAAACGCTTTCAGTGGTATGTTGTCACGAACGGAACACCACAATGCAGGCTCCGTCTCTCCCAGTATCCACTCGATCTTCCGGGGATGGTCTTCTACTGCTTGGTGCTAGCCAACGCTTTGTAGAAACTTTGAAGACACTCTTCAATGGAGTATGTATTTCAGACCTTATCAGAAGAACAAGATACAGGATTTCTAACTTCTTTCCTATTAGCAAAAAGCTAGAAAACAAGTCTAGAAATCTATCTTTTCTTTTTCTCTCTAAAACTCACTTTTCTCTCTTCTCTCAAAGCTTCAAAAGCTGGAGAAAAAACTGATTAGAATGACTTAGGAAAATCAGTATTTTCCTAGTCTATCAAGAGAGAGTGGGGAGAGTGAAAGGGGGAAGTGGGAGATCATGGAGGAAACTACTCCACCACTTTAACCACCTTCTAAGAGATAAAATGGCTGGATAATATCTCTAATTGTCCAGCCATAAGGTCGGTCCAAAACGGGTCGGTCGGCCCAATCATATTGGTTGGCCCAACCCGATTAAGGGCCCAATACAATCCCGGCCCGGCCCAATCGAATTGATTGATCCAAATGGGTTGGTCGGCCCAATCATATTGGTCGACCCAACCCAATTAAGGGCCCAATCCAATTCCGGTCCTGCCCGGCCCAATCGAATTGGCGCACCTTAGATTCAATGTACTCCAACAAGCCCAATCCAATTGATCTATGAGTGCGACCCAAGAGGTATATATGATGTTGGCCGTGACATCATATGTCACAGGTAATGAGAGGTATCTAGCAACACATCATTACCCCCAATTCATAAATATCTGGTGATTTATCATAATCACAACATTTGATATTTGTACTTAAATCCTTTTGTCCTTGATATCTAAATTGAACACAAGTCATGGAAAAAGTCACACTTGTATTGTCCAATCTTTTAGTTTCTTGATTCGCGAGTGGACTAATCAAATGACATCAATATCATATACTGATTCATTTGTTCATGGCCATGAATTAGTCAGACTCCATCAAGGGGCCCAAGATATCGCTCCTGCTATATAGGAGGGACAAATCCTTTCTGTATCCCACTCATCCTGAACAAGATTCGTGATATACCCAATAAATGCCTTTATTGCTCACCCTGTTACGGATAGCGTTTAACATTATCAAAGCATAACACTAGCCATGCAAGAACTCTTGTGAGACCTCAAGTCGAAGGATCTTTTATACAACCCAGTCAAAAAAATTTGAGAAACACCGTTGACTATTATATAACAACCCATGATGTGTTTCTCATGTCGGGTCTGTCCAGTATAATGATTCTCTAATCATATATACGCATGTGACGATCCGATATCTTATATCAATCACTACACATACTAGTCTTACGCATTATTATTGTCCTCGCAGATTCCGTAATAATGTTCGACTAGGGACGTTTCAGAATAGTATCTTATAACAATTATGAATACTATTCTAAGGACATATTATTTATTTATGTTGTTAAGAACGCAGAAACATAATGAATAATACTGGAATTAATGCCTTTTATTCATCAAAATGAAAATTACATTAAAATACGGTACAATTACAATAATCTCCCACTTGCACTAAAGACCCAAATTACAATAAATGGTCTTTAGGGCATACTAATGACTGTCTCTAAAGATCAGCCCTCCAGATATCGGATACCCATGGAGCTAGTGTGACGATTATGCTGCTGCTGCGACAGTGGCTTCGTCAGTGGATCGGCGACATTGTCTGCCGAATCAACTCTACATATATGCACATCACCTCTCTCTATAATCTCGCGGATTAGGTGAAATCGCCGTAGTACATGTTTGGACCTCTGGTGAGATCTAGGTTCCCTAGATTGTGAAATAGCCCCATTGTTGTCACAATAGAGGTCTATCGGGTTCGCAATACTAGGAACCACATCGAGGTCGGAAATAAATTTCCTGATCCAAACTGCCTCCTTAGCTGCTATGTACTCGGCCTCAGTCGTAGAATCTGCGATGGTTGATTGCTTTGAACTGCGCCAGCTCACAGCACCTCCATTCAATTTAAACACATATCCCGATTGCGATCGGAAATCATCTCGATCGGTTTGGAAACTAGCATCAAGAATGTATCCTTAGTCCTTCGTAAGTACTTGAGGATATTCTTGACTGAGATCCAGTGACGTTCACCGTAATTAGACTGGTATCTCGCTCGTAAGGGCTTAAGGCAAAGCGAGACATCCAGGCGAGTACATATCATGGCGTACATGATGGATCCTATGGCGTAAGCATAAGGAATCTCTTTCATGCGTTCTAATTCGGCGAGCGTTTTAGAACAACTGTTCTTTCGACTGTAACGAGTACTCATGTGCCATAGGACAAAGTCCTTTCTTAGACTTCTTGCATGCTAAACCGCTTTAGCACCTTGTCTATATATGTACTCGACTTAGGGCCAATGAGTCTCCCGGATCTATCTCTATAGATCTTGACTCCCTGCGAATATAGTCAGGCTTCGCCTAAGTCTTTCATACGTAAACACGTACTCAACCAAGCCTTTACGAGACTTTAAGGTTGGTATGTCGTTTCCAATGAGTAGTATGTCATCTACATACAAAACCAGGGAATACAATTGAGCTCCCACTAACCTTTTTGTAAACACAAGGCTCATCCTCATTTCTAATGAAGCCAAACTCACGGACGGCATCATTAAAAGCGGATGTTCCAGCCTTCAGAAGCTTTCGCTTGAGTCCATAAATGGATCTCTCGAAGCTTACATACTTTTCCGAAAGCATTCTCCGGAGTGACAAAACCTTCGAGTCGTGTCATATACACATCCTCATCAAGTTTTCCATTAAGGAAAGCGGTTTTGACATCCATTTGCCAGATTTCGTAGTCATAGTAAGCTGCAATAGCAAGCAAAATCCGAATGGACTTGAACATAACTACAGGGGAAAAGGTCTCATCATAGTCAATACCATGAATTTGTTTGAAACCTTTCGCGACCAGTCGCCCTTATGCGTTTGTACATTCCCTTCCATGTCGGTTTTAATCTTAAAAACCCATTTGCACCCTATGGGAGTTACCCTTCAGGTGGATCAACCAAGATCCAAACTTGGTTTGTGTACATGGAGTCCATTTCAGATCTCATGGCCTCAAGCCATTTCTCAGAATCTGGGCTATTAATTGCCTGTTTGTAGGTTGAAGGTTCATCGTGATCCACAAACATAACATCACCATGTTCTGTTATGAAAAATCCAAATTTTTCCGGAGGTGGACGACGAACTCTACCAGACCTACGCAATTCTTGTGTTTCTTGAACTGGTGCTGGCTGCACAACTGTTTGTGGCACTTGCTGCACAACAACTTGTGGAGTCTGTTCAATTTCCATCTCATCATTAGTGCTAGTTTGAGAGTTTGGAACTTCAGTAAGTTATATGCTACTCCCACTTGTGTTTCTAGAAACAAATTCTTTTTCTAGAAAGACTCCCGTACGAGCAACAAACACTTTGTTCTCGTTAGGGATATAAAAGTAGTATCCTTTAGTTTCTTTAGGATAACCTACAAATATGCACTTTTCAGATTTTGGAGCCAGCTTATCAGAAGCTGAGCGTTTCACAAACGCTTCACAGCCCCAAATCTTGAGGAAAGACAAACTGGGACGCTTCCCAGTCCATAACTCGTATGGCGTCTTTGCAACTGATTTAGATGGAACGCGGTTAAGTGTTAAAGCTGTTGTCTCTAGTGCGTGTCCCCAAAAGGAATTGGGCAGGCTCGTGTGACTCATCATAGAACGAACCATATCTAATAAGGTTATATTCCTCCTTTCAGATACACCATTCCATTGTGGAGTAGCTGGAGGAGAAAGTTGTGAAACGATTCCACAAGCTTTTAGATAGTCACAGAATTCTTGACTCAAGTATTCTCCTTATCGATCAGATCGAAGAACCTTAATACTCTTGCCAAGTTGGTTTTCTACTTCAAGTTTAAACTCTTTAAACTTAGCAAATGCTTCGGATTTGTGTTTCATCAAGAACACATATCCATACCTACTGAAGTCATCAGTAAAGGTAATGAAGTAGAGGTAACCACCCCTTGCATGTATATTAAAAGGGCCACATACATCACTATGTATTAGTCCTAATAAAGCATCGGCTCTCTCACCTAGCTTAGTGAAAGGTGATGCTGTCATCTTACCCAACAAACAAGATTCGCATCGATCATACGACTCGAAGTCAAATGATTCCAATAGCCCATCTTTATGGAGTTTGGATATGCGATCTTCGTTTATGTGGCCTAAGCGACAATGCCAGAGATATGTAGGATTAGAATCATTAGTTTTAATCCTTTTGGTATTTATATTTAAGATTGGCATATCAAGATCTAAAACATATAGACCATTAATCAAAGAGGCACTTGCATAAAACATATTATCCAGAAATAACGACAATCGTTGGTTTTTGATCGAAATCTCAAAACCTTTCTTGTCCAAACAAGAAACTGAAATAATATTTTTAATTAAACTAGGTACATAGAAACAGTTTTCTAAACCCAAAACAAGCCCTGAAGGCAAAGTAAAAGTACAAGTCCCTACAAAGCTAGGGATCGCAACACGTGCTCCGTTGCCTACTCGTAGTTCCACTTCACCCTTTGCCAACTCTCTACTCCTTTGCAGTCCCTGCACATTAGTACAAATGTGAGAACCACATCCGGTATCAAATACCCAAGAAGTAGTTGTATTTAAATTGATATCAATCATATTAATATCTACAACATAAATACCTGAGCCCGAAACAACATTTGCTTTCTCCTTTTCCAGCCTTTTTCCCTGCAAGATAGCTTTTGCAGTTCCTTTTCCAGTGACCCTTCTCACCACGAGTGATGACAGATAGAGTCTTTGGCTACACCACCCTCGGGTTTCGAGTGCATTGTTGAAAGTGATTTGCTTGCCCTTGGGCTTACCATTCGGGTTTGCCTTTGGATTTCACAAAACCTCTGCCTTTGCCCTTTTGCACCATCGGGTATGGTGTTGGGTTTGGACTTGCCTATTTCCTTCTCGGCAGTCCTCGAGCATGTTCAACAATTCGAGCAATGGCTTGTCAATTTCATTCATATGATAATTTAGAATGAACTCGACTGTATGACTCGAGCAACGATTGTAAGATCAAATCGGTCGACGACTCTTGTCCCAAAGGAAATCCCCAGCTTTTTCAAGGTTCTCGTACATAACCTATCATCTTAAGAACGTGAGTTCCTACTGGTATTCCTTCGGACATTTTGCATCGAAAGAGAGATTTCGATACATCGAATCTCTCCCGGCGTGCTTGTCCCTCGATATAGTTGCTTCGGGTGAGCCAGAGCATATCATAAGCCCCCCATGTCCCTCATGTTGCTTCAAGCTCGTAGTTCATGGTGACAAGCATGAGGCTAGACACATCTAAAGCATCACTAACATGCTTCGATAAGCGGTTCTATCGCGGCCGAGCGCGAGCCTCTCGGTATAGCGAGAATAGGGTCATTCCCGAACATACTGACTTTCTTTCATGCTTGAGAACGATTCTCAAGTTCTCGAACCGATCGAGGAAGTTAACTCCCTCTAATTTGTCCTTCTCAAGGGACGGAAACGCGATGATAGTGTTTGGTTTGAATTTGCCATTTTCTACAACAAAAATATATGCAAAGTAAGTACCGATTTAAAAATCATTATTAGGTCTTTAACTTTTTAGTGATTTCTCCCACTATTTTCTTCGAGTGAATAACCCTCAATATCAACTCGGAAAGTTCGTTAACTTTTTAGCGGGCCAAGATCCATATTTCACCTCGTTCTGAGTCAGCTTTGGCTGATCGCCCAAAACTTAGTTATTTAGGTTGGCAACATTTGCCAATTACATCAAATTATGTAATTCTTGGTTAGTTGAGTGAATAACACTTATTCAAGCGTATCATTATACACTTTTCTCAACTCTTTTGCCTCTAGATCCTCAATCCATTTATTGAGATAATCCAGTTAACTAGGACCCTAAGTTTTAGCCGGCGGATATCACAACTTATCCTTCGCGCCTCACCCGGATAGACACGTATGCACAGCTTTGGCATGTCCCATACTAATGTCGATCTAGGCCTTGACGAGGGCCAAACTAAGGAAGACACTAATTAATATTTAATTGAGGGGTTTTTGTTTTTAACAATCTCACCAGAAAAGCATAAATAAAACAGTTTATGCTTATATACATATGCATCCAATACATAAAAGTAAAATGCAATAGTAATCGCCAAATCCTATTCGGTTTTTCCAAGCCAATGGAAAAATCGTGAAGTCAATCTAAGGTGTGAAAAGAAAAGCATTCTATTCATAACTGGAAACTCTCGATTTTCATACATTCAAAATGATGAAAAGCATGTCATAAATCATATACAACATTTCTAGCAATCCTAAGGCATGCAAAACATAGATTCAAAATATATATACAAACACTATAACACATTAAGTCTATAGGGTACTCGTGAGTGGCTCCGATACCACTCGTTAGAGGAATAACCGGTCACAAACAAGTGCGCGACGGAATAAAACTTGACCCGCCTCTACCGGGATCTTCCACGAGTAAGAACCTACGACTATGGGATAGTGTTTTACCTTATATTGATGCTAGAATGAGCTAAACGCTTTCGGTGGTATGTTGTCACGAACTGAACACCACAATGCGAGCTCCGTCTCTCCCGAGTATCCACTCGATCTTCCGGGGATGGTCTTCTACCGCTTGGTGCTAGCCAACGCTTTGTAGAAACTTTGAAGACACTCTTCAATGGAGTATGTATTTCAGACCTTATCAGAAGAACAAGATACAGGATTTCTAACTTCTTTCCTATTAGCAAAAGCTAGAAAACAAGTCTAGAAATCTATCTTTTCTTTTTTCTCTAAAACTCACTTTTCTCTCTTCTCTCAAAGCTTCAAAAGCTGGAGAAAAAACTGATTAGAATGACTTAGGAAAATCAGTATTTTCCTAGTCTATCAAGAGAGAGTGGGGAGAGTGAAAGGGGGAAGTGGGAGATCATGGAGGAAACTACTCCACCACTTTAACCACCTTCTAAGAGATAAAATGGGCTGGATAATATCTCTAATTGTCGACCATAAGGTCGGTCCAAAAGCGGGTCGGTCGGCCCAATCATATTGGTTGGCCCTGACCCGATTAAGGGCCCAATACAATCCCGGCCCGGCCCAATCGAATTGATTGATCCAAATGGGTTGGTCGGCCCAATCATATTGGTCGACCCAACCCGATTAAGGGCCCAATCCAATTCCGCCCCGGCCCAATCGAATTGGCGCACCTTAGATTCAATGTACTCCAACACTAATAACTTTTAAAAGGGTATTTAGTACGTCCTCACCGTGTCATATCCCTAATGATCTATGATGTGGCTGTTTGGTTAAAATACGATTATCTAAAGGACCGGGATGAAGATCAGCAGATGTAGACATCTATCCAAAAACAAATAAGCATAGATTTTATCAGACAACTACACATGCATTCTTAAACATCAAATTTAACAAAAATAATATCAAATTAACATGTATTCACACTCATTAACACAAAACTAACATAATTAAAATTAAAATTAATATAAATTTCCAATTAAAAAAATTACATAAATTCCCAAAAATTTCACATTCAAATCACCAAATATTACCCAAATTTCAAACAATATGATAAATTTAAGAAAATTTCACAAATTTAATTAAAATTTAACTAATATTCCCAAAATCAACAATAATTTAACATAAATAACCAATTATATTACCAATTACATACATTATACAATTACATAACTTAATAAAATTTAAATTATAAAAAAATATGATTTTATACCTTTATTTTAATTTTAAATGAAGAAATTTGCAGTGGAAGGTGGCGGTGGTAGGTGACGGCGGCAGCGACGATGCCTGTGGCGGCAAGGGTGGTGATGGATTTCTCTATGTGGGGAAGGGGGGGAGGGGGGGTGGGTTCTGCCTTTTTTTTTCCTTTTGAATCGTGAGAGGAAGAAGGAAAAGAGGCTGCTACGTTTGATTTTGGGCTTATTGAGAACGGATTTGCCAAATCCGTTGTGGGATGAGAACGAATTTGGAAAATCCTTTCTAGCAAAAAATGTTTGTTAAAAAAAAAAAACTGTCATGGTTGGCCCATTATGCCAAACCATGACCTATCCAAGGCAAACCCCCATTTCTTTTCTCTTCCTTCATCAATTGTTAGTTCAAAGAATTATATTTTCTACCTAAATTCCTAATTAACTTCTTATATTTAAGGCCTGCCTATTCCGTTAACATGTGTCATCCTATATAGTACTACCTCCATTCCTTAATATAAGACTTTCATTACATATTGCTAAAAATTAAGGAATCAAAATGTCAATATTACACTTTCAAATAAAATTAGTGGTATAAAAGTTACATTTAAAAGAATAACATTTGTATTTTAACAAACAAACTATCTTATTTTTTGCTTCCTTAATTTTCATAATATGTAATAAAATTCTTATTTTCACTCGACTAGCCCGGAGCATGCAGAAGCCCTAGCCCTTCTTGAAGGGGTCAAATTTGCCATCTCCAAGGGATTTCAAACGTGCCTCATAGAGAGTGATTGCCAGTCTCTGATGCTCAGGATTCAACATGAAGATGAAGATTTGTCCCTAATAGGATCTTTTGTTAGTCTTATTAAGAGTCTTCAGCATGATAGGTTAGCTAATATATCATATGTTCATAGGTCATGTAATATTGCTGCTGATGTATTGGCTAAATATGTTATGAGGTCTAGAACCTCGTCTCAATGGTTTGGAGATCCTCCGAGTTTTCTCCTACCACACATCCTTTCTGATATTCATTAATGATATCCAGTTTTTCCATTAAAAAAAAAAAGAAAGAAAAAGGAATGGAGAGAGTATAAAGATATTAAGGTGACTTATAGATAGTTAAAGTACTATTCTTCTTAATTTCTGTTGCAATATATTTTGCATTCTCTAATTGAGTTAAATTTCCGTAAGAGTCATGTCTTTCCACTAATAAGAGTCCGACTCTGGGGTAACTTAGTTGTATTCCAATTAATGTTATCAATGATGGAGATTAATTCATAAATCTTGGATCCTCCAACAGCTAAAAAACAAAAGTCTTATAAAATGTCTAATTTGCCCTTAGATATGCTTGTACTTCTAAATCTCTTATCTTAGCCAGGTGTATACTTTGCACTAAAAAAAAAAAGTACTAATGAAGCTGACGAATGAAGCATAAAACTTTAATAATTGTTGTTGTCACAATGTTATATACTACTAATCAAATAAATCTCTTAATAAACCATGTTAGAAAGGAAATGGATTTTGCGTAAGAAAATTGTTTTTTATAAGCTTTACCTTGGCATTTGTGGATAAATACGAATTGTGGGTTTCTGCCTAATAAAGGCTTAGCAAAACATCCCCCAACGAATAAAATAATGGCATCTATGAATGTATGAGATGGAAGCAATGTTTTTCTTAGAATATTCACTAATAATAATACGTTTCATCACAAGCGTCCTTACGATCTCTCCCATGAGATCCTAAAGCAAAATCAGAAATCAAACTTGTGATCTCATGGAGCTACCGTTTATCTACAGACTTTCTCTTTATCACTGTGTTATATAACCTGTGAACATAATAAATTATTTCTTTTCACAAGAAGTAGTTACGTAAGTGAACTCGTCTCACTCTTTACTTTTTAAGACTTATCTAGAGGTACACGAGTTTGATTCATCATGTGAGGTATTTATGTCGGATTATTTCCCCTTTAGATTAATCTGATCAAATGTGCAGTTATCAGGAAGGAAAAGAGAAAGAATAATGGCCTCATTTTTCTCCCTTGCTTTCATTTTTGGCCACTAATTATCCATTAATACCTATAGGTGTCTTAGTGTACTTCGATTCATGAAAAATATGTTTGTTTTTTTAGCATTATTTGATGACTCGAAATCCAATCTAAAAAAGGCTCAAAATAAGAAACAAAAAGCCAGAATATTTATTTGAACAGTTCAATTAGTTCTTGGTGCATTTTCATGGTGGTTTTGAATTGTTACCGTGGGTTAGGAGGTGGGTTTTTTATTGATAAAAAATTAAATTAATAATAAGTCAAGGCCTAGTCAAATGCCACTAGGAATATTTTTACGGATACGACTATATTTAATTTGACTAATTTAATGAAAATATTGCAGTACAAGCTTAAAAGCATATCACATCATTGAATGTTTATCCTATGTGACTCGAATTCATAATCTTACCCTGAAAAGGGTTAAAAGTGAAATGTACGAGTTTATCAACTGTTCACCTCTCGTCAAATGCCACTAGGAATATTAATGTAACATCATTTGATTGATACAAAGATTTAAGAATAAGGATCATGTGGATAATGAATTCCCAGGCAAGGTGCACTTATAGTTACGTGCATGTGTTCATCAAAAAGTTACGTGCATGGACGATGATGGTCTACATGATTATGAGGGGCAGTGGTGAACGCAAACTTTAAAGAAAGTAGGAGTATAATTAACATTGACAAAATAAATTTATAAAAGCATATAAACATTTTCATAATTTGATAATATTCTATAATTACATCATTCTCGGTAGTACTTGATACATGACTGACACCAACAAAATGCTCTAATACATGCCCATTCTTCACATAACGAAATACTAACGACATTTGCTCTTTCATTGATATATCAAGGGATTCATCAACAAGAATAGAAAACAAGTCATCACCAATATCTTTGATAATCATCATATAGTAAATATTTCACAAGATTTCAAATTTTTACACTTAAGTTTGTTAATATATATATATATATATATATATATATATATATATATATATATATATTTAATAAACATCATATATAGTCCCATTACACATTTAAGCTTGTTAAAATTTTAACCAAACTTGTTAAGATATAAGTGGTGTTATTCCTATAATCCACGAACCACAAAATTTAATTTCAAATTGAAAACTGACTTAAAATAGATATACTAAAAATTACTCACGGCACGGGTTTTACAAAAACAACGTTAAAACTATAAAAAAATAAAATAAAAATTGGGGGACCCTAGGTCCGCCAATGATGAGGGGGCATTGATGTTATCTTACGTAGCAATCTCCAATCCTCTCTTTTTCCATGTTCCATCAATAAAAACTTATTGTGTGTTAATTTTTTAATTAAAAAAAATCATAACCTAAAAAAAATAGTGAACCATCAAAAAAAAATTAAAACATGATAATTTCTTATTAATGTAAAGAGAACGGAACACATAATAGGAATAGACGATTTTTTGCCATTTAGCTTTAATTAGGAAGCATGGTTAAGCATCACATGGTCTTTAAGATCTATTACTTCTATATGAAAGAGGTAATTTCTTGCACTATAAGGCATCTATTGGTATTTGGTAAAGAGATTCTGGTTAGAAATAACTGTTATGGCCAGTTGGATACGGCTGCAAATCTTCAATCCCCAAACATGTCCCACCACTCACAAATTGTCAAATGTACATTTATTTCGATTTAATATACATACAGTGAATTGTGAGTGGTATATATATATATAATTTTTTTCCAGATACATGGAATATATGCAGATAAGCTAGCCTTGTTTCTAGATCATTTTGGCTTTTAACTCTTTCATGGAATATATGCTCAACTTTTTTATTTGTTCCGACCGGTAAATAATTTTGATTTTAGTCAAATTCATAAAATATTATGTACTAACCATCACAGATTTTGGGACGTCGGTTTTCGATTTTCAATTGTTTCGACCGGTGAATAATCACGATTTTAATCAAGTTCAAACAATACTGTGTACTAACCATCACGGATTTTCGGCCGTCAGGCTCGTATTTTTCAATTCTCGTGACCTGTGAATTTTTTTGATTTTAGTCAAGTTCAGACAAAAGTGTATACTAATCATCAACGATTTGGGGCCGTCAGGCTCAGATTTACAAATCTTTTGATCAGTAAATAGTCTCGATTTTAGTCAAGTTTTGTGAAAATTAACTCATGGGCCTCCATATCCTCTCAAAACCAATTGGCAATGAGAGTGTTAACCCATGGACTTATAAGTTATTTGGATATTCCTTAGACATTGATGTGGGACTTCATATTTCAACAAGATTAGACAATATCGTGTATTAAATATTACACAATTGGAGCTGTCGGGCTTAGATTTTTCAAATGTTGCGACAGTGAATAATCTCGATTTTAGTTAAATTTATAAAAAAATCATATACTAACTATCACGGAATTGGAGACGTCGATCATAAATTTCCAACTATTGCGATTGATGAATAATCATAATTTTAATTAAATTCACCAATATTTCTAAGTTTTTCCATTGTACTATATTTATATATTTACTATTTTGTGATAGGAAATTTAGCCATGTAAAGTGATTTGTGTATCCCACTTTGTAGTGCTTGATGAACTAATCATGCATCAAAGGTGGAATTCTACTTATTCATATACAAGTGAAAGAGGCTGGAAATATTGATGAAGAAACTCGAAACCAATATACTTGTTTTGATAGGAAATTGCCACATTAAGAAAACTCCAAAAATCCACCAAACCGTTATATTAATTTGGTATTATTATTGTATTCAGCCGAAAAAAAGAAAAAAAATAAAAAAGAGATTTGGTATTATTTACAATGAAATATATCACAATTTTGGATCCTATTCAGAGCAATTAATTGTCGAATGGTATATGGTGAAGATATTATTAATTTGTGATAACATTTTATTTTTACAATATAAATATAGTGTATAATATGTATGTTTTTTTTCACATGCGTAATATAATTCATATACTAGTCGAAGCTATTGAAACAATACTGTTATTATTTTTATTAAAGAACAATTGTTTAAGCCACTAAAAAATTTAAAGGCTTATATTTTGTTTCGAACGTACATGAAGAATACATATTCCACACATATCCAAAATCCTCACTATCATCCTACATAGAGTGCGAGTTGATAAAATCTCTACTTCTAAATTCTATGGGAGAATTTCTCAGTATTTTTAGTATCGAAGAATAGCAGTTTCTAACTTCCACCCAATGAATGTCCACTTTTGTACAAAACCACAATACTAATAGCTTTAGTGAAAATTATTTTTTACAACTCTTTTTCTGCTACAAGCAAATTTCTTGCAATAAGTTTTCCCAATATTTTATGTTGGAAAAATTGCCATAACCTCAACCAAAAAGCTCCCATTAACCATTTCCATAATTTGGTTGCATGTAGTGGAGACCATAGACTTAAAATGGAGAAGTGTTATTACAACATATCTCAACTAAAAAAAAGTGCTATATATACCCTCACCAACAACACAAGAAAATCACAGCAATTCTTTCAAAGTCTTTTTTGCATTAACGAATTATAAGTTTTCTTCTAAAAGAAAAATACGCGACGAGACATTGTAAGGAACTGAGTATGTCGAAAGGGTCTCTCGCGAAGTTTTATGAACAAGCAAAACCATATTTGGGTGTCATTTGCTTGCAATTTGGTTATGCAGGTTCTGCTATTATTGCTAAATCTGCTCTAAATGCAGGAATGAGTCATTACACTTTCGCCGTTTATCGAAATCTATTTGCTGCAGTAACTTTTGCTCCTTTTGCTGTGGTCTTAGAGAGGTAAATGAGCCCCTACTTACTTTCTCTCTTCTTTTTACTTAGTTTTTGGTGCAAAATTTTCAAGTTTGTAATACTTTTTTTTTTCCTCCTGATTTTTTGCAGAAAAATCAGGCCTAAAATGACATTTTCTGTCATTTGGAAGATAATTTTGCTTGGATTCTTGGAGTAAGTTCATTAATCTTTTAACTCTGAAAGTTTTTTTTTATTTATAATTGTTCTACAACATCTCTAACAAAAATATTGTCCTAATGCAAACAGACCTGTGATAGACCAGAACTTGTACTATGAAGCAATGAGGTATACCACAGCAACCTTTGCCACTGCCATGACTAACATGCTTCCAGCCTTAACATTTGTCTTGGCTTGGATTTTAAGGTATCATTTAATACAAAATTTACTACAATAAACGTCTCTTCGTAATTCAGCCCGACATATAAGTTCTAGATTTGCCCCTGCATAGAAGACACACCTTTCCAAAGGGCGAGCACATTAAAAGCAAATCACTAGTAATGAAGTGCCAAGAAAATGGGATGATTTTGGATAATGATTTAAACTCTGAATATTTTGCAGATTAGAGAAGGTGAACATTAAAGAATTACATAGCCAAGCCAAGATTTTGGGTACAATAGTAACAGTAGGTGGTGCTATGATCATGACACTGGTTGCTGGACCGTCTATGGGGTTGCCCTGGACCAAGGACCACGGCCCTGCTCATACTACAACTTCTGCTGCAACGAATCAGGATCCCGTCAAAGGTTCCCTTATGATCACTGCCGGTTGCCTCTGTTGGGCGAGTTTTTACATCCTTCAGGTAACAAATGAAATGAATCAGTACAACTTTACATGAATGAAATCCAAGAATATCAGAAAAATCTCTATCCATATCGCGGGTAGGTTTGCTAGTAGTATGAAATGAATCATGACGAACTATGGACTTGTTTTTAACAGGCCATTACTTTGAAATCGTACCCGGCTGGACTGTCCCTAACAAGTCTAATATGTATGTCTGGAGCACTACAAGGAACTGTGGTGACTTTGGTGGCACAGAGAGGGAATGCTAGGATATGGTCTATACATTGGGATAATATTCTTTTGTCTTATGTTTATAGTGTAAGATATACATTATTTATTTTCATTGATATTTATTAAAATCTTCATTGATTAGAAGATTTAATATTGATATAATGATTAATTTGAATTGTTTTTTATATGCAGGGAATCATCAGTTCAGGAGTTGCTTACTATGTATCAGGAATTATAATGAGGGCAAAAGGACCTGTTTTTGTTACTTCTTTTAGTCCTCTAAGCATGGTTATTGTCGCAATTTTGAGCACTTTTATTCTATCTGAGAAATTGAATTTTGGAAGGTACAAAATATGTCCCTAAATTACAACAAAGATAAGCTCATGAATTCGGTACTAACATTTAATTTGTTTTTTTTAATTGCAGGGTATTTGGAGCGCTTGTCATTGTTATTGGCTTATATCTAGTGATATGGGGTAAGGGCAGAGATGCAAAATCAGACAATGATCAAATATCAGCCATTGATCAACAATTATCAGATACAGATCTTGCAAAAAATCGACAAGTTGACGCGACAAATGCAAATAGTGGAGAGAATGCTGTCTAGAAATAACACTAAAAAAAAATTTATGCAGAAGAATAAAGTGCACATAGAAGAATATTCCAATTCTCTAACGGGAATTTTCATTTCGGTTTTCGTATTTATAACTCCAGATTTAGAGCTTTATTGCCCAAGTGTGTGTAAAGAACTATAAGGCCTGTACTTTTTCATCTCCTTAATGCCAAAAACCACATTTTAGTTTTCCTTGTAGATACTTAAAGATAAAATATACATTGGGAGATCCATGTTTCTTACCTGCTAAAATCAATTTCCTGACGATCTGGTAGCGAAAATAGAGGCTCTAGATTGCTTGAAAATGCTGTCTTACAAATGTTTGGAACCAGAATTACGAGCAATCAAGGACTATGGTACCTGTCCTCCCATTCTAATTTGAAACAAATTTGTGAGACGTCCAAGTAATAGTCACCCTTCATACTTTGAATGACTTTCACAATGGTAGCATAGGGGCACTTTCGAGCATCTTCTTGCATAGGAACTACAAGTAATAGCAGAGAATCTACAACAAAAAACAAAATGAGCTAAGTAAGCCTTCTAGCAAACAACAAAAGGATATCTCCAAATCATACCACGGATACAAACTTCCTGCTTTATGATTGGTCTATTAATATTGATTGCACCCTGGCATTGTTTTTTTTTGTGGCAGTTTGAACTTCTTTTCCCTCTCTTTAGTTCACCTTCATCTCTGATGATCTGAGCTCCTGTGAGCCTCAATCATCCAATTTCTGTTCTGATTCTCTTCCTCCTTTAATAATTCTTGATGTACTAGCTGTGTAAATACTTTGATTGAGTAATAAAAGCTCCAAACACAACATTTTGGTGACTACGAGGAATCAGATCGCCGGAGTGCATTCGATTGGATCGCCGCCGTTGTTACCATCGCCGGAAGCTGTGGAACTGAGAATTCCTGCTGAGCAGCAAGGGCAACGGTTAATCAACCTTGAAATTGTTGGGATTCTCTCAATATCCCACATCGGTGGTTGTGTTAGTAAACTAGGAGGGAGGAAAACCTTATAAATATGGATCTCCTAGTTTAGTATTATTTGGGTGTGTGCCGCGTTGGGCGCCACCAACTCAGATGGTGAGTTTCCTGAGTTTGGTTTGCGAGAGGGTTTGTAATTTTGTTCCGTCCAAAAATTACATAGTGAAAGTTTGTACCCTTCGGGGTCGTGGATGTAGGTCTGCGTTGAGACCGAACCACGTTAAAATTCTTGTGTTGTTTTTCTGCTTTCTTTTCGTTTCCATTATAATTTGTTGTTTGGAGTGTTCCGCTGCCAACAACTGGTATCAGAGCGTCAGGTTCGAGACTGTGATGAGTTCGAGTCCTGGGAGAAGCGCATATCTTAGAAGAAGGCGCAGTTTTCGTGACTATGATGAGAGTAAAGAAGATTTCCTTGACCCAATATCAAGGAAGTAAAACAGAGACGAACCAGAGAAGAAACCCAAGAGAAGACCTAGAGTTAGGGGTTTTCTATTTTAATTGTAATTTGGGAATTTAAGAAAAGGGAGAATTTGTTAGAGATTCTCAAGATCCCAATAGTGATAGGATTCCTAATTCTGTTTAAGTTGTAATTTGGGAAATTGAGAGAAGGGATGATATGTTGGGATTCTCTCAATATCCCACATCGGTTGTGTTAGTAAACTAGGAGGGAGGAAAACCTTATAAATATGGATCTCCTAGTTTAGTATTATTTGGGTGTGTGCCGCGTTGGGCGCCACCAACTCAGATGGTGAGTTTCCTGAGTTTGGTTTGCGAGAGGGTTTGTAATTTTGTTCCGTCCAAAAATTACATAGTGAAAGTTTGTACCCTTCGGGGTCGTGGATGTAGGTCTGCGTTGAGACCGAACCACGTTAAAAATATTGGTGTTCTTTTGTGTTGATTTATTTATTCTTCTTTCTCTCCATATTATCTGCGTGGTTGCTTCCGCTGCCCCAACAGAAATCTCTGCTAAAAAGGTTGATTCTCAACTCGATGAACTCAGACTTGCTATTGCTACTGTTAGTTCTGATGTTAATGTGTTAAGGCAAGATACTGATGGTAAATTCAATCAATTGTTAGCTGAAATGAATAAAATTACTCATGTGATGAAAGATAAAGCTACTGTAGGAGAATCAAGTAGAGCACAAATTAATACTCCTCCTGTGAGGCAGTTAAGGACTAATTGTGGTTTAGTTAATGATAATACTCATAATCAGAATGTTAATTTTGTGCCTGAGGTCAGATTTGACATAGGATTTGGGGAAAGAGGTGGAGTGAAATTGCCCAAGTTAGATTTCCCCAAATGTGATAGTGATGCTCTTAGGGAATGGATTATATAGTCTAAGCAATATTTTAAACTTCATAGAATACCTGAAGCTCTGAAGTTAGATATTGCTTTGATGTATATGAGGGGAGAGGCTTGTCTATGGGGGCATAGTTATGTGGCTGAGTTTGGAACTTAGGACTGGCTTGGATTTGTTAAGGCTCTCTATGTTAGATTTGATGCTAAGTCCACCACCGGAATTGTGGGGGAATTTTCTAAGCTCAAACAAACATCATATGCGCATTCTTATATAAAGAAATTTGAAGCTCTGAAAGCTGTCTTTGTCACCAGAAGGACAAGAACAGCTCCTGAGTGTTTAGATTGGCAGTAGAGCAAGAAATGTACTTGGCAATGACTGCCAAGTCAAGTTCTAAGTCACAATACACACATTACACACATAAAACAGTGCATAATACTGCTTCTGTGACCAAAACCCCTGGAACTCAGTTCACTGGTTCCAAGTTTTCTAACAAAGAGCCAATCAAATTTAAAAGAATTAGCAATGAGGAGATGCAAAGGAGAATGGAGATGAATATGTGTTTCAAGTGTGGAGAGAAATACTCTCCACAACATAGATGTTCCCTAGCTGAGGTGAACATGCTATTCTTGAGTGATCAACAAGTTGACAGGGGAGAAGAACCAGAACTGCAAGTTCTGCATTCTTATTTGGGAAATGAGGAGGTGTGTTTAGGTGAAGAGATGGCTGCATTTTCTCACATTTCCCTTAATGCTATGAATGGCATAACAGGAAGTGAGATTTTCAGAATTTCTGGTTATGTAGCCAAAAACTTCCAAGTTTCTATATTGATAGATCCTGGGAGTACACACAATTTTATTGACCCTTCATAAGTAAAAAAGATTGGGCTGAAGTCTGAGATAACTAGGCCCTTACTTGTGATCTTGGGAAATGGAAAGAATATGTGGCATGAGGATTGCTGCAGGGCTGTGGAATGAAGGATTGGAGGGAAGACATATGTCCAAGATCTATATATACTACCATTAGGTGGCAGTGACATGATTCTGGGGGGTGATTGGCTCAGCAAGCATAGTCCTATCATCCTAGATTACAAGAACCATGTTGTAAGGTTCATCAAGGATGGAGAGGGGGTAGTGGTCCACAGTGAAGCCAAGAATGTGGAGCTGAAACCTGTTTCTGAGAAAGGGTTACAGTAATGATTGGAGGATGCTTCTGAGGTGTGGTTTGGTCAACTGTGTACCTTGCAGTTGGAAAGAGAGAAAGGGGAGGAAATTCCTGAACATATTGTGGGAATTCTGGAGGAATTGTCTAATGTTTTTGAACTCCCTAAGGGTTTACCCCCTAGCAGGGGACATGAACATCAAATAGTGCTCAAAGATGGAGCCCAAGGTCCTATATGGTACCTCACTCACAGAATGATGAAATAGAAAGACAAGTGAATGAAATGTTGCAAGAAGGGATTATCCAAGTTAGCAACAGTCCTTATTCCTCTCCTATAATCTTAGTGAAGAAAAAGGATGGGACTTGGAGATTCTGTGTAGATTTTAGACAACTAAACATGTTAACTGTCAAGGATAAATTCCCAACTCCCTTGGTTGATGACCTTATAGATGAACTCCATGGTGCCAAATACTTTTCTAAAGTAGATCTAAGGGCTGGATATTTTCAAATTAGGATGAAACAAGAGGATGTTCATGAGACAGCATTTAGTACTCATTTTGGACATTTTAAGTTCAAGGTCATGCCCTTTGGACTCACAAATGCACCAGCAACCTTTCAGTCCTTAATGAATATGTTATTTGGACCTTATTTGAGGAAGTTTGTGTTGGTGTTTTTTGATGACATTTTAATGCACAATCATGACTTTGTTTCACATGTAGAGCATTTGAGGGTTGTGCTGAGAGACAACCAGATTATATGGGAAACTAAGTAAGTGCTCATTTGCACAAAGGGAAGTAGAGTACTTAGGTCACCTTATATCAGGAGAAGGGTTTAAGGTTGACCTTAAAAAGATTAGGGATATGGTTGAATGGCCTATTCCTGCAAACATCAAGCAATTTAGGGGTTTCATTGGCTTATCAGGATACTATAGAAGATTTATTAAATACTATGGTTTGTTAAGCAAACCCTTAACTGCTCTACTGAAGAAGAACTGTTTCTCCTGGAATACTGAGGCTGCATTCAAACAGCTCAAACATGTGCTTAGCGAACCACATGTTCTGGCATTACCAGATTTTTCCAAGCAATTCACCATTGAAGCAGATGCTTGTGATTCTGGAATGGGTGCTGTTTTGATGCAAGAATGTAGGCCCATGGCCTATTTCAGCAAAGCCTTAGGACCGAAATGCTCAGGAATGTCCACTTATGAGAAAGAACTCATGGCACTCTCTACTTCTATCATCAAGTGGAAGCACTACTTGGATGGTCACTCTTTTGTGATAAAGACTGACCATCAAAGCTTGAAATATCTTCTTGAATAGAAGATTAGCACAGTTGCACAACAAAAATGGATCTCAAAACTGCTAGGTTTTGATTTCTCTATTCAGTACAAGAAAGGAAGTGAGAACAGCGTAGCTGATGCCCTTTCTATGAGGTTTGAATGCAATGTAATCTCAGCATTGGTTCCTGATTGGATTGAGGACATCAAACTGAGCTATGAAGGGGAGAAGATTGCTCAAGGTTTGATCACTCAGTTCATGTTGGGAAAGGTAGTAGAGGAGTACACTTATACCAATGATGTACTGAGATACAAAGGGAGGATATATATTAGACAACAAAGGAGTTATAGGAGTCAACTGATTGATGTTATACATACATCATCTGTGGGGGGACATTATGGTGTTCAAGCCACATATCAGAGACTCGAGAAAGTGTTCTACTGGCCTAATATACAATAGTTGATCCAAGATAGAATAAAACAATGTGAGGTTTGCCAGAGATGCAAACAGGAAAATGTTCCAAGTCCAGGGTTGCTTTAACCTCTGGAAATACCTGAGAAACCATTTACTCACATTTGTATGGACTTTGTAGAAGGCTTACCTAAGTCTGAGGGGAAGGATGCCATCCTAGTGGTGGTGGATATGTTCACAAAGTTTGGTCATTTTATTGGAATGACACATCTCTTTTTAGCAAAGAAGGTGGCTGAGGAATTCCTTGACAAGGTGTATAGAATGCATGGTTTGCCTTCTTGCATTGTAAGTGATAGGGATAGAATCTTTACAAGCTCTTTCTGGAATGAATTGTTTGCTGTGTTAGGGGTTAAATTGAGACTAAGCACAGCTTACCATCCTCAAACAGATGGTCAAACTGAGAGAGTTAACCAGTTCTTGGAAATGTACTTGAGGTGCTTTGTTTCACATAGACCTCGTTCTTGGCACAGGTTCTTGCCCATGGCTGCTTGGTGGTATAACTCCTGTTACCATAGTGCCATCAAACTCTCTCCATTTGAAGCCCTTTATGGCTACAGACCACAGGGATTTGGAGAGGATATTATGACTGAAGAAATCAAACATAGAGAAGTATCTCACATGTTGGAAGAGAGACAAAGGCTCAATGGATTTCTGCAAGAATAGATGACTGTAGCAGCTAGAAGATCTGCACAGAACTGAAAGAGAATTTGAAGTGGGAAACTTGGTGTTTGTCAAACTACAACCTTATAGGAAACACTCTTTGGCTTTAAGGAAGAACCAGAAACTATCTCCAAAGTTTTTTTGTCCTTACAAGATAATCAAAAGAATTGGTCCTGTTGCCTATGAACTGGCATTGCCTCCAGGGTCTAAGATTCACTCTGTCTTCCATATCGGCCAATTAAAGTTGAAAGTTGGAGATGATCAAGTTGCTCAGTTGGATTTGCCAAACACTAATGTTGAGGGCCAATTCATGGTGGAGCCTGACAGTTTGCTGGATAGGAGATTGGTGAACAAGAACCATAAACCAGTGGTGCAATGGCTAGTTTCATGGAGTAACTTACCTGTTGAAGATGCTGCATGGGAGGATGTCAATGAATTTCTCAAGAAGTTGCCATATTTTTCACGGCAAGCTCGAGGACAAGCTTGTTTCTGGTGTGGGGGGTGGGGGGAGGAGGAATGTCATAAAAGAGGGAAATAAACTCTTATTTTGGGTGTTTTGAGGAGTTGATCCCTGGTTAACTCGCGG
Organism: Vinca minor; assembly: GCA_026122235.1. Lineage (NCBI taxonomy): Eukaryota > Viridiplantae > Streptophyta > Magnoliopsida > Gentianales > Apocynaceae > Vinca > Vinca minor. Next base: position 311,940 of record JAOCZM010000271.1, read on the forward strand.
GTCGGGCTGGATCCGGAGCAGTGGAGCTGGGTCTTCCTATCTAGATCTTTTGTGGCAGTTTGAACTTCTTTTTCCTCTATTTAGTTCACCTTCATCTCTGATGATCTGAGCTCCTGTGAGCCTCAATCATCCAATTTCTGTTCTGATTCTCTTCCTCCTTTAATAATTCTTGATGTATTAGCTGTGTAAATACTTTGATTGAGTAATAAAAGTTTCAAACACAACAATATCATGCAAAGCGAAAGAGAGAGAAACATGATTGAGAAAAAAAATCCAAGAAAAAGAAGATTTAAAGGAGTACAATAATTGGATAAGAGAATATGCATAGTCTGGAGACTTACCCGCTTTGGGATCCTCAATATGCAAGATCATGTTATAGTGTCTGCATGAATAATGTGAGACAAGCCCTCCAACAGATTTGATGTATTGAATTTGTATAAAATAGGTAACAATTTTTCACTATAGTCATATATAACTTTGAAGATTTACCAGAAACCACTAAAACAAAATAATAAGGAATAGAAACATATCCCAAAATTACTAGCGAATCAGGAGATCTGAGATTAGGTTCAAACTTACCTCTCCTCCTATAAAAGAGAAACAAGGAAATAAGGAATATACATATCCAGAATGTCATACACCCATATTAAATGTGTTTACTCCAAGTTTGGAAAATAGGGTTCCAACCCTACTTCTCCTTCTCTCAAATATTAAAGAAAGAAATTAAAAGAAAAAAAGAAAGGTAAATTTCATGCTCCCAAATGACTCAGAAACTACAATAGTTCAAATATATTTGTCAAAAAGGAAAGCGATATTAAGTCTATAACAATAATATTACTGTCAAAAAGGAAATATAAATAGAAGTCTACAGAGGACAATCATAAGGGAACATCATCCATATCTAGCATACTGTTACAATTTCATTCATATTCTCGAAGACTAGATACACCATCTGCACTACCATGAAGAGAGCCAAATTCAAGACTGCACCACAGCTTCACCCTTTCCACAGATTCACACAAGTTCACGCGATGCAGCCTGATATGATACTGAAAAAGGGGGACAACAAAATATTGGTTGGGATGGATATACGAGATTATATGGAACAACATCCTTCTTGTAAATAGAGACGCAACAAATGGTAATTCACCTTTCCAATTGCGGAAATTCTTCTGGTTGATTGGAGATCCTGTCACATTTTGAATTGTCTCGAATAACTTTTCTGGAGGAGTGCTCTTCAGTTCTAGGACCACACCATAAACAGTTTTACCGTTCTCAAAATAAATATGATTGTTTGGGTGTTTGCTCTTACCACCAGCATGACACTCAAACTCATAAGCATTGAGAACCTGAACACGACAAGTTATTATTCTGTTAGGGGTAAAACCTTCATGGGGAAATATATCTGAACAATCAATATTGGATTTCCTTACCTTGGAGAATTTACAGTCCTTACAGTCACACAAATAACCACCTCCTCTTATAACCCCTCGAAAATTTTGCTGCAAGAATGATGAAATTGTTATAGTCCAGGACAAAACACCTTGATCAGAGAAAATACCATTTGATATCCCAACTCACCGCCCTAGACCAAGAGATGTACTTCACAGGAACTCCATCAAAAATACCAGTTGATAACATACTTTTGACATTTGCGGGGAAGGTGTTCGAGGTGGTCTTTTCCTTTTTCTCCTTGTTCTTGGTTGCACCACCAGTCTTACTAGTTGAAGTAGTGGCTTTTGTGACCTGATTGACATTTGTCTCTATAGACTCCATCTGTGGAGTACCTTCAGCAACTTGCACTAAAGATTGACTTGTTAACATATCAGAGTTGTTAATAATCCTGCCGGAGGAGCTATTTGCCTCATGCCCAAAGGATATAACAGTGCTCTCACCAACATTATAGCTCTGACCCATTGATGAAGTCATGGAATTTCCTCTGTCAAAGGTAATGTGCATTGGCATGGTATAAGCGACCCCCTTCTGATGAGTTGAGTTCATTGAGGTGATAACAGCATCTCTCTTGTCGAAAGTAGGATTCATTGACTTGAAATTCTCATTGGATTCACCATATTCAGAGCCCCCTTTTGGTAGAAACATTGGCATGGTAGAAGCATAACCCTCTTGGTATGAGTTCATCAAGGTGATTACAGCATCTCTCTTGTCAAAAGTAGGACCCATTGACTTGAAATTCTCACTGGACCTTTTACCATATTCAGGGCCCATCATAACAAAATTCCCATGCTCCTTTTTATAAGCTGGACCACCTCGCATGAAATCACTATTGCCAGCTCCATATTGTGGAGCAAATGCTGCAAAGCCATAACTACCCTGGTTGAAAGGTTGTACCAAAGAAAGCATACTGTCATTCACCTCATTATCCTGATGACCCATTAGCATGAAGTTACTACCTCCTTTACTAAGAGTTTGACCCATCAAAATGACATTATCATTAACCTTGCTGGAGTTGGCACCTAGTGAAATGGCATTTTGACCCTCCTTACCATAAGCTGGCTGAAATGGTACACTGTTATCAGGTGCTTGATAGGTGGCGCTTGATGGCATTTTATTGTCCTCTCCGATGACATGTAGATGCTCCATTGGTGTGGAGAATGCATTTGTTGAATTCCTGACCTGAGTCACATCTCCTTTCCCAACTCCATCATTTAGACCCAAGGCGATCTTCAGAATGTGGTACATTGACTCATTTTCAAATTGATCTAGAAGACCTCTCCTCTGGATATTCAGGTTTTCAGTGCCCAAGGAGATGCCCTCGCCAGCAAGACCAATAGACCTGAGAGACTCCTGCTCAAAATGGCTGTCATTAAACTGATCTGCTCCACAACTCGAAGAATTACCCCACAGGGATATATTCATATTTGGAGTTCCAGTAACTGGTCTGTTCTCAATTGATTCTGCTGCTTGCTTCTTGCCGCAGAAAAGATCATCCTCAGCTGCATCCCAGTTATGACGACGTTTCTGCACTTCTTTGGAGGAAGTTTCAATGCCCATCTTTCCATCTGTCAGGCAACCAGCATCTCTCGACATCCAGTAGTTCTTGCTATTGAAAGACTGAAAGCCATCAAAGAATTAAAAACGGAAGTAAGAGCAGAACCCCTTCCTCCATATCTGAGCAAGGAGGTCCCAACTCCCATACCATCAAATTTCATTTACTTTCTAAAAAGTTCATTTATAAGAAAAGAAGAGAGCTCCAGACTTGTAAATATCAGAAAATAAGACAATAAAGAAAAGCCATCTTAAAGAAAGCATGACCTATATAAGCACATCTGAGTGTATAGAGAACTAAAATCCTTGGCAATTAAGCACATTCATACCATTTTAGGAGAAAATTGAAGCATATTTCACATGTTGACATGAACTCTAAATAGAAAAACAAAAGAAAACTGCATCCACATGCCTAACTGTGTGAAGATGGTAATGTTTTCAAACTGGCACTCTTTGCTCAGTGAGTGCATAGTTATAACAGAATCCTGATAGTGTACATTTCCGCAAACCAAACGTGGAAACCTGAGAATTAAATCCAATACCACATGATCCGTTATATGCATATTTCTCATGCTGAAAACTGCTATTCATTATGTCAATATCATCATCCAACAAAATTACCAGCACCCCTGATAAGAAAGGTATGGCAAATGCTCTAAAACAGCATAAAGTGACTAAATGACAATTTCTATATATTGACTGAATGGCAAGTTATGGTTTGCAGCCAAAAATGTCAAGTCATTTCAAAGAAGTACTAATGAATTACAGCAATTCAGATAATACACTTGGCTATAATGCACCTTGTGAACAAATATGTGCATGCATGCATCTTAACGACAACTTCAGCCCACGCTAAAAGCATTAATTTCTAAACATATAAAATTTCCTTTTACTAATAAAGTCGTCAGCTTTCCTGATAAAAACATACTTTTTTCGTACTACAATTAAAACAACCGTTTCATCGCTCAAGTAAGCCCTAAAATTCAACACGTCAGAACAACTCCACTATACCTAAGTCAACCGAATGACACGGTTAAAGCACTTGGGAAGAGTAGATGTCCTTTACTAACAAAATCATCACCTTTCCGGATAAAAACATTACTTTTATCGTACTACAATTTAAACAACCATTTCATTGCTCCAAGTCAGCCCTAAAACTGCACACGTCCGAATGACTCCACTATACCCCAAGTCAACAGAAGGGCATAGTTAAAGCAGATGGGAAGAGCCCTTATATGAATAAGTAACCTTCTTTATAGCACATAAATTAGTCAAATTCTGGGGTTCATAGGCTATGTCAGCAATATTTGTTCCGTCAAAAGATTGACATTAGTACCGGACCCAAAAGAGCAATTAAAGGCTGCATTCAACTCAGTGACACAAAAAATACCATCCAACAATTGGTCAACACTTCTTGATTCTACAAGTGCTGCAAATATGATGCAGATTTATAAAACATTAAACATAACAAACAATACCCCAACTCCAATCAACAGCCCCTTTTCACCAACAAATTTGTATACTAAATGATAGCCTTTAAACGAAACAGAATTAGTAGAAATTTTCAAGTTTTTACAAAACTATTTTAACTACATCTCAAGACTTGAAAAAATTCAAGTATCAAATATAGAACCTTTTTTTTCCATAACAAATATAGAACTTAACAAAGAATACCCCAACCCCAATACACATCTCTTTTTCACCTCCAAATTTTCAAAATTTATATAGTCTTTTAGCACATACAGACATGGTACAAAATTTACTCCATCTTTTTACAAAAAAAAGTAGATACATACATTTCGAGACTTGTAAAAATCAAGTGCCAAATATATCGAGCGATAACATTCTAATAGAAAACTCAATTTAAATTTACAGCCTGGTGTACCCAAAATGGTGAGCAAAGAAAAATCATCCATGACTCTTAACAATTAAGAATTATCTAATTTTAGAATCGAAGAAGCACCTATGACACTAGCAAAAAAAATGGAGCCCTAGAATCAACAAAGAATTTCCAATTGAATAGAGAAGTCTACCATTCACCAACGCACACAGAGTTCAATGGTTGATGGTTGTAATCACTCTCCTGTTCTGCCCAAAAAAAAGAAAAATCAATCTCCAACAACAGATAACTCTCAAAGAATGTAGCTCGAAAACTTTTTTTGAGAAAATTAACAGGCTTTCAATTCCTGACATGCAAATACAGAAATGAGGTTGAAAACTGAATAGCTAGGAATTCTAAAAAGGAAAAATTAACCTAATTTTAGAAAATTTAAAATTTGGAACAGAAATTTAATTTAGTTCTGAGAAAAAACAGTAAGAACTCAACTCGGTTTTGTTTCGGCAAAACAATTTTTTCATAAAAAACAAACTCGATATCAAAATTATATAAGTTCATGTAAAATTAACACTTAAAATGACATGCATTCCATGCTCATTCCGTGATCCAGTTGAAAAGAAAAAAATCAATTCTACCCTAGTTTCTGAAAAATTATTTACAATGAGCAAGTTTTAGAAGTAAAATTAGCTACGCCGGAGATACCGCAAGTAATCGGCGGCGATAATTGCCGGTAAAAAACCGTCGGAGAGTTAAAAAAAAAGAAGAATCAATTTGCTCTAGTTTTTTGAAAAAATTATTAACAATGAGCAAGTTTAAGAAATGAGATTAGTTACGCCGGAGAAACCTCAAGTGAACGGCGGCGATAATTCCCGGTGAATAAACAGTCGGAGAAGAGAAACAGTAGTTTTTTTAACTGATCAGTTTTCTAGTTAGTTTTGGAACAGTAAAAAATGGTTTTACTGAGAAATTTGAGTGAGAGTGAAATCGATGGGAGGGGGGTTCATATAGTAGTGGTACGATGAATGATCTAGTGATCTCACAAGCTTACTACTCTAAGTTTGCCTCTGTAAGGTTAGAGTGACATGTGGCACTGATGGCGTGGGTTTGCATTAAACCGGCACTGATTTCGGGCAGAAATGTCATATATAAAACAATTTGTTTGTAACAAAAATAAAACAAATGTATGAAATACAAAGTAAATCCTATCTACGGTCCCGATGGGGTTATCTATAGGTCATTCTTGGGTTAGTCCGGGAGATAGTATGTGTTGCCGTCTCTGGTTCGCACAACACTACCATGTTAGTAGTGCCCTAGGACCATTAGCATATGTTGTACGTTTTATATCTTTTTGAGCATTTCATATGAATAGTTAATTTTACTTATGAACATCAAATGCGTGATTTGATAGTAAAACTCATTTGCTTATGTAATTACTATTCTAGTTGTCTCGAGTTTTATGTAATCTATTTTACAATGAAATAAAACTAGTATGATGTTTGATTGATGATTATGTTTTACTAATTATGTGTAATGAGTACAAATCATATCATAGATGCAATGTATTGAGATATATCGTATCGGACGTGATCCGTTAGAGAAGTAATACTTCATGGTCCTTAGTCATAAGTATTACTTCCTCAATACTATTTTAGAATCCTTAGACCTTATGTCTCCATTGATTCTAGCATGAATGGAGCCACGTTTTGACTTTCGACTGATGCGTTGCTTTTAATCGAGGAATCAATACGACTAATGATCGGATGTAGTGTCCTATCATGCCTTGAATGTGAGAGGAATTGTAAGGAATTTGTCCCTCTCTTATTCGAGAGAGATATCCATGGGCCCCTCGATAGGGAAAGACTGTTTTAATGCATGGTTGTGCTCAAATGTATTTAATAAAGTGGTTATTAAATATTGTTTGTTGGAACAGTCTACCTAGAGATCGAGCATAAATATAATTAAGCTTAATAAGGGTGACGACTACCATGCCTTATGCTTAATTAGGATATCGCGAGGCAAAGGGATTAAATAGTGGATTGATATTAGGTTCTGTTGTATATTCATTCACTTTGGGTAGTCACAATGTCCTGCTAGAGACCGCTTGTGATTTATGAACTCACACTACTACTAAGTGTGTTTTCATTGCCATTGTGATATGAACCTACAGGGTCACACGCATAGACGAGCTAACGAGGTTCATGTCCAGATTCCATGAATCTAGAATGTGTCTAGGTTCATTGTATCTGACATTCACTTTTCTTCGAATAATAAAGCGTTATTATTCGAATTAGAGATAAATGACATTTTCGGTATAGCTGGGATTACGTGGGAGTTATTATCCGATAAAGACTCCCACTACCAGCAGAAGTATAGAACACGTGGGAGTTATAGACTCCCACTGCCAAAAGAGATGGATAGGACGTGGGAGTTGTTCTTGGAACAAACTCTCATACCCTATATAAACTTCTCTTGCCGAAACCTAGAGGTTAATGGTTTTTCCAGCCGAAATACAAAAGACCTAGAAAATCAGATTTTCTATTCGGCTCTCTCCCTTTTCTCTCTAATTCCCGAAACTCAGAAAAACGAAGAGCTAGCAATCACTGTTCGTTTCGTCGCGTGGATACCGGTAGAGGGACATTCCACAAAGGGAAATCAATTGGTGGCAGCAACGTATCCAAGAAACAGCATCTTCCATTCAAGAATCAGATTCTTGAACCCAAAACGTAAGTCTTTTTCTTGAATTTTTCGATTTGTTTTGTATGAGCGGATCCTTCAGGGGAGGACTCATGGGTGTTTGGAACGAGTTTCCACCCATGAATCCCTTCATACCATGCTCCGTTTCAAAGAATTCTGCACCTTCGGTGTCGATAGGTATCGCCTCCTCAGAAGAATTTGGTTGGAGCTGTGGAGTCTGCTGCAGCGTCTGTGTCTGGTCCAAGTCGAGGCTGTACGAGGGCGTCGCACCAAAATAGACTTTCGGCTGTACCGATGAAGAAGTCCCTGCATTAGGATGGCCCCCGGTTTGAATACCTAGAGAATAAGTGCTGATACTTGGAAATTGGTATTCATATTCGGGGGGTACATCACCCTGAGACTCGAACTGAGTAGGAGACTGAGTCGGTTGCTGCTGCGTTTGGGACGGTCCCGCCGCATCGCCACGCGGCCTCAGGAGCTGCGCAGCAAGATTCTCCTGAGTTGCCTGGCGATTCCGACGAGTACCCTGCCTCCCAACCGTATCCCTACCCGGAACATGCTCCCTCGGCTGTGTGGAAGGTTGCAAAAGGGAAGCTTCCACAACATCGGCAGCCCGCGATCGGTATGTCACCGACTTCCCTGCCGCTGCGAAGGCATTCTTAATCGTTTTAGCTGCCCAGGTGATGAGTGACTTGTACTGCGTATTAGTTCGAGTGGCAGGCTTCTCGAACTCTTCCAACATCACCCTGTGCGACTCTTCCTGTAACATAATATGACAATTAGTATATTCAGGAAAAAATTATTAACAATGAAAAATAAACGAATAAAACTTACCAAAATGTCTTCTGCTGTAGCGGTGGGTTGAAAACCAATCGGGAGTGGCCTTTGATCCCGATTTCGGGGGTTCGTCATACGGTGTATTGTAATGCGATTGTACCAATCCATGTACTCGCGGGTTGGTACAACAACATTACCGAGGGCGGGAGCAACGGCCTCCAGTGCATCGGCGCGTAAATCCAACATTTTAATGTATGCAATGTGCTCGGTCTACCAATTCTTTGTCGATATCGCCTTCACCGTGTGGAGGTCTCGAGCCTCGACAAAGTCCTCTGTCCTGTCGGGATTGGTACCACCTGGTGGAAGCCAAATTGACGCATGACCCTGTCAAGCAGGTGATACTCAACCATCTCGAAGCAGATGAGTGGCGTACGGGCTCGACACGTCCTAAAGAAGTCTACATCCCCAGCCACCCTCTCTGCATATACCGAATCAGGTACGGCCTCCACATGAACTGCCAAAAAAGATAATTGTTAATGTAAAACAATTTAGTTAATAATAAAAAATACAAGAACATCGAAATTAACTCACCTCCTGTGTCACCGTCATCAAATCAAGTTGTTCGCGAAACACCAACAGCTGCGATTTAGGGGAGTTGCGGAAACTCCGGGGGACATTCCACCTAGCCCCGTGAGGTCTGCCGTCGGCGGGGATCTCGTCTGGAATGATGCCTCGGTTTGCCGGACGGAGAAATAAAATACGCTCCCACGCCCACAACTGGTCAAAACAAACAAAATCGATTATTAATTATTTAAATCACAAAATCACATTTAAATTTATATAAATTGGACAAACCTGAATCATCAAGCAACCCCCGGTAATGTCCTTGGAATCAGCCATGCACGAGACATCTGACGGTACAAATGTGTGAGTAAACCGCTGGCCCAAGAAGTCGTGTCAAGCTTAAGGGGACCACGGAGGGTTAGTAGATAACGCATGTTGGCCCGGGCCCCCGACTTATCTGGGAAAAGGAAACTACCCATCAAGATGAAGATCAAAGCCCTAACCCTTTGTTGTACCTCGTGGTCGGTAACATCATGTCCTAAGGGTCACTAATGCGGGCATAAGCCTCTACCAGCTGCAAAGTGTTTCCCCTGATTGCAGTCTCACTGGGTCGAAATCCTAAAAGCTCGTAGACGCGATCAACCCATTGACCCTTGGTGAAATTGTAACTGTCACCCCACGAGACTACCTGGTCCCTGGTAGGTAGTCTTAGAAGACATCATACGTCCTCTAGTGTGATGGTCGCCTCACCGCAACGGAGGTGCAACGTATGGGTCTCCGGGCGCCATCTCTCAAATAATGCAGTCACGAGAGCGTGATCTACATTCATATTACCTACTCTGCAGCATCCTCCAAAACCTATTAGGTTTATTACTCTAGGGTTGGTTTATCTACTATACGCTGCGTAAAAGTTACCCGTACTCATAATAACCTTTAAAGGTTCGTTCAGTGTCTCATCCTCGTGCCATATTCTTAAAGATCTATGGGACAGTTGTTTGTTAAAAACAGTGAGATCAAAAGGACCGTGCTGAAGATGAGCGGGTACGACCATCTATACAAAAAAATAAAAACAATATACACACAATTTATCAGAAAAAACACATGTTATATCTCCAAATCTACTATTGCCCTAAATTCACAATTCACAAATTACCAAATTGACAATTTCACAAGTTCACTAATGCCCTAAAATCACAAATGCTCTAAGTGTAAATTCACACAATCAAAACTTCACAATTGCCAAATTCACAATTCTACATGCATAAATTCACAAATTACCAAATTCACAAAAACCCTAAATTCATAATTTCCCTAATTACACAAATACCCAAAATTCACAAATAATTTACAATATCAACAAATTACTTTGATTTCCTAAACATAATTAGTATGTTTATAGTTAAATTCAACACGTAGTTTTATATTTCCCAAAAAAAATTCAAATTCAAATTTGTTTTTTACCTCACAAATTGAGAGATTGAAAGATGAAAGAGAAAGTAAGGTGTTGGTAGAAGCAGTGGCGGAGGCGGAGGCAGCAGGGGAGTGGGGGGCTGTTTTTGCCTTTGGGAGTTTTGGGTTCGCGAGAAGGGAAGGGGAAGAGGAAAAAGGGGGATTTATTTCTGGAACATGGGGACGGAAGTCCCACTTCCGTTCCGTCCAGGACAAAAAAGTTGTCCCATTTTTTTTGGCTACCATGTTTTATCCTTTCTGCTAAATCAGTGTCAGTCTAATGCAAACCCCCTGATAGCGTCTTGGCTTAACTATGGTTACTTTTGAACTCATGATCTTTTGAACTCCTGATCGTGTAGTATATTTTCTAATATATTGTCTTGTGTGCTATTGAAATTGCTTCATCGGTATCTATATCGGTGGTCTAAAAAGAAATTAAGGATTTAGATCAATCAAATTGCTCCACAAATGATTATTTTAGTAGTATACTCTACATAGTATGCTAGAGATCGAGAGTGTTTCTTTTGAAGAGTTTTATCTAGATTTGTTATTAACTTAGCATCATCCTATAACGCAGTACATGCAATGAACATAAGGGGAAAAACACTAATTAATGCCAATTAATGTAGACCTTTTTCGGATTTGAGGGCCGCATCAGTTGAAAATCAAATTGTTTCGGCGGTTTTTAAATCATATAGCATATCATGTGCACACTTGGTAGTAAAGAAATACAATATTAGTATCGTGGTATATTATTTAATATATGAAATACTGCACACCCTATTTTATGTACTTTTTACTTTATTAACCATATATACAATATGAGCTCTAATAATGTAGTACACTATGTTTTGACACTGCTAAGTACTGAGTTAAAAACATTTTTTTTATAGTTTTAGTGAGATTCTACATTGACATTTTGAGAGAAAGATGAGATCCACAGCAAAAAAAAATTAACTTTTAACTTGAGTTGAAAACCAAATAAAATAAACGTAATGTGATGTATCGTAATCAATCAAATATAACATTTGAAAATTTCACAGTTTATGGGAATCATGGGAGCCCAGTGAAAAGGCTTTCCATCCCAGAGGTAAGATCCTGTGGTCGATTCCGTATCCCCCAACCCCCACCCCCTAAAAAAAAAAAAAATCACAGTTTTATCTATTTCCTATAATTATTTATCTCTTTTTTTTTTTTTCACACTTACGTTTATGGTGATGTATTGGTAACTTATAGGATGACGTTAAGCCAATCCCAGACAAAAAATAAACTTATCAATTTTTCATCCATTAGTGTATTAGTAACTGCAAGCATAGAGATGGGAATCGAGAACTCGCAGTGGTAAAGGCTACTCGAAGCGCGTGGGATGGAGTGCCTCGTGGTCGATTCTCGTATCTCCCCTTATGGGGTAATAAAATTCTTCTCCTTGTGAGGCTAAGTTCCCTCCCCGGCTTGGGACATGCTACAATCTCCCTATCTAGGATATTCTTCATTCTTCCCCTTCGAGAGCAATCGCCTTCGGGCCTCAAAAAAAAAGAAACTGCAAGCATAGAGTTACTTAGCAAAAAAAAAAAAAAAAACTGCAAGCATAGAATCCACACGTGGCATAAATTGCATCACGGCTTAATCATGGTTACTTTCAACATGGTCAAATCTCCACCGTTTGTTTAAAGTAACGGTCCCTTTTGGATTCTCTAGATAGTGAGTGGATCCATTGAATATCATCTCACATGGTTAGTGTGAACAGTTGTCATGCCACGTCAGATGATTCTTTGTAAGGAAATATAAAAAATAGTTTGCTGCCACGTTAGGGGAGGTCTAAGTTGTCTTAGTGCTTAATTGAAGTGAAAAAGAAGATGAACATAAACTAGGTAAGCATGCATTTATTTACATGCCATGTATGGTAAATTGTTTGTTAGGAATTTATTTTACCCTAAATTAATCTTTTTTAGGATGCTTGTTAAGAATTTAATAAAGTGTATATTTAAATTGAGTCTAATTTGTTTTTAGTTTAGTTTGAAAATTCAGACGAGGACCAAACTTTCTTTTGGTTGTTTATGATCTTTATGTAAAGCTTGTGGAGACTCTTTTTTTATATTTGTTACAAATTTAATGAAATCTATTTAATTAATAACTGAATTGTAGAAAGAGAAAACGATGAGAGGAGAGGCATTGAATGTTTGAACGGAAAAGTGAATTTAAATGCTAAGAATAAAGTAAGTATTACCTCAATTCAACTGTACAAGTCGTTTAGCACATGTAGTAAAAATAATAAAAAATAATAAATTTTGTTATTCCAAATATACATATTACTCTCTTAAATATGAGTTGTATACCACTAAATATATTTAAAGAGTTAATAGCTATTTATAGCACTAAACTATTTATGAATTTCTCTTTATAAGTACTAAACTATTTTTTTAGCTAAATATGTCACTCAACTATTTACGTTTATCAAAAAATATACAACCACCCATTTGTTGGGTGTTTTCCGGCCAGCGATGTCACGTGAGTTGCTTCGGAACATGAACAACGACGAAAAGGAAAAGAAATATTGAAACGTCGAGCCATAAATCGCTAATTTGATGCAGACCCGCTTTGCCCTCGCAACAACAAATTAGCAGCTTATCGCCCGACGCTTTCCAAGATTTCTTTTTCTTTTCGTCGTTGTTCATGTTCAAGCAACTCACGTGACATCGTCGGGCAAAACACCCAACAAATGAGTGGTTGTATATTTTTGATAAACGTAAATAGTTGAGTGACATATTTAGATAAAAAAAAATAGTTTAGTACTATAAAGAGAAATTCGTAAATAGTTTAGTGCTATAAATAGTTATTAACTCTATATTTAAAAGAATAATATTGATATTTTAATTAAAAAAATATATTATTTTTTAATTTTTAATTTTTGCTACATATCTTAAACAACTTATATTATGAAATGAAGCAAGTAGTATTTTGGGTGCTTTTTATCTATTTGTAGCAAGTTGGATAGTATTATTAGAGATTTTTTGTGTGGTTTCAAAGAAGATTCTGGACGTCATCTTTATTTAAAATTGTGGGATTCGATTTGTAATCCGAAACAAGTAGGGGGACTGGGTTTTAGAAAATTCTTAGATATGAATAGGGCTTTGTTGCTATATTGGGATGGGAGTTAATGGGGGATTAATGGGGGATTCTGATAAGGTGTGGGTTAAGCTGCTCAAAGCAAAATATTTGAAAATGAGAGACATTCTTTCTTTGGAAAGGAATGTTCAAGGCGCTTCTTGGATTTGGGCAGGCATTATGCAATCCATTATTGATTTGAGGAAAGATAGTACTCCCTCCATTCCCTATTAATTGTCGTTTAGGAGATATCTAGGTATCCAAATTAATTGTCGTTTAAGGTTCTTTTATTAGTTGTCAACAATTTATTTCAATTATACCCTCAACATTTTCCTTTCTTTTCTTTATGATGTATTAGTGAGAGAGAGGGAAGATGGGTAATATTGGAAGTTTAGGTGAAAATGATAACTTCCTTAATTTTCTCAAATTGTCTAAAGAGTCTTATATTTAGGAATGGAGGGAGTATGATTAAGATAGGGTTGAATATTCTTCCGCTAACATATGGAGGGATGCTTGGATACCTGATTTGGATACACATAGGATCCCTTCACATGTGGTTAATGTTTGCGACATTCATATTGTACGTGACTTGATGATTGGTGGTAGTGGTGTGTGGAATAGTCATCTTCTTGAGAATATGTTTTCTCGCGAGATTGTGTTTGCTCTCTTAAAAATTATTCCTTCTTAGTAACAGGACTCTCTGGTATGGTTTCCCTCCAGGTCAGAAAAATTTACTGTGAAATCGTCGTATAGATCAGTTAACTAAGAGAGGGCTTCTTATTTTGGCACTTCATCAAATTTAGAAAAGAAGGATTTGGGGAAGGCGTGGCACTCAAATTTGCATAATCGTCATAAACATTTCTTGTGTAAAATCGTCTCGGGCACTCTTCCTACTAGAGATAGACTTAGTATATGTTTTCCAATCAACAATGATAAATGTATTATTTGTAATGGTGAAAGGGAGACTTGGAACATATTATGTGTGGTTCTCTTCAAAATGGCAATTGAGAATGGAAGCCTTTCATTCTTGGAATATTGTTAATTGGGTCAGTCAGATCTTGAATCCATCTCAGGGGCAGTATTGGCCAAGAGAAAAGTTTGGGGAAATGCTCAATTATGCTACTGTTGTCATGGAAGACAAGAAATGATATCCTCCATGGAAAGGATACTAAACAGTGGGATATCATTTTTTCTGGAATCGATAAACTCGCAACATATGGATTCATGTGTGAGAAGTATTAAAGGTCATAATGCAGCAAATAACCAGGTATGGTCTCCTCCTCCTAAATATTGGATTAAAGCTAATTTTGATTTTTCATTTCAGGTACAAACAGGGGTGGCAATCAATGCCATTATTATTAGGAATGAAGCCGGGGTGGTATTGGGAGCGTGGATTGATAGAGGGCGAGCAAGAACGGCGTTTGAAGCAGAAGCAATTGCTGTCTTGGAGGCTCTGAAACAACTACAAATCAGTAAAATTGAAAAACCCAAGAGGGGGGGTGAATTGGGTTTTAACTAAACTTGCTAACTTTTTCGAATCTTTGCAAAGCTAATGGAAGTTTGAGCAAGAAGAGTAAAAGCAATGCAAAACCCAATCAACAAGACAAAGGATTTAGAGTGGTTCGATTCACTTAGAATCTACGTCCACTACCTTGAGCCGCACCCAAGGATTTCAACAACTTCACTAAGAAGACTTTTTACAAATGTGGCTAACTCACTAAGAGTTTTACAAACACAACCACAATACAAAAGCTCACTAAGAACTTGCCCACACTAAGTAGGACTTTACAATTGCCCACACTAAGTAGGACTTATCAAATAACCCTATCACTAAGAAAGGGAATGAGATAGGTTAAGTACAAAGCTTGATCACTCTTAAAAGTGAGAATGTATACCTTTGAAGCACAAACAATTTAGCTCTTGAACATATGAAGTCCACTCTTTGTCTTGCTTTTGAAAGAATACTCTTGAATGCTTTAGATCATAAGGATGAAGAGTATTTTGCTTTGAAAGTGTTTAGACTTGATAAGATATCAATGTTTAGTGTATGTCAAAGTCCTAGAATGATTTTCAGCTTTAGAGTATATATACATTTCAAATTTGGTCGAAAAATCGAGTCTCCAAATCAGTCGAAAACTAGCTAGTAAAAGACAGAGTTCGGTTGGACCATTTGAGCAACTTCGGTTGACCAAGACGACTTGGATCCACTTCACTTGAGGTTCGGTCGACCGAACCAGGGGCTTAGGTCAACCGAACTATCACAAGGTCGACGGACCATTTTTGTTCTGCTCTCAGTTTCTCGACGGTTCAACCGAACTAGAGCTCGGTTGACCGAACTTCCAAAGTGATTTTTCACACGTTTTGAAATCTTTTGAAGTCTTTTAAAGTCTAAAAAGGTTTTCCTAAAAGGTAACAAGTAAGAACACTTGGAAAACTTTTCTAAAAGACTTATCTATGAAATCAAAGGCTTTTTGGATAAGAACACATGTAAAGATCATTTTGAAACTTAAGCCTTTTGAAAACGTGTTTATGAAAACATGCAAGACTAGAGTGTAGAGCTTATGTTCATGAGAGCTTTGGTTAGAGCTTTCTAAGATAACAACTAATGACAACAAAGCTAAACTAACCAAACCTAAGTCTTCAATCTTCAATCTTCATAAATGAGCCTTGCATATCTTGAATCTTGATATCAATGGCTTTCAATGTCTTGATTGAAGTACTTAGAGCTTCCATAATGAGTTCCTATATTCTATCACAAATATTAAGATCATTAGACACAACATTAAAAGTTTGTCCAATATCAAAAACTGAGTTTGTTCGCCCTTAGGGCTTACAAAATTCACAAGGTCATCATAGATGGCGATTGCTTAAATATAATTAGAAACCTAAATGGTCATTCTTTGGCCGATGAATGGAGAGGTATGGACCTTATCAACAGTAGTAAGGAGCTACTCAGGTTGTGTGGGACTTGAAAATTTAACTGTGTTAACAGAATTTGTAATACAAGTGCCCATAATCTTGCCTCTTGGGCGAAGTCTAATGTTGTAGTTGGTTATATTGCTCCTACCAATATACCCCTCAAACTTGTGTGATAGGGATGACACTCTTTGTAATTTTGATTCGGATGATATATAAAGTTTATTTAGCAAAAAAAAAAAAAAGATTGTGAAGATTTGTATTCTAACCTTTTGTCCACGAGTGATTATGACTAACAAAACTTTATAATTCCAAAAAACAAAACTAATAAAAGAAAAACTTACTAATGACCTCCCTATGGAGGGTGATAAATTTTGAGTCATTAGATTGTTCTTTTAGGCATGGATTATTAGATACAATCTATTTTCAAATGTATTATTAAGGTAGTGATAAATGTTGAGGCACAAGTAATATTGTCAAAACATGTATGTTTGCCCCATCACGAACCAGCCTTAAATAGGATGGGACGGTCATGTATTTTTTAACAAGTCATCAAAGAAACTGATTAAAACTGCCCGTTGGATGTCTGCGGGCAAACAAATTGGCCGCGCAAGCCATTATTTTTTACATATAAATATTATCAAAATAATTTATATTTTATTCAATTAAACTTTGAGAATTTAGAGAAAAACATATTAGTGCGTTCAATCTAAAAAAAAATAAGACGTGAGAAAGGGTTAAGTTGGCTTAATTAAAAGAATAAGTAAGCTGCTAAAGTGGGCCTAACAGTACGATCTGTTCTGATTTTGTACATATGGGCCACTCGTTAATTCGGCTATGGGCTGCGAGAGGTATAAAGCCCGTTATAATGCACCCCTATACCTGGTCTCCGGTAAAAAATCCTCTGTCTCCGTTCCTCTCCCTAGCCAATCACAATTCACTATGTGTATATATAATTGGAAAAAATACTTATATAATAAATTCTGATTGATTGGGAATAAGGATGGGGAAAGGAATGGAGACAGAGGATTTTCACCCGTGGTCTCCATGTCAAAAAAACAAAAAAAAAATAGAGGGAAAAGGAACCCCTTGGATTACACAGCAAGTTATAAGTACATGTTTATAGATCTAAACGGCTAGATTATTTGATTCAACGACTTAGGTTATAGTTGTTACGAAACTACGATTCCTGAACAATTTTTAACATCAATCTCCTCCCTCTTTTTTTTTCTTTCTGTTTTTGCTCTTTTCTTTTATTTTCTAGAGGAACATATCAAAAAATTGTACATTATAATTTTCAACCCCAAAATCAGAGGGGGTGGTTACTTTGGAGGGGGGGGGGGGGGAGGAGGAAGAGATGCTTGACCGTTGTGTTACAAAAAAGTCTTTTATAGTACATCTTTTTAATTTCTTCTCCAAAAGAAAAAAATAAAATAACAAGAAAAACAGAAATATAACAAGAAATGTTTTTAATTTTATTTATGTCCAACAAAAAGAAGCCATATACTTCATGAGTATAAATGAAGGAAATACTTTTTACAGTGGTAACAAAAGAAATCAAAAGAGTAAATATCCTATATGTCTCCTACTATAATCTTTATATCTCTATAACAAATAAATGAATATTCAAAATTAAACTAACTAACTAGAACAACTAAATAACAAAAAAAGAATGTGGTAAAAAGAGAAGGATAGTAAAAATGGAAAAGAAAATCCTCAACACCTAGATCCATGTGAATATTCACAAGTAGTAGCGAGGAAAGTTGTCAAGTATCCGAACAACGTATTCTCAAACTTACTAGACGAGGAGGCATGACATAATGATATTAGAGCAGCGAATAATCATAAGAAGCAACCAACAACAGGAGGAGTCATCTTTCCTAGCTTGAACTCCAAATCATTTTCAAAAGGAGACAAATTCAAATCCAAGCCCCAAACCCTCTTTTGATCCACCACCTTTGGCTTCTTGACCACTGGATGATCCATATCGTTCCCGGCTCCGGCTCTATGTCTCCTCATATGACCACCAAGAGCTTGACCTATAGCAAACTCCAAACCGCATATGGAACATTCATGAGTCTTCGGCTTAGCCGGAGAGGAAGCCGAGAGCTGAGTTTGGAGACTTAAGTCTCCTCCGAGCCTCGGCTTCTTGTGGCTCGCCCTGTGTCCTCCTAAAGCTTGAAAGGAAGGGAATTGCCGATTACACGTCTTGCATTCAAAAACTCGATGGTTTGTTGTGTCGAAGTCTGATGATCCTCTATTTCTTGATAATAACATTAAGCAGTTTGCCATGGTGGTTATGGTGTCTAAATTATTATAATTGGCTTCTCTGCTACGTTTTAAGGGTATTTTCGTCATTTGCACCATTTTTGTCGGAAGAATATATATGGGAGAGTATAGGAAAAGTAGGGTTTTATGAAGTTGAAGAAGAAAAGGTGATTAATTAATTATATGAGGGAGTTATGTGTTGTGGTGTATATTTATAGGTTGGATTTTGTTGGGAAGTTTGACTTTTTAGTTGACTATTTTTATTTTTTTATTTTTTTAATTTGAAGTGACGATATTGACCACGTTTCTTGTGTGATAAGCAGGTTAGCTACTAGGTGGTTTCGTAAAACCAATAGCCACTACGAGTATATTTGTCCAAGTAGTACTATATACAAATTGTTAATCAAATTGTTTAAGGTATAAATAATAATTACATGTTGAACTCTTCCTAAGGTGGGCGGTATCTAGGTGACAATAGTAGCTGATGTAACGAATTCACGATCTTGTATTGGGCAAATTTTGAGTGGTGACAGTCAGTTGCGGAGATAGAGTAGGCGTGAGGGGAGCGACCTTCCTCCAACATTTTAAAAAACGATGTAAAATATCCTTATAAATATTGTATTCCACACCCTAGAAAATTTCATTAAGAAATTCGTCTTCAATAATAAATTTTTGAGTCCGCCACTAATGACAGGTGTATTGACAGGTGGCCATACAATTGAACATACATTTTGATCAATCAACAAAAAAAATAAAGAAGTTAAATTTTTGAATAAATAAGAGGGCTTGTGTGTGAATTTTTTAAAAGTGGAGCCGTCTAGAAGGACTAGGTAAGCCGTGATGGAGTGTGCTTGGCTAAGCTAACCTAGAAGCTCGAGTCGAGTAGAGAGTTAGTGAGTCGCGTTTGGCGAGCCGCTCACTCCATTCTAACTTGAAAATTCTTCAAAACTTTTCTGGCTTTAGTAGAAGCTTCTTTTCACTATGTCTGAACAAATGTGAATATTTATCACTCCATTCCATTAATCAGAATATGCATGTTTTTTTTCTTTCTAAATTTTATCATATGGGGCAAGGTATCAAATAAAAAAAAATTGTGTCGATTTTAGTATTGATCTAATTAATTTAGAGAATTTATGTAAATATATCTGTAAGTTAAAATGACATGAAATTACATATCATCTGTCTAAACTCGCGATTTTGCACTTAATATACCCTTAATGAATACACTTAACATACCCTGCAACTACACTAAAACTCTCGTCAAACGTGATACATTTGATAACATACTCGCACAAGGTAATTTCTCATTTTTAATTTGCTTACGTATGCTAAACGTGTCACCTAAATCAGAGAAATGTCTAATTAAGATTTGACTAAATGAGTACTTTGGGTCCAAAGATTTGAAAGCCTCTACTTGCGGTTCGGATTTGGTGCTGAACGCATATTTTTTAATATGTGCAAAATAATTTTAGCTGACGGATGAAAATTTTAACGGTCGAGATGTTTTAAATAAATAAGTGTATTCTCTAATAAGCCAAGAACACTTGTTAGGATTTTTTTATGCATTCTAACACTTGTTCGTTTAATTCCGTACATATTGAATAAAAACATGTTCAACACTGAAAATAGAGCCTTCCACTTGACATTTTGTACGTACACTTGACAAGTATGACCCAACTTATTTTAATTTTTACACTATGAATTCACATTTAACAACAAAAATAAATGTATGAAATACATATTCTTCATTGGTAGTTAGAGAAATATTGACTTTTTAAAAATATTTTGGAGAACTATTCTACTTACTTGTACTAGTATTAGTCTTCATGAGCTTTCCAAGTGGGATGTGTTCATCATCTGCAGGAATTATAGAATGGCAGTTTAATTGAGACTCGAAATTTTATTATTGCAAATCTATATAATCAAATATAATGGTCAGTTTTATTTTAAAAGCTATCTATATATATACACAAACAATTTTTACTTTTTCTTTTTTTAAGTAAACTTTTATTTTAATTCTTTTTGTACATAGACTATTTTCAAACTATTATTTTTGTCAAATTAATGTAAAACTGGTGGTTTTCTGGCACTTTTAATCACTTGTTCTGCGCATATTTCCAGTATTGATGACTTAATTTGACAAAAATACCATTAAGACTGACAAACATGTACAGAACACGTGTTGAAAAGTGGCTGAAAACACCAATTTTACACTAATTTGACAAAAGTAGTGGTTTGAAAATAGTTTATATATATAAAGAGTTAAAATAAAAACTTACTGACATAAAGAAAAAAAAAAAGTAAAAATTATTTATCTATGTATAGGGAGATTTTCTCTATTTGAAAATAAAATAAATAAAGGGAAATCAACCTATTTAGTTCCCCAGAAATTTTCGTTTCGCCCGTATAGTCCCTAATGTTTAATTTCAACTTATTTAGTCTCTCAGAAATTTCTGGAAAACTAAATAGGCTGAAATTAAACATTTGGGACTATACGGGCTAAACGAAAATTACTGGGGCTAATTTACCATAAATAAATAGGACCTTGCTAGGCTACTAGAATTATTGGCTAAAAGATTGACTAAAATAATTTTTCGGACCTTTTTGCCCTTGTAGTGGGGTGAATCCCTTATACCAGCAGGGGGTAAGATAGTCATTTAACACCCTCAATTTGGGGGTTTAGGGTTTCTATATCAAAGATTCTAGGAGTAAATCATTTTCCAAATAAATAATAGTTTACTAAGAACAACAATATGAGTACCAGGCGGCTTAGTCAACAACACGCAGATCATGAAGTTTAATATTTCTCTCTATCAGCTTATCTAATCCTTTAATCACAATCACGAGTTCAGTACTTCGATTTTTATCAATAAAATAAGAATAAAACATTTTCATTGTCAATCATTTATTTTTTTTAAAAAACTCCTGCAGCGAAGGAATTAATTACTGTTAGTCTAGTCAACAACACCGTTACCAAAATATAGGACACGTGTCAATTTCTTATTGATGACACATACATGGATACACAAGTTGGGAATAGAGAATTCTTAGCCTAAATGTTGTATATATTTTTCTCTTCCATTTTGTTTATGCATTCAATTCCTTCCCCTCCCCCAAAGAAGTCTTGGCCAATGAGTGTCTCTACCCACAACAATGACTAATCTTTCGTGACACTGTATATAAGGGTTGAACTCCTCCCAACTATGTCTATTCTATTTGCAAAAAAGAAATCCCGACAACTTATTTAAGAGACAAGAATCTTTACCAATCATGTTAACCTGAAGGGTAAATTTCAATTACATCCTCACGAATGGGGCGTTGTGTCAACTTCATCCTCAGAAATGCAGAAGTTTCAATTTCATCCTCACGAACGGGGCTCCCATTTCAAAAAGGTCCTGACCTAACAATCCCTAAAAAATTTCTCAAACTTCAATCCGAAAAGGGAATTTCACTGCCATCACCCCCGCCCTCCTTCGACCAATCCTTTTATTTGACGATCAAGTTCATCAGGCATCCCCCATCGGAGAACAAAATTGATAGAAAAATAATCCTAGTTTTGGAAGAAAATGTATTAATTCAACTGTATAATGAAATTGGAAATGATGAAGTATAAATCGGAAAAATATGGAAACTTGTTAGATGTTTGGAGCAAAAGAAGCAGGCAATACTTCGTTCTTGTTGCTTGCGCCGGCGAAGAGTCGGCTCAGAGAGTAAGAAGTGAAGGAGAGAGGGGAAGAGCGAAGTGCATAAGTGAAGGCAGGACCTTTTTGAAATGGGAGCCTCATTCGTGAGGATGAAGTTGAAACTTTTGTATTTCTGAGGATGAAGTTGACACAACGCCCCATTCGTGAGGATGTAATTGAAATTTACCCTAACCTGAATTGATGAATCTTTCCTGTTAGATATGACTTAGAATTTTGTTTTATAAATTACTCGTGAAAGAAGGTATAAGACTAAAGTAAAAAGTTTTCAATGATTAACTTTGTAATGAAATCGTATTAAAATTATGGAGAAATATATATTATAAAATTATATTTCGTGTCAAAAGTAAGCGTATATTTAAAAAGTTCACATGTATCATCTACCTTCCTTTTGTTGTTGGATAATTCGAGTATGGGATGAGAGCTATAGGGTAGAGCCACTGATTCAACTGCAAGCAACTGTCACGTCTCTCTCCCTCCAAATTTTTTTTTCGATTACTAATTAAAATACAAAAAAGATTGTTACGATATGGACACGAGTTAAAAGTAAAAAAAATTGTACAAATTTGTCACATCACTATAAAATGAGGGAGAGACAATTTTTTACTTTTAAGCGTGTCCCATACTCGAAACAATCTTTTTTTGATTTTACTTGTGATTTGAGATTTTTTTTGGAGAGGGGACGACGTGGCCAGTTCGTTTGGTCAGTGACTAGGGCCCTCACCTATGGCCCTAGTCCATATCAGAAATCTTTCCAACTTCCTTTGCTTAACTTTCAATTTTGCTGCATATCAATTTTGATTGGATTTTAGTTGGTCAAGGGTCAAAGGATCCTCAGAACAGTACACACGTGCATTTTGAATCGATTGATGAAATGAATCGATTTTTTATTACTTCCTCACTTATAGTTTTTGCAATTTACGTAAATTAAAAAAGAGAAAATTATATAATTTTATTATCATTTTCTAATTTTACGCAGTAATAAAAGATGAGAAAATTATATTTATAAGTGATGATGTAACTTAAAAAAAAAAAGCCCTTAAAACTTATAATGCTAAACGTTATAAGAAGAGAGGAGCAAAAATCAATAGACTTTTTTTTTTTTTCACTTTCAAAGTTATATATTCCTTCACAAATAATTATATCTTTTTTCATTTTCAAATAGAAGCTGTCCAAATATCTATTTTACCATTAGAAAGCAGAAAAGAAAAGCCTACTCGGGTTCGAGTTCAAAGAGCAGTTAGCTACTTTATAGGCGGTAAGGGTATTCGTCAAAAAAATCTCCGTTCCTGTCCCCAGCCAATCACAATTCACCCTGTGTATATATAATTGGAAAAAATATTTATATAGTAAATTTTAATTGGTTGGGGACAGGAATGGGGAAATAGGATTTTCACTCGGGGTATTCTATCTAATTCTGTATTTTATATCTTTTTTTCATTTTCAAATAGAAGCTGTCCAAATGCAGAACCCCATTCTATATCTATTTTACCATTAGAAAGCAGAAAAGAAAAGACTACTCGGGTTCGAGTTCAAAAAGCAGTTAGTTACTTTATAGGCGGTAAGGGTATTCTATCTAATTCTCTATTTTATTTCTTACCACATTAATAAATATGGTCATGTGTTAATTTTTTTTAATTAAAAAATATATAACCTAAAACAATAGTAGAACTTGTAGAAGGAAACTGAATATATGACAGCCATTTATTACTGAGATAAAAAAATAAGATAGGAATTGAGAATAAAACTGTTTTTCCTTTATAAGGGGTTCAAACCTCCTATCCTATTTTATGTCCCAGTAATAATAAATTATGTGACAATCATTCACAAATGGGATAAAAGATATGATAGGGATTTGTGATACCCGAGACTTTTCTTACGTGTTAGTGACGTGTAATTAATTTTGTGCGATTATGTGTTTACGTGTCTATTTATTTTTATAATATGTCACGTGTTATTTTTTTGGGTACGTTTGTGAGGAGCGTTTCGTATACGTATCATAATTAAGGGACCTAATAGTAATTCACCTAGAGAAGTAAATAGTTGGAGTTGGAATAAAGAAAATATATAGAAAATGAAAATAAAAGGCAGAACGTGTGTGTGTGGGTGAGAGGTTCTCGGGAACCGTGCAAGGCAACAAAATAAATAAAAGGAAATGCATATCATCAGTTTCGTGGGATGAGATAAGGAAGGTGAGTGGGCATATTGAAGGTGAGTGGGCAATGAATATGGGAGACGTTAGAATTGAGGGGAGTGGGGAAAGGGATTTATATATTAAATAAAGAAGGTAACAGAAGCTTTATATATATATTAGATATAGGATTCTGGGAGGTTACTAATCAAAACATGAGAAAGAAATAAAAAGGGGCAGCAGCCATGGAGTCTTTGGGAGCCGTGCCCAAAAAGAGAAAGAAATTTAGGCGGCAGTGGCTTTTAGCCGCGAGAGTCAGTGAGGATTTTGGGATTTTTGATTTTTTGTCAGACTTTGAGAGATTACTGAGGGGGCGTTACTGGTCCATTTTTAACTCATAATATATTGATTCGAAGATAATCGAATAAGCTTCGAGTGAGCGCAGACGGCACCTCATTCCGAGTCCCGAGTAGAAAGTTATAGCTCCGAGAGTAAGACTGGAAGTGCTGTTTCAGATTTTCTGTTATTTTGTTGTCTTCGTAAGAGGTAGGGACCTTTTCGTCATTTAATTTACGCATTTATTTCTGCACAGTAAAAGCGGATAAATTATTCTATTTACAAAATATTTGCATGAATTGTGTTTATTGCTTTCGATATCACATAAACTGCTTTTGGACTTGATTTAAATGCGTTATAATATGAATCGTAAATTGAATTCGTTTGCGTTATTATACTTGAAATTACGTAATTCATTATTGTTAAGTGTTATTCGTGTAATGTGGATCGTGTTTGGCTATTTTACGAACTTGTCTAATTGGTTATCGTTTTGATCATCTTACTTGGTTCATACTTTGAGTCGTCTTGTTTGGTCATGTCGTCTTTAGTCCTGTGTGGTTTGGTCGACCGAGTCGTCGCCCTATTTTGAGCTCGTGTCTAGGATCTACTCAATGACAGGACTCGCTCGATTCGCAAGATTCCGAGGTGGTCCCTGCGGGTGCTCTTAGTGCGGATCCCGAGGGTCTTGCGATGTGACTGTGTGCGGATACCGAGGAATCCTGCGGGTGCTCTTTGTGCGGATTCCGAGGGTCCTGCAATATGATTATGGGAAGATTCCGAGGGTGGTCCTGCGGATGTCCTTGGTGCGGATCCCGAGGGTCTTCTTACGTGAGTCTTAACCTAATGTGGACTATCATTGGGATTGCAACGGTTTTGTGGAGTCCACGGTGTTGGATGATGATACAATGTAGAATGAGTCCTTAAAATGTGAATCCGTCGTTCAGGGAGTGAAACTAAACCCATGTGATGAACTATTTGAGCCCTCCTAGTTTGGACTATAACTAGGACCGTTGCAATTATTGTCGTAGAGTCGTGAATAGATACCTGAGCTCGAATGGTGGGAAGTCGTGTCATAGCAGTAGTTGTGCTCGTAGTGTCTAAGCAAATGTGTAATCGTGTGTACCGTATGAGTAGAGCATGGTGCTTGTCGTACATTCGGTTATGTAAGTGCTTGGATATGAAGAGTATGGTTATCTCGCTTATTTGTTGTTTCATACTTGTTCATTCTTTTTATTGGTCCCTACTGAGCACCGTAGCTCAGTCCATCCACTTTTACTGTGCAGATGATTTAGGGGACGAGCAACACTACGAAGATGATGGCATCTAGGATGGGGGTTATGAAGAGTGATTTATAACCGGTTTCAATTAAAGAATTTAGTTTACTTCATTATTAGTTTCGTTAAACAATTTCATTTGTAATAATTAGTTTCCGCTTGTTAAACTCTTATTTCAGATTATTTCATAATTGAATTTCTTTTTTTAGTAACTCTGTTTGTCGGCTTTGGTGTTTCATTAACAAATGAGACACTGCCATGTCATCGACCCTGGTTACGGGGTGTGACAGGATTAGTAACAGAAGATCCTAAGTGCTTTGCAAGAGGCTTATAAACTTCTTCTTCCTTATGGTTTGTACGCCATTTGAACGTCACAAATTCTAGATGAAAGAGTAATGGTTCAGAAATTTCCAAGCTTGCAATCTTTGAATTATCAAATATTTTAACCTTAATGTGATATATTAGTGGCTGCGGTTTATTTCATATATATATATATATATATATATATATATATATATATAGGACCTTGCTAGGCTATTAGAATTATTGGCTAAAAGATTGACTAAAATAATTTTTCGGACCTTTTTGCCCTTATAGTTGGGTGAATCCCTTATACCAGCAGGGGGTAAGATAGTCATTTAACACCCTCAATTTGGGGATTTAGGGTTTCTATCCCCCAAAATTCTAGAAGTAAATCATTTTCCATATATATATATATATATATATATAAGAAAAAAAGAAAATGGAAGAAGAAGGATTATATCTCATATATGCAAGTCGAATATCACATCACATTATCAAAGGAAAAAAATATTGTCAAGTGTTCACTTTTCCCTTACGGGTTCCACTATTTTTTTAAGGTTATAAACTTTTTAATTAAAAAATTAACACATCAATTTTTTATTAGTGAGACAAAAGATAGAAAAGCGAACGGAAACAAAAGATTTCCACCGTATTGTCAACTATTTTGACGGGTGTTAGCAAACTTAGATAGATATGAGAGAAATTAAAAATGGAAATAGAAATAAAACTTGGTAGTTACAAAAAGAAGTTGGTTGTATCTAAGTCATATTGACAAGCAAATTAATAGTAGTAACTAAGATATTCTAAAGTCTTCAAATTTTATATCCTAAATAAAATTCGTCATCATTTGCGTGGATATATAAGTCAAAGAGAGATTGTAATTTTTCAAATTAATTAATATTTGGGTTTCATGGCTATTAAAAGAGATTATCCTATGTAAAGACGTCCACATTAAGAAGATATATATGTAGTATTATTATCTTTCTTGACGCAAGACTATATCACTTTGACATGAGACAAGTGGGAGGTAATATATGTATATTTTGGATGAAGTTATATGTACCATTCAACAATATTTTTTGGTAAATAAATGAGATTCAATTGGTATACATATTGGTTCTAAGATACACAATTAATTTAATTTATTTTTGCAATCAGATATCTTTTAAGTACAGAGCACTTAACATAATGTTCCGAAGACGAGACTTCATTTAAAGAATATAAAATTCTTTTCACTTGGAGAAACTCGATTATTATTCAACAATACTAATTCACCGTTTCACATTTAAAAAAAAAAAATAATTTTCAATTATTACTTACGAAACAAGATGAGTACATATATTTTTGTACTTCTTTTAGACTTTTCTTGTGTGGACACCATCATTATATATATACACTCTATAAAATTTAAGATAACACTTTTCTAATAGTGTTGTTCAAGTAATAATAGAGTGGTGACTTATGTTGATTAATTAGTTGTTTTGAAATATGATCAAAAGTATATGTTTTTTTATTGCACATCCATAAATCAATCTTTTCTACCTAGTACTCCCTCTTATTCAAAATATAAGTCTTTTTAGAAGTTTTAAGACAAATTAATATACTACTCAAAATGGCTAAAGTATCCCTAATTAATACTCCAAAAAAACAAAGTAATTAATAGAGAGTTGTATGGGAACTACACATTTTGACCAAAATGTATATAGGGAGAAAATGATGTATGGGTAAATTAGACAATAAATGCACAAATCTTGCAAAAAAGACCTATATTTTACAACAAAAAATAACTTCTAAAAAGCCTTGTATTTTGAATCGGAGGGAGTATTTGATCAACAAAGTCAACAATATTACCTCCATAGAAAAGTTTAAATAGTTATAGTCATCAAGTCATCAAAACATTTAATGCTAAACTAATCCCCTTCTGGGTGGAAATTTTATGTACCCATACACGTTTACACATATCTTCATCACTCAGAATTCGTCATGTGAATATTTTTTCCAATTTTATATACATATGATGAATTGTGAGTCGTTAGAGACAAGAATGGAGACATGCACAAGGATATAAGATTTTTTGGCCTCCACTTCCTATAAATATTTTTCTTTTCTTTTTCTTGTTGTACATACACATCTGGTTAAAAAATGTTTGGACTAGTATTCATTTGTACGGTACATTTTACTCAATAAGGGTATAGTTGTAAAAGAATCTCAATTCTAAATTAAACTCGTAAACATTTTTTCACAAACAATTTATTTTTTTATCGGAAAAGAAATAAAACATAAAGTCATTCGGATCTTATCCAAAGTGTTAGATCAATAGAAAGCGAAATACTTAGCAGGATGGTATTCAGGCATCAACTTAACTAGTCTGGAAGCTAGAAACAAGATATAAAATTTGATAATGCAACATAAATTATTTCCTGAATAATTTAAACTCATTATGAATAAAAATTTTAGAGATCAAACGTGAGATCGATTAAAGTGACTACATGCTATCTTAGATTATTTGGGCTAAAAGATTGACTAAAATAGTTTTTCGAACCTTTTTACCCTTATAGTTGGGTGAATCTCTTATACCAGCAGGGGGTAAGATAGTCATTTAACACAATCAATTTGAGGGTTTAAGATTTCTATCCCCAAAATTTTATGAGTAAATCATTTTCTCAGTTAAATTAAACACTTATCAGAAAGCAAAATACTTGACTTTCTAGATAAAGAATTAAAAGCTCAAGATGTACACGTAAGAGAGTAGAAGATAAATTAATAACTTAAAAAAGAGTTGAAGTCAGCATCAATGCCGTACGTACATACGGATGAGGTTATGAAGCCGATTTTCCAACAACTGGAAAATGATTGTTTTTTTAATAATACTTGGACTGAGATTACTTGGATGCCAACTTAATATTTGTTAGCAATTGACTTTGATGGATTCGTACTTCAAGATTGCTGCATTCACTCGAATCTGGTTACGATGTTAATGCATATTTTTTTCAATGTATTACTGATAAATTTAACTTGTTGTTTAATTTTTTTTTAGGGTGGTGGGTTTTGGCCCAAAACCTATTAATGCATTCCGGGTTAGATTCGATTCGGTGACTCGCTTCAATATTCGACATGTCGCTAAATAAGAAATGTTCGATTTATATAAACTACTATAAAGAATTTCGAATCCTTTCGGGATTACGATTCCCTATTTCATATCCGACTACGACACTTATATGGTAAGTGTACTTTTAACAAGTAACTATTAAAATAATAGCATTATCTATTATAAATATCAGGAATAAATTAATGATTTCATTCATTACGAGTTACTTACTTATCAAGCATTGAGTCTTTTCTGTGTCTCTTTCTCTCTAAGAAGTTAACTTTAGCATCAGAGAGTGATTGAGATCATGCCCACCACTCTTTGATTGTTTATTGTCTTACATGTTACTCTCTTTCTTGTAGACATTTCTAAAATTTCAGGGACGAACTTTGCATTGCACGCCGTTTCTAGGGACGAGTTGACATTTTTGTAATTTCAAGGACGAACCTGACATTGCGAGTCATTTTTAGGTACCAGATTGACATTTCTGAGAAATAAATTTGACATTACAAGTTATTTACAATGACCAAAATAAAATTCGCCCTGAAAATAACACGAAAAAGAAAAGGATTTCTCACAAGAGAAGTATATTTAACTGTGAGGGGGGGGGGGGGGATTGGGGGGTTCACATTTATTTGAGTGTTGATTGTGGTATCTTCTCCCATAGAAAGTGAAGAGTATTTGAGTAAAAAACAACGGTTACTTGACTTCTTGTACTACATGGAATTAAGGAGAGCTTTCTTAGAATTGGGTCTCAATATGAAATTCTGTTCCATATTTCAAATCAGATTCAAACTAAAACCAGATTCTAAATTATTTAAGATTTCAAGTTTCATTTTCAGACTCAATTCAAAGATAGTTCAGAACTTACTTTGAGTTCAAATCAAACTAAACTCAAGTCAGGTCCAATCCAAATAGACTACTAATTACTAGGAATTGCTTTCATATGTTTGTATCCATACAAGTTTTTGCTTTGTCATGATTTTTGAATGCGACAACATTTCATTAGTCATATTTATTTTCTATAAGTATTTTGGTGTGACTCTTGCACCTCTAATCATCAATTATTCCTAAATGCCAACTTGTTTTTGGCTTTGCTTGATTTTTGCTGATTCAAACTCTCTCGATATTGATATGATTTATATATGTTTTCTTTTTTGGAGGGACGTTTTAGAATTTCGTTTGAAGGTAAAAAGTATATATTATTATGATTAATTTGCCCAAGAACAAAAGTTACATCACATGCATTTGAATTGATTTTTTTATTGGAGAATTTTATCTTTAAAACTTTGATGTGTGGTCCAAAGTAAAAAAATTTATATTGAGAATGTGTGAATTCCAAATGCACAAATCACATGTGTTGTCAAATTTTTATTTTTTTATTATACTCCTATTAGACTCAAAATATCTTCGAAATAAAGGGGGAATATTGATATTTTGACTTAAACACTACCTTGCTTTTAGTTTTATTAATCTTTATAAAATGTGATAAACAACCTATATTATAGGAGTAGTAGCTTTTAGCATTGATCCACATTTGAACCATGAAATATGTTTGAAATCAAAGAAAATTCTCATAATATTTATAAATGTTCCGAAATCAAACCTTAAATCCGGGTTCACAAGAACTAGTCCAAAGTGACATCATTCACCTCTCCTGTGCATTCTTCTGTTTGAGGGGTGTGAAATGAACAAATAAAAGAAGATTCAAAACTCATTTATGCAGATTAAACAGAGGAACACCCCCCCCCCACACACACACACAAGAAAGCTTGTTATGTTATTCTGTTGATTTCCCACTAGCACCACAGTAATCAAATCCCATGTTAAGAGTCTTCTCTATTACATGTTCCCTTCAATCATTGCTGCAATTTTGTTCAACCACCAAAATCCGCCCAAATTCACTAGTCGGCAGCCCATGGTCAAAGTACCCATATGGAATTGACCATGTCGAATGCGCTTTGCCATACCAATACCAACGTCATACCCGGTGAACACGGGTACGGCATGGCTAACTGGAGAGTCCGAGTAACATAGGAATTCCCCAGGAATCAGAACCTATATTACACATTATCAACATTTCTGTTCCAGCATCTAGAAAACTTTTCACCTAATATCTTTGAAAAGTAGTTTCAAACTACATTATCTATATCTACACAAAAAAAGAGAGTTCAAATCAAGTATACAGACTTACTTCATAAAAGATGTACAATCATCGAAATTAACCATATATTTTCCAGAAGAAAATAGAAAAATAAAACATGACAGTGGTTGTTGTAAAGACTCTTCCGGTCATAAACAACTAAAGATTCCGTTCATGAAATTTCTGATACAGACATTTCATACAAACAAAATTCAATTCAACCATAGACTAAGATAGAGGATAGTCAAGCTGGAAACCGAATTCTTGATTTTTACACGAACCGTCTACCATCTCACTAAGAAGTTTCTAACTAGATTATCTAGATGTTCTAATAGATGCAATCGAAGTATTAAAACAAGAAGTCAAATCGTCAAAATAAAGACCCCTTATCCATTAATAAAAAGGCTGTTCCAAGGATCATATCATATTCGTGTCCTTCGACTCTTCCATACATAACACTTGCATAGCTTTGTTTCTGATACAAACACTTCATCAAAATTTCCAACTGCATGTTAAGCTAAGGATAGTCAGGCTGGAACTGCTAATCCTACTTTCCAATTAGTTATGTTTGTTCCTGGATCAATTACAAAATGTAAATTTACAATAGTCAGAAAAAACTAATTTTTTTCTCCAGAAAGCTAAATTGTCCATAACCTGGATCCAGAATAATCAAGTGTAATGCGAGACAACAAGCTCATTTATGGATAAACGCATCAAGAGTCTTCCAAAAATTACATTTCCTTTCTTTAACAAATATACGACAAAATTTGGCCAACAAGCTCATTTATGGAGACCTAATACGTAAATAATTGAACTCATGAATAAAAAAACATTCAGTTAGTTTTCTTCTGTGATTTCCATACTTGTTTATCATAGTTTCTTGCATGCTCAAGTGCAATAAATAACCCGGTAGCAAAGCAGAGTTGTGGTTATCTCAATGCTAGGAAGCGAGCATCCGCTTTCGGCATTAATGGCCATTGGCAAAGTTATAATGATGACCCCTATCCTTCAAACTACAATTCATGCAACCATTTTGTTGCATCCAAGTTATGCTTATACAACACATGACTCGAAGGTCTCTCACCGCTTTGATGCATCCTAGGTATGCATATACAACACACGACTCAAAGGTCTCTCACCGCTTTGATGCATCCTAGGTATGCATATACAACATACGACTCCAAGGTCTCTCACCGCTTTGATGCATCCTAGGTATGCATATACAACATACGACTCCAAGGTTTCTCACCGCTTTGATGCATATACAACACATGACTGGAAGGTCTCTCGCCGCTATGATGCATCCTAGGTATGCATATAAACTCTGATTAATAGTGTCATCTAACATAGTGACCTAAAACAATACAGATCTAGATGAAAAAACTGAAAAGAAATAAAAGTCACAGTATACATACAATTCCAAACTGCAAAGAGACAGAATCATAACTCCGAATTAAACACAAATCACTAATTTACAATACATAATGTAGCACAAAATTCCATTTTTATTATCATATTGAACATCAAAGATTAAAACATGAAATGTATATAACATTATACTTCAAACAAAATTGTTTTTTGGAAATTTTGAATTATTACTTTACTATTGAGGATGAAGGTAGTGCTTGGCGCGATGTTTAATTGTTTACTTGTTATCCGCTGGGTCACGGGTTGGATCCCCGTAAATAGCCTCTTTATAAAAATAAATGCAAGGCTGCGTACATTGGGATCTTCCTCAGACCCTGCTGATGCGGAAGCCTTGTGTACTAGGTACGGCCGACTTTACTATTAAGGATTTTCTGCTAATTCCTTCTGATCTTTGTCCTGTTCCACAGTTCCAAACTTCTGCTTGAAAGAATCTTGCTTCTTTAACCACATCATATGCCCCTAATAGTAACATAACTTCAATTATTCAAATCTTATCAATTTTCCATATGAAGAAGCTGAAAAAATCAATAAAAATTCAAATGCAAAACCTGAAGAGCAGCAGCCCAGACAATTATGAAAGAGGCAACCCAGAATTTTTTTATCCTTCAATAGAAACTTCGGATCGAATTTCCTTCTTTCCATTTTGAATCAAGAACCCTAACCCTAAACCCCCCAAATTCATACGTTATTATGCCCCCAGACGATTTTCTGTCTCGGACTCCAGAGTCTAGAGTGGACAAATGCAATTGGATATGGGTTTGGACTCGGATATGATTATGGGCCTGACAAAGACTGATCTATGGGCTTTTTTCCCATCTTTATTCTTTACCAATATTGGGGTGAGCGTTTTGATTACAATGCAGGACGCCTTTTTTCGGGGGGTTTGCATGGGCTTGGCCCGCTTTTTCCCGAGATCGGTCATAACATGCAGACTGGAAAAGTGGGACAAACATTTTTTGTCCATAACTGAAGTCCCCACTTCGTCTCGAGCCATAACGGAAGTGGGACTTCCGTTCAGGCTGACGTGCAGCTTTTTCCCACGCCGATGCCACGTGGCGTGAGCTGAAGTGGGACTTCGTTATGGTCCCTGCCAAAAAATACCCTACTAAAACCCTAACTTTTGTCCGTGACTTTGAGGACGGAATTCCCACTTCCGTCCTCAACTTCCAGCCAATTTGCAGCGTGTAGTCACTTCTCACTTTATGCTTTTTTGACTAAAAAAAAATGTCCGAACGGTTTTGGCAATTTCGTGCGCATTTATGACCGGTTTTGAGAGACTTGTCCAATAAAAAAAATTAATTTTATAATTTCCAACCACATCTATAAAAACCCCTCCAAACCTCTCCACTCCACAACATACAACCTTCTCAAACCCTTAAAAACCCTATCCTCCATATTACTAGCTTTGAAAATGAATAGCGAAATGAATCCCGACCTGGAAGAGTATTTCAGATACCAATTTAGAATTGCGGTCGGAAATCAAACCGATGGAAAAATGGTAGTATTGTATTTTTGTAATGAGTAATTTTTTTATTGTATGAAATGTGTTCACTTTATCTAACTCATAATTTTGGATTTGTAGCGTCTTCCATCGAAGTACACAAGTTGGTTGGAGCAAACCGGTCTCGGGTTAGCAAATTCTGTCTATCTGAAGGACGACCATGGGAATCAATGGTGCGTTTATGTAAACAAAATAGATGACACCTACTACCTAGACGGAGGTTTGCAACAATTTTTGCGTGACAACAATCTTCGTCCCACAAATAAAGTTCATTTTATACCATCTCCCATGAATGTATTAGATATTTATGTTAAGGGAGGGCCCGGGATAGGTTATCTGAAGGGCGAATTATCGTATCCCTCAGACGGGGCATTTTTCCAGCAGAGTTTTCGAATAGACATTTACAAAACATATTCGGGACTTTCCAAACCGGTACGTTAAGTAATATTAAAATTTTAGTAATAAAATCATTCATTTTACATTTTTGTGTTGTAATATTGTTTCCCGTGTACAGTGGATATGTCCGCATTACATGCAATGGCGTGTTAGAATGCAGCTTGGAATCCCCGAAGTACTACACATGCGCAACCTTCACGGTAACAAATTGACACTGCAAGTGACTAGAGACGAAGGCTGCGACTGTTACTATTTTTTGGGGTGGGATGAGTTTGTTGTGTTTTCTAGATTACACCCGGGTGACCATGTAAAAATTCATCCAGCCCCTTACGATATCCTTGATTACAGGGCCGGGAATGATGATTTTTTCGATTTATTACGTCAACTTTAATAATATGTAAGTGAAATGTAACATGTTCGATGAAATTGAGACCGGGAAAAATCGAGCACATTCACAACAATTTTATAAATTCTAAACTATTACAATTCGGAGAATTTAAATACAATTACTGTGGTGGGGGTGGGGGTGGTTGCTGAAGATGTGCTAAAATGGGGCAAGTCTTCAGGTTGTGACCGACTCAGCTTACGAGTGGCCGTACTTCTTTTCCCTTTGAGTGCCCCCTGTTCTCTGTGTCCATAGGCATTTGGTATCTCCGCCTTCGAGGTCGACCTACCTGCGTAGCTTTCATGTTAGGTGGGTGATATGTCAAATCAAAAGAGGGGGATCTCCAATGAGCGGGATCAGTACGGGATATAAAATAGACTTGTAAGTATTCCTATAATGATCGAGAGAATAGACAGGGGTGGATGAATCGAGAAGCATCCCTGCATTATCGATTTGGACACGGCAATGACATGGGAGCATGGGCTCGAATAAGCGACCCACTTATCACAGCTACACCCTACGAACCGATAAGTTGACCGTGTACGTTTTTCCACCTTGGCCCGGTCCTCTATGTCGGGACATGACCCTATAGATACCTTGGTCCATGTGGTGTCGGTTTACAAGAAGAGTTGCTTGCCTTTTTGTTCGTACGCGAAATCTGCTCCCATATCCTCTTAGGGAAAGGCATTTTACAACCATTTGCGTCTTGCTGGGTGTTTGTCAAAATAATGTACAAGTTTAAAAAATATCATCTCCACGAGCGCTTTCAAAGCGGCGCTCTACACTGCTTTAGAACGCTATTAAGCGCCTCGACATGTTTGTAGTCATGCAACCGAAACGCATTCCCCGTCGTATGCCAAAGTCCACAACTCTTTGGGTTCGTTTGCATTAACCGATTAAACGCATCCTCATCTTTTTTTGTTTTTATACGATCTAGATAAAAATCGCACTTAACCTTTTTCGGTTGGCTTGCAGCAATCCACACATAATCTTTCAATTCTTTGTTTTTTGCATTAGTGTGGAAATTGGACCTGTAATGCCTAAGGCGATGTCGGTGCATCGCCTTTGGGGGGTTGCCATCCGGGGGAGGGTTGCCACGGCACTAAGAATGCCGGCATGACGATCGCTGATAAGACACACTTGAAGGTCTTTGACAACATGTTCCCTCAAGTGCCTAAGGAACCACGTCCAAGTCAAAGATGATTCTGAATCGACCAACGCAAAAGCAAGGGGTAAATTTTGGTTGTTAGCATCCAGAGTGCTTGCAACCAAGAGAGTCCCTTTATAATTCCCCCTAAGGTGTGTCCCATCTATTGAAATTATGGGCCGGCACCACGGGTAACCGTCAACCAACGGTTTAAAAGTCCAGAACAATGACCTGAACACCTTGGGCCCATTATCGGTTTCTCGAGGGTGGTAGAGAAATTTGACTATCATACCCGGGTTTGAATCATTTAGTGCCCGGATATAATGCGGCAGTACTTGAAAAGTTGAATGTCAAGTACCAAAAAGTGTTTCTATAGCATTTCTGCGCGCATACCAAGCTTTTCTATAGGTATAAGTCAAATTCATATCAGTGGTACAAGCAGCCCTAATCAATTTAATGAGATATTTCGGGATCGGCTGAACAAGGTGTAGAATTTTTACCCCGATGTAGGCTGGAGGACATGTTGCGTTTTTGTTACGGTCCATCAAGCGGTAGTGGTCTGGTTAAGCTTTGTAACCTTCCACATTCCATCCACCCTGCTATGATTTATGCGAACGTGCCAACTGCATCGGGCAATTTCGGTTGAATTTCTATACACCCCGCTGAACCATTGTTTGTTGCTCCTCTCTCTTTTCCATTCCCGTAATGCCACCTTGTCATGCCACACGTTCACAGCCAACATTGCCTCGCGTTTATCCTTGAATTGCATCCCCAAGCAAATTTCGGGAATATTGGGATTCCATGTTTTAATTTTTTGTCCACCGTATGTGATTCCAGTGCTTGGTTCCATGGAACCCATATCATTCCAACATGCAAAAATTTGCATAGTTCTGCAGTGCGATGGAACATTCCATTACGGAATGGCCGCAGTGAGTAGTAGAGGGAGTCGGTTCGAGCTCTTATGCACGCCTCTTGATCATTAGTCCACCGGTTTGTTGTTGGATTTTGGGGGTTGGCATCTTCCGCTACACCCTGTGCGTCTTCCTCGACCCGTCGTCCTCGTGGTCTCCCGGCACTATCGTCGGCGAAGTCGTCTTCCGTTTCGAACGCCAGTCGATGTCGGATATTGGACCCCGAAAGAATCCATGACCGAATTATCATTAGAGGGTTCGTAAGTAGACGGTGGGGGGCATATTTGGTAATGGATTTGGCTCGAAAAAATATGGTTCGGAACAAAATATGGCTCCAGTGCAAATTGTGTTGTCGGTATTACAAAGCTATCTCGAATGTCTCGCACGAGTTCCAACAGGGGCACCAACATGAATCCCTCGGAGTTTGAAATCCGTTTGGATCCCCACAAACTCTCTAAACCTTCTTCCTCATTAAGGTTTACAACATCGTACGCCACCATGTTGAACGTCGGCATGAAGAATGGACGGATCATTATTAGCCGAACATTGACAGTACAAAGCTCGACTCCTTTGCGGCGACATATTCTATGGCAAAGTTATGCTGAATGAAATCCTTTGTATAACTTCAAAACTTTTTTCGCTAGGCTCGGCGAAACGGGGGTAACCCCCATTTTCGTAAACTATATTGTGGTCGAAATGTAAATACAATCTCATTGGACATTCGAGTGCCATTTTTAAGCAAAACGAAATAAGTAGTTGAGGGTGTTTAGACGAAATAATTTGGAAAATGGTGTTTGGAGTATGAAGAATGGATGGGAGGGTATTCAATTTTATAGAGAATTTTTGCGATGAGATGGGCAAAACCCATCTGCCGGTTGATAGCGAAGTGGGACTTCCGTTATGGATCCATAACGGAAGTCCCACTTCCGTTATCAACCGGCACATGATTTTTCCCAAAAATTGTACTTTTGGTCCCCCGCGCATTTTGAGGACGGAATTGCCACTAATTATTTCCATACGTGTTCATATTATAATTATTAGTTTCAACTTTTTTTTAAATATTGCTCATTTCGGAACTTTCAAAAATAAAAGAGATAATCACTATTTATACCCATTATCTAACTTTGAAAAGCAAGTTATACCCATTATCTTTTTTGCGTGCCATAAATAGCCAGTATAATTTTTGAGGTGCCATTTATACCCAAAATGAGGATTCAGTCGTGTCGTAGAAGCAATTAATCGTCTCTCTAGTTTGCCCAGGGAGATGAAATCATTCCAGCGAGGAAGGCGCAGATCGGGCTTTCACCGAGGTGCTTACTCACGCCTACGAATCCTGCTTTGTCCCGATTCGTCCTCTTATCATCCGATTCCGCTTTGTTTGGGTATAAATGGCACCTAGAAAATTGTATTGGCTATATATGGCACACAAAAAAGATAAAGGGTATAACTTGCTTTTCAAAGTTAGATAATGGGTATAAATAGTGATTATCTCAAAATAAAATAACTGACAATTCCATTAACTTCATACAAATAAATTTACTTGAACATTAAAAAAATACAAAGTCTCAGGTTAGTCAAACCCTAAATATTTCGAAACTTAGGCTCAATCATTTTCCAAGTCGTACTGTTGCTTGACGATGCATCGGACATCGGGTATTCAAGGGGACCCTCCAAAGTTACCTCTTCAGGAGATGTGGAACATTGTCCAGCTTCGTCCACAAATCCTCTTCCTTCGTACCCAAAAATATGGCAGAGAAGGATAAAGAAAAATTCGCCACTTCTTCTCTACCGCTTAGCCCTTGGATTAGCCTAAATTAGAGGTATACAAAATAAACATTTAGTTATGAAAACATACAGTTAATACGGTGTGCCGTAATTACATGCAACTTACCGTGACGTATTCGCCCAGCTCGGGCCTCGAGCACCGTCCCAAGTCAACAATGTTCGTCCCTTCAGTCGTACTTGAACCATGATTTGTGGGTGAGCGCTTGAAATCCCAAAACCGCCTACGCGGTTTTGCTGGGAGCTGCGTCGATCATCATGGCTGTGAATTGTCCCCGGTCACGGAAATTAATTCCGTAAACAATTTCATTGTAGCAATCAGACCAACGTTTTTCTCCGGGGTAACCCTGCATACTGAAATCATAACAAATTTCTATTAAAACCTGCTCGTATTCGACTGGCCATTCTCTAGTAAAATCAACATCCCGGTATTTTTGACGCATTTCTTTTTGCATAAATTCGGGAAAGTTGGCCATTACGGATGATACGGTTTTTTTTTTAAAAGAAAAATTTCAAAGCTAGTAATACGGAGGATAGGGTTTTTAAGGGATTGAAAAGGTTTGAGATTTGTGGAGAGGATTGGAGGGGTATTTATAGATGTGGTGGGAAATTGGACAAGTCTCTGAAAACCGGTCATAAATGCGCACGAAATTGCCAAAACCGTTCAGAAATTTTTTTTGGGTCAAAAAAGCAAAAGTGAGAAGTGACTACACGCCGCAAATTGGGTTGGAAGTTGAGGACGGAAGTGGGAATTCCGTCCTCAAAGTCACGGACAAAAGTTAGGGTTTGAGTAGGGTATTTTTTGGCGGGGACCATAACGAAGTCCCACTCCGTCTCCGTTATAGCCCTCGGGGACGGAAGTGGGACTTCCGTTATGGGATTTGCGAGTGTGTTTGCCCAAAACACTTGGTTTTTTTTTGAGAGGTTATTTTTTCGAGGTGTTTGTATTATATATAAATAATATTTGCAAAACACAATACTTACTAAAAAAATGAGCAATAAAATAAATAAATTGTATATTAATATAAAACAAGCAACGGAATTATCGTTGTAAAATTATATAACCGAAAAAAAATTAACATTCTACGTAACTACAATGAGCGAAACGTAAACAACGTAAATGAAAACCTATCTACGGCTGACAGGTAGGTATGGAGCGGTGTGTTTCGGGGCGGTCGCGAGAAGTAAAGGCTGCCATCTCTCACCCGTGCAGGGCGCTACCAAAATTGGTTGAGATGACCTCCGCGCCTTCGTGTCGATAAATATCCGTTCCTCGGGGGTTTATCGGCAACGGAGTCTCTGCTGCTGTGAGTCGATGATGTGCGAGGCTATGCGAAGGCGTCCCTCCCGAGTAGAAGCCCATTTGTCTGCGAGATGTAGACGGCCCGGCACCGAGGATCCCCACCCGTTTGAAAACTTCGGTGATAAAGTACCGGGTGATGCAAATTGGTACTCAAAAGGTGTGGGTACGTCGACTGGCTAGGAAACTATGTATGTGCTGGGGGCTCGTGCTGGGATCCATCGCCGGTGCAGCCAGGCTCCGGTAACCCGCCATGTGCTGTCGTAGTCGCCTCGCCGCCAAGTCCTCCCGCGCAGCATCCCGTTGCCTCCAGCGTACCTTGCCTTCCTCTTTGAGACCGGGCCGGAGCAGGGTTCTCTCGGTTGCGTCACGGTTCCCAAAACCGCCGACTACGCCACATCCGCAGCTCTCGATCTGCGAGTCGGGGACTTCCCGGCCGCCACGAACGCCTCTTTGATTGTCTTTGAAGCCCGGGAGACTAGGGACTCGTAGTGGCCGATTGAGTTGGAAGCCGAACTTATCGAGCTCCGTTAGTATGAGTGCTGTTTCGCATCCGCCCTGCAACATCAATTCTCGTGTCAGTATATTATAAACAAGGAAAAGCAATGTACACTAACAAAAATACAAAACTTACAATAATGTCCTCAGAAGGCGCGATGGGTTGAATGCCCATCGGGAGTGGACCGGCATCCCTGTTGTGTGGGTTTGTAAGGAGGTGCACGGTAATGAGATTGTACCAATCCATGTACTCATGGGTTGGTAAGATCACATTACCGGGGACCGGGAAAGCGTTCGCCAGGGCATCCTGTCGGGCATCCCACATGGCTATGTAGTCTTCGTGCTTCTTCGCCCAGTTCATATTCGGCCCCGCCATGTGGGTGTGGACGTCTTCGCCCTCTGTCGTACCCTCCGCCACCGATGGGAGCTGGTATCACTGCTTTGGAACCCGGATTGCCTAGCAACCCGGTCCGGCATGTGAAACTCGACCAACTCGAAACACACGAGTGGCGTACGGGCAGAGCAGTGGATAGGAAGCCCTCATCGCGTGAGACCCGAGCAGCGATAACCCTGATCGAGTACGGCCTCCACATGAACTGTAAAAAAAAATTGTACATTAGCATAAATTAATTGCGCAAATAAAAACAAACACCACGAAAAATACGATAAACCTTACCCCACGAGCGTCAAGTCGGTCGGTCAAGGTGGTCGTGGCTCACCGTCAGTTGAGATTTCGGCGCGTTCTTGAAACTCCGGGCGGTGTTCCAACGCGCCCCAGTCACGCTCGGCCGTCCGCGGGAGGTTCATTCATAATCACTCCCCGGTTCGCCGGCTCAGAAATGAAATGCGCTCCCACGCCCACAAGCTGGTACAAACAAACACAGATTAATCATCAATTATTTAAAAAATATGCGGGTAAACAATAAAAAAATAGTCATTAACAATTACACAAACTCGGATCAACGAGCAACGACCAGCTATGTCCTTAGAGTCGGCACGTGCGAGAGATGCACATCTGGCGGTATAGATACTGACAGGGACGGCGCCGCCCGAGAATCTTGGTCATGGGTGAGGTCCCCGTCGGCCCGATGAGCAAGAGATAGTGCATGTTCCCTCGCGACCCGGACTTATCCGGGAAGAGGAAAAGGCTGCCATGCGAGAGGAAAATCGGGGCCCGGGCCCCGCTGGTCAACCGCGAGGTGCGTGGCATCCTCTCCTAGGGGGCTCGAAATGTGGGCGTACACCTCTGCAAGCTCGAGGCGTTACCACTTAATAGACACGGTGGGGCGGAAACCTAGGATATGGTGCACACGCTCAATCCACTCGACCACTTGGTCATGTTGTAGTCCTCGTCCCCACGTCACCACGTGGCCCCCGGTGGGCAGTCCTAGGAGGCAGCCTACGTCCTCTAGGGTGATGGTGACCTCACCGCATCGCAGATGGAATGAGTGCGTCTCGGGGCGCCACCGCTCTACTAATGCGGTGATAAGTGCGTGGTCTATCTTTATCTTACCTACCCGACAACAACCCCCCAGAAACCTATCTTGTCAATGAGATCTAGCACTCTCTGGTTGCCCTCGCGTTGGTATACGTCAAAAAAAATGCCCGTCATAGCTAATGACCTTCAAACCCCTGTCTAGGACTACATCCCCGCCCCAAATCCTAAGTGCTCTATGTGACGTGTGTTTGTTCAACACTGCTCAGGGATCGTACGGACCGGGCATAAGGTGGGCAGGAAGAGCCATCTGTAACAAAAACTGTGCGATTTTTGTTAATAAAATGTGCATAGTATAACAATTCTCACTTAAATAATAAGGACAGCAAATTCTCAAAACTTGCAATTAAAATACATAAGGATATCAAATTCACAAAATTGCAATTCAAGTCCATAAGAATATCAAATTCACATAATTGCAACTACAATGCATAAGGATATCACATTCACAAAATTGCAATTTTAGTCCATAAGAATATCAAATTCACATAATTGCAATTACAATACATAAGGATATCACATTCGCAAAATTACAATTTTAGTCCATAAGAATATCAAATTCACATAATTGCAATTACACTACATAAGGATATCACATTCACAAAAAATACATACATATACAATTCGCAAGAATACATAAATATCAAAACTATACATACAAAATACATTATTAATCTGCAATTGAATTTTAAAACTATATATACAAAAATTACACTTAAATAAAATTAAAAAAAAATAAAGGTATACCTCCAAATTAAAATTTGGGAGAGAGAGATATTGGTGGTGGGGAGAGTGAGAGTGACGGTGGAGGGAGGACCGGGCGGCGGCAGCAGTGGGAGGGAGGGGCTGCAGCGGAGGAGGGGGTGGTTTTTTTGGGGGAATATTACTCTTGCAAATCGCGGTGGGGGAAGAAGAAGGGGGGTTTTTTTTTAAGCTGGGAGCCCATAGCGGAAGTCCCACTCCGTCCGGGGGCCATAACGGGAGTGGGACTTCCGTTACGGCCCACGTGGCTACTGCGCGTGGGAAAAAGCGCCACGTCGGCCCTGAGCGGAAGTCTCAGCTTCGTTATGGCCCGAGACGAAGTGGGACTTCCGTTATGGACAAAAAATGTTTGTCCCACTTTTAGGGTGCCATGTTATGATCGATCCGGGAAAAAATGGGCCAAGCCCATGCAAACCCCCTTTTTTCGCACATGCGGATCTTTGGTTGTGTGTGTAAAACATGTATTCCCAACG
Organism: Vinca minor; assembly: GCA_026122235.1. Classification (NCBI taxonomy): domain Eukaryota; kingdom Viridiplantae; phylum Streptophyta; class Magnoliopsida; order Gentianales; family Apocynaceae; genus Vinca; species Vinca minor. The sequence continues at coordinate 355,610 of JAOCZM010000271.1, forward strand.
AAGGTAATCACTTATTTTTATCGGTGTAAAATATGTGTTATTGTAACAAGTTTTCTCAACCTAAAATAACACTTGTCTTTCAACTTTTTGAATAGCTGTTCACTCTCGTTGAGAATAATTATTACTTTGAAAAAAATTCTGCAGACACAATTGTTATTCTTCTACACTAAGCATGTATTAAACTTTCAAGTTTCAACCTTTGATTAGTAGAACTCAGCTCGGAAAAAAAAAAAAAAAAAAGTCATTTAATATATGAAGTCATCATTATTATGTTCCCTAACTAATATATGTTTTCATCATTATTCTTTTCCTAACTAATAAGGGTAAAATAATAATTTAAACATGGTAAAAAATACTCTTGTGGGACTTCATTATATGAACCTAGAGAGGACGATACATATCCTTAAGAGAGACTTTTAGTCATATATAATCATATTCGATGCTAGTCTTTGTTATATCAAGGGAAATAATTCCACTAATATCAAAGTATTACGACTCGATTTAAGAAATAGAAGAGGTAAAAGTTATTGGAACCGTAATTGATGAATTCTAGGGTTCTTGAGCAGAAATGAAGAGAAAATGGGAAAATTACTCCTCAAAATGCCTAAAAGTTTGAATGACAAAATGAAAATATCTAATAAGCTGCTATTTATAGGCCCCAACTAGACTGGATCATCCGGATTGTCTGACCCGACCCACGATACTTGACTTCCGACTTAAGCAGTCTTGAGTTCGAGCCCTGCTTTTTCTCCTTTTATTGAATATTTCCTTGCCTTTGTAACATTACCTTCCTCTCAAAATACAGCTTGTCCTCAAGCTGTCCATGAAAAAGAAGGCCATTTTTTCAGAAAATCATTGGCATCCTCCCATGTAGCATCTTAAATGGGAAGATTGCTCCAAGATATCAGCCATTGAACAACAGGCCTGTTCATTTTATTGACCAATCTTTTGTCTAAGAGAGCTTCTGACTCAACTAACATTTGCCCCTCATAATTGACTTGAGGCAAGTCCTTTTGAGCAACAATCCCATCTCCAACCTTCAGCTTAAATTGGCTGATGTGAAACACTGGATGCAGCCTAGCTCCTGCAGGCAGAGCAAGCTCATAAGCTACCATTCCCATTCTCTTTAGAATCTCATAGGGACCAAAATATTTGGGAGATAACTTTTGGTTATTCCTCAAAGCTAAAGAGTGTTGTTTATAAGGTTGAAGTTTCACATAAACCCAGTCTCCTACTGAGAAGTGTCTCTTAGTGCTGCGTTGGTCCTCTTGCTATTCATCCTATTGGAAGCAACAGTCAATTGCTCCTTTAAGAATGAATTCAGTTTCTACATATCTTCAAGCATCCTGGAAACTTCACCATGTGTGACATTTTCAAGCAGCAAATGTTCTCCAATTCCCAATAGTTTAAAAGCAAACAATGCTTCAAATGGAGACATTTTAATTGCTGAATGGTAGCTGAAATTGTATCACCATGCTGCAGTGGAAAGGTATTTGAGCCACTGATGAGGCTTGTGAGAAGTAAAACACCTCAAGTACATTTCCAAACTCTGATTTACTCTCTGTTTGGCCATCAGTCTGTGGGGGATAGGCAGAGCTAAGGTTCAACTTCACACCAATGAAGGCAAACAATTCCTTCCAAAAATGGCTTGTGAAGACCTTATCCCTATCACTGACTATGCAAATAGGAAGGCCATGCACCTTGTAGACTTGATCTAAGAACTCTTTTGCTACCTTCTTGGTTGTATATGGATGTGATAAGCTAATGAAGTAGCTGAACTTAGTAAATCTGTCTACAATTACGAAGATGGAGTCCTTACCCTCAGACCTTGGTAAACCCTCTATAAAATCCATACTCAAATGTGAGAAAGGCCTGTCAGAAAGTTCCAAGGGTTGTAATAACTCTGGATATGAAACATTTTCATGTTTGTTCCTCTGACAACCTTACATTGCTTGAGCCTTGACTGGATTTAATCTTGCATATTAGGCCAGTAAAAGATCTTTCTCAACCTTTGATAACTTGCAGTCACCCCAGAATGGCCTCCAATGGATGAAGAATGCACATTATCAATCAAGCTATCTCTCAAATTTTTTCATCTTCCCTACATATATCCTCATCCGAAAACCTAATTATTCCATTCGATAAGGAATAATCGATCAAGCTGTTTCCCAAGAAGAAGTTGAGCTATCAAGTCTTCAGTTCATTCATCACCATCATAACTCATTTTAACCTCTTCAGTCCATTCAGGCACCACAGCTGAGATGACATTACATTCATATCTTCTTGACCATCAACAACTTTGTTTTTCGATCACTTCTTGTACTGGACAACAAAATCAAACCCCATCAATTTGGATACCCACTTCTGTTGAGCAGCAATGCTCACCTTCTGTTCAACTAGGTATTTGAGGCTTTGATGGTCAGTCCTTATCACAAAGGAGTAACCTTCCAGATAGTGTTTCTACTTGAGAATGACTGTAGAAAGAGACATTAACTCCTTCTCATAAGTGGATAGCCCTGCATTTTTAGGCCTCAATGCCTTACTGTAATAAGCTAAGGGTTTCCCCTACATAAGTACAACACCAATGCCAGAATCACTTGCATCTGATTCTATCGCAAATTTCTTTGTAAAATCAGGAAGTGCAAGGACAAAAGGTTGACTCAAAACAAATTTGAGTCTCAGGAATGCTTCCTCAGCCTTATCACTCCATTCAAAACCATTCTTCTTCAACAAGGGAATTAGAGGCTTACTCATAACTCCATAATCCTTGATGAATCTTCTGTAGTATCCTGTCAGCCCAAGGAATCCTCTAAGTTGTTTGATATTAGAAGGCCTAGGCCAATCAAGCATACTTTTAATCTTTTGAGGATCAACCTGGACTCCATTTTCAAAAATCAAATGGCCCAAGTATTCAACTTTTTCTTGAGCAAAAGAACATTTGCTCTGTTTGCCATAAAGTTGATTCTTCTTCAACAAACCAAGCACAACCTTCAAGTGTTTCTCATGAGATATCAAGTCTGGACTGTAGACTAAGATATCATCAAAGAAGACTAACACAAACTTCCTCAAATATGGACAAAAAATTTGGTTCATAAGAGATTGGAAGGTTGCTGGTGCATTAGTGAGTCCAAAGAGCATGACCTTGAACTCAAAATGACCAAAATGAGTACTAAATACAGTTTTAGGGATGTCCTCCTCCCTTATCCTGATTTGAAAGTGCCCAGACCTACGATCTATCTTAGAGAAAATACTTTGCCCCATGTAATTCATCAATTAGGTCATCTACTAAGGGTATTGGGAATTTATCTTTAACAGTCAAAGTGTTGAGTTGCATATAGTCAACACAAAACCTCCAGGAACCATCTTTTTTCTTAACCAGTATGATTGGTGAAGAAAAATGTGGCATAGTCTTGACCTAAAACTCCATTTCAGTCTTCTGTGAGTGAGGCACCCTATATAATCTCAACTTAATAGGTTGAGCACCTTCTTTTAAAGTGATTTGGTGCTCATTGTTTCTACTGGGAAGAAGTCCTTTAGGAATCTCAAAACATCTGAGTATTCCTTCAAGATAGCTTGAATGGATTCTGGAAGTTCAGAACCTTCCTTACTTTCAGCTTGGATAGCAGTAAGAAATAATATCTCTATTTCCCCTTGAATAGCTGAAAGATACCCCACCCAAACCTCAGCAGCATCATTCAGGCACTTAGGAAGTGTCTCAGTTGATATGGATATGAGTTCTCCAGTACCTTTCCCACTTTCCACAGCTACTTCCTTACCATCCTTCACAAATTTCACCACTTGGTTCTTATACTCAAGTACAATAAGACTGTTACATGCAAGCCATTCTCCACCCATTATAAGATCACTTCATCCCAAAGTCAGGACATTGAGGTCTTGACAGAACTCTATACCATTGATCTTCCAGTTCACACCCCTATACACCTCCCCATACCATTTTCTTCTCACCATTCCCCAACACAATGAGAAGAAGCCTTATGTTTTCAATGCTCAATCCCAGTTGCTTCACCAACCTAGGATGTATGAAACTATGGGTACTACCAGAATCAATAAGTATAGCGACTTGTTTATTCCTAGCAATGACCCCTGGAATCCTGAAGATCACTTATCCAGTTGTACCATTGAGTGCATTGGTAGAGAGTTGAGCCAGTTCAGCTATCTCTTCACCCAAACAAACCTCGCATTCCCCATTAGCAGACTGCAAATACTGTAGTTCTCCTTCCTCATCAACATCTGCCTCTTGATCACATAAGTAGATCATATTCACTTCAGCAAGTGAACATTTGTGTTGTGGTGAATATCTTTCACCACATTTGAAACACAAATTATGTTCTTTTCTCCTTTAAAGTTCCTCATTACTTATCATTTTGAACCTGATTGGTTATTTAAAGCAAGTATTTGAGTTGAGAGTGTAATGAGGTGTTGTCTTGACATTAGTCATAGAGGACTGTGCTGAGCCATACACATTTAGACACGCAAGACAGGTACACTTCTTGCTCTACAGCCAGTCTAAATGCCTATAACAATGTCACGGGCCTATGCATACTAACCTGCCCTCTGATTTCATCCTTCAGACCACTCAGAAAGAGGTCAATGAAGTACTTAGGGGGTAGCTCTAGTCCCAGTTGTCACAAACAAAATTTTCAAAGCTTCAAATTTCCTCATATAGGAATTGACATCTCTTGTTTGTTTCAATTTGGAGAAGTCTCCTACTATACCAGACAAGGACTTGGTACCTGGTGTATAGAGCTCTCACAAATCCTTGCCAATTGTGTGAACCAAACTCTAAGACATAGCTCTGCCCCCATAGGCATGCTTCCCCCTTAAAGTAGGTCATAGCCACATCAAACTTCAAGTGATCAGGCACATTATACACCTTAAAGTAGTATTATGCATGTATCATCCACTCCCTAGGGTTACTACCCTCAAATTTAGGGAAATCAAGTTTAGGTAACTTGATTCCCCCCAATCAAATCTTCCAATGTCAAGCCTAGGTTCAGGATTGCCTCTTGGAACATGATTATGGTTTGGTTCACATCCAGCTCCAAAATCATACCTAAGTTGTTTAACAATAGGCGATTGGCCTCGAGTCCTTCTAGTTTTACCTAAATTAACTTTGTCCTTAGCAGACTGACTCAATCTAGACAACTGCTCCAAAATTAGGATTAATTTCACTTCAGACTCCTTCTTACTATTAGCAAATTCATTGCTAACAGTCGCTACCATATATCTAAGCTTATCGAATTGATAATCAATTCGGATGACTGAGCTTTGGAGTTCTACTAACCTTCTGGACTGTTACTCTACCCGAATACGAAATTTAGAGGATTTTGGCACCGGAAGCAACGCCGCCGCCGCCGATTAAAGCGATTCTCCGGTCTGATTGTGCGTAGTGACCATTACTGCCAAGGAACGCAAGCTATGATACTAAATTGTTATATCAGGGAAAAACAATTCCACTAATATCAAAGTATTACAGCTCGATTCAAGAAATATAAGAGGTAAAGGTGATTGGAAGCGTAATTGATCAATGCTAGGGTTCTTGAGCAGAAATGAAGAGAAAATGGGGAAATTACTCCTCAAAATTTCTAAAAGTCTAAATGAGAAAATGAAAATATCTAATAAGCTGCTATTTATAGGTCCCAACTAGACTGGATCATCCAGATTGTCTAACTCGACCTGCGAGACTTGACTTCCCACTTGAGCAGTGTTGAGTTCGAGCCCTGTTTCTTCTCATTTTATTGAATATTTCTTGGCCTTTGTAACAAATGCTTAATCCTTATGGCTGTATTGTATCAATACTTCATCCATTATAGCTTCATGTATTATAATTTAGCAAGATTTATTACTCAAAAGGAATAAAAGTATTTACTCTCAAGCAACAAAAGCAACTTGACTAAAATTACGATTTTTCCTCGGTCGAAATAAATGAAAAAACGAGTTTGACGATTTCAAATCTGTGATGAATATACACACTTTTATCAGAACTTGATTAAAATCACGATTATTCACCGGTCGAAATATTTGAAAAATACGAGTCCGACGACCCCTAAATTCGTGATGGTCAGAACACGATTTTGTCTGAACTTGACAAAATTAAAATTATTCACCGGTCGAAACAGATGAAAAATCTGAGTCCGAGAACCCTAAATTCGTGATAGTTAGTATATGATTTTGTCTGAACTTGACAAAATTCAAGATTACTCACAAGCTGAAACAATTGAAAATTTTCAGCCAGACGACCCTAAACATGTGATGTGATACGGGACCATCTAGAAGACTACATCATTACCCACATCCTTTATCAAGCATGAATGGACCAATGACTAGATCAAGAACCATTCAAATGGAACAAGAATTATCTACATTGATCCGAGAGTTAAAGTCTAAAGAAGAAGCAAAGCTACATCTAGAAGATGAAGTACAAGTTCAACTTCTAACTCTCAAAGACACTTATTTCGGCCCAAACAAGCAAAGTGGCTAAAAAGGGCATTTTGGTCTTTTTACACATTAAAGTCTATTCTAGCCTATTCTAGGCTTTAATTATTTTTAGTATTGTTATTTTATTATTTCAGCCGTGTATAGCAAGTAGTTGCTATAATAAAGGACATGTTGTCCATGTGTTAGTTAGTTGGTTATTAAGAGTCCTAATGCAACTAGGACTCTTCATTATTTTGGTAGTTATTTATATTGTGCCGCCAAGATAATAGGCACATGTCCCTATTATCTTGTTTAGGTAGTTACTTGATAGCAAGTTGTTATTCAAGAGTCCTAATTCTTCAAGGACTCTTGTTTCCCTTTCCTAGTTTGAGTTGGAACCGAATTACCTTCTACTTAAAGGGAATTTTGGCCACCTTATTTACTTAGACTTGATATATTGATATTTTGATTAAGGTTAATCCTTTGATACTTGTTTATGAACTTCCGGTAGAACTTCATATTCTTTGAGTTACTGTATCAACTAGCTTGTTTCTCTAGTTGTGGTGTTTCAGCCTCCATTGATACTTAACCTGCCCGGGGTTATGTTAAGTGTATTCCCATAGAAACTAATTCGAGATAGAGAAAGATCTGCTTAAAAGCCGAACCTTGATATAAAACATCACGGTTTCGCATCAAGTGGTATCAGAGCAAAAGGTTGATCTCTATCTTGGTGTACCTTTATTGCTTTCTTGAAAAAAAAAATTCTTGTTTGCTTGAGATAGCCGAAAGATAACAAAAAAAATTTACCCCAACGAAAAAGCCACCCGGAAGTAAAGAAATTGGCAGCCGGGTTATTCATACAATTCGGGTATTTTACCTCATAAAAGCCACCCGGAAGTAAAGAAATTGGCAGCCGGGTTAGCCCAATTGCTAAAAACCGAGACTGTTAGCCCTAAATCTGTGGTGACTAGTACACAATTTTGTAAGAACTTGCTAAAATAGGGACAATTCACCAATTGCAAAATTTGAAAATTTCGAGCACAACGACCCCAAAATTTTTATGTTTAGTAAACAATATTTTTTCCAAAGTTGACTAAACCACGATTATTCACTACTTTAAACTGTTGAAAAAATGGAGCCACAAATCTGTGATGGTTACTACACGATTGTGTATAAACTTGGACTAAAATCATGATTTTTCCTCGGTCAAAACAAGAAGAAAAACCGAGTCCGACGACCACAAATCTGTGATGATTATTACATGATTTTGTCAGAACTTGACTAAAATCAAGAATTTTCAACGATTGAAAACAATTGAAAAATTCGAGCTTGAAACCCCTAAATCCGTGATGGTTAGAACACGCTTTTGTTTGAAATTGACTAAAATTGAGATTATTCTCCAGTCATAGCCGTTGAAAAATTCATGATGTTAGTACACGAGTTCGTCTGAACTTAACTAAAATCGAGATTATTCATCGGCAGAAACCAGACAACCTCAAATATGTGATGGTTAGTACACATTTTTGTATGAACTAAACTAATATCGAGATTATTCACAGATCGGAACAGTTGAAAATATGAGCACGACGACTCTAAATTTTAATGGTTAGTACACGATTTTTTCGGAACTTGACTAAAATCATGATTATTCACCAGTCGAAATAGTTGAAAGAACCGATCCCGATAGCCCAAATCTGTGATCGTTAATACACAATTTTGTTAGAACTTGACTAAAATCATGATTAGTCGAAACAGTTGAAAACTCGAGCTCGGTAGAAAAAAAATTGTGATGGTTTGTACACAATTGTGTCTGAACTTAACTAAAATCACGATTTTCCTCGGTTGAAACAGATGAAAAATCGAGCCCAACGACCCCTGATCTGTGATGATTAGTATTCATTTTTTGTAAGAATTTGACTTAAATCACGATTACTCACCGGTCAAAACAGTTGAAAAATTCGAGCCCAAATATGTTATGATTAGTACACAATTTTGTAATAACTAGTTGCAAATTTGAAAATCCAGAGCCCAAAGACCCAAATTTGTTATGGTCAATACACAATTTTGTCATATTGACTAAAATCACGATTATTCACTAGTCGAAACACTTTGAAAAAGTCGAGCTCGATGAACTTGATGGTTACTACACGGTTGTGTCTGAACTTGACTAAAGTCACGATTTTTCCTCTTTCGAAACAGAGGAAAAATTGAGCCCGACAACCCAAAATATGTGATGATTTATAAACGATTTTGTCAAAACCTGACTAAAATAACGATTATTCATCGGCCAAAACAATTTAAAAATCCGAGCCCGATGACCTTAAATCTGTGAGGGTTATTACACAATTTGTTAGAATTTAATTAAAATCACGATTATTCACCGGTCGAAACAATTGAAAAAATCGAGTCCGACGAACAAAAATCTGTGATGATTATGTACAGGATTTTGTCAGAACTTGACTAAAATCATGATTTTTCACATATAGAAAGAGTGGAAAAATGCAAGCCAGGCGGCCCCAAATTTGTGGTGGTTTGTACACGATTGTGTCTGAACTTGACTTAAATCACATTTTTTCCTCGGTCGAAACAGATGAAAACTCGAGCCCAATGACCCTAAATTTGTGACGATTAGTATACAATTTTGTCAGAACATGACCTAAATCGCGATTATTCACCGATCGAAACAATTGAAAAATATGAGCCCGACGACCTATCTGCCGTTCGCAACATATGAAAATTTTGAGTCTGACAACCATAAATCCGCGATTGTCTGAACTTGACTAAAATCGAGATTATTCACCGGTCGCAACAATTGAAAAATCCCAGAACGATGACTCTAAATTTGTATTGGTTATTACACAATTTTTGTCGAACTTGACTAAATTCACGATTATTCAATGGTTGAAACAGTTGAAAAAATCGAGCCCGACGACCCAAAATTCGTGATGGTTAATACACATTTTTTTCAAAACTTGACTAAAATCACAAGTATTCAACGGTGGAAACAGTTGGAAAAAACGAGCCCGGTTGCCCTAAATCTGTGATGGTTAATACATGTTTGTGTCTGAACTTAACTAAAAGCGCAAGTATTCACCGGTGGAAACATTTGAAAAAACTGATTCCGAGGACCCTAAATCTGTGATGGTTAGTACACGTTTGTGTCTGAACTTAACTAAAATCACGATATTTTCCAATCGAACGGTTAAAACAACCGAATGTGACGACCCCAAATCTGTGATGATTGTAATACAATTTTGTAATAATTTGACTATTCATCAATTGCGTAATTTGAAAATTCTTAAACTAACGACCCCAAATTTATGATGGTTAGTACACAATTTTTCTGAATTTGACTAAAATCGAGATTATTCTTCGGTCGCAACTAGAGATGACAATGAGGCCGGGTGGGGCGGAGACCATGATCTCCAGTCCCAGCCTTCCTTTTCCATCGCATACCCATCCCCGGCCCAGCCCCATCACTGAGGATGGATGGGGATCCCATCCCCAGCTCAGGTGGAGGCCCAGCCCCAACTGAGAAAAAGCGGGGAGTATTTTCCCCAAATCCTCACTTTCGTCTTAACGGAGACCCACCATCGACTAGAAAAAATTAGGGATTTTTTAACAAAAATCTCCAAATAGAACTTTTAAAAACTAATATAGAATTTTAAAATAAAATATTTAATGTCTATAAAACGAAATAGCATTTTAGAAGGTGGTCATGGAGGGCGGGGCGGACCGGGATGGGGGATATTATTTCACCCGCTTCGGCCCCACCCCTGTTAGCGAGGCCAAATTCATCCCCATCCCCACTCCCCAGTTTAAACCGGGGAATCACGACCCAACCGGGTCGGGAGAGGTCGGATCTCCAATTAAATCGGGTTCATTGCCATCCCTAGTCGCAACACTTGAAAAATACGAGCCAGACGGGCCTAAATATGTGATTGTTATTACGGTTTTGTTTAAACTTATAATCGAAATTATTCACCGAGTCGTAATGATTGAAAAAAATAGAGCTCGCGGATCTAAACTCGTAATGGTTATTATACGATTTTGTTAGAACTTGATTAAAATTACGGTTATTTTCCAGTCGATACATATGAAAATTCGAGCCCCAAATCTGTGATGTAACACTATATGATTGTGTCTGAAATGACTAAAATCACGATTTTCCTCGATTGAAACGGACGAAAAATCCAAGTAAAAAAATAACGTGGATATGATTTTATTTTTTGTCTTTTTTTCAGTATATTTGATAAAGTTAAAATTACATTTTTTTGTGTGAATAAAATAGAGGTGCAAGTGATGGTGACCAATACCTCATGTTCGAGCTTTCATGTTCATCAGCGAACATATCAGACTTAATTGAACAACCAGTGCAAGCACTGACCCAGTCAAAGTAGCACCAATAAGGAGCAAGTATAATTCCTGAAGCTAGCGAGCACAGGTCAAGATTCGAATTAATGACCTTAGCTTTACCAAACCAAGTTAAAATAGTACTCCCTCCATTCCTAAATATAAGACTCTTTAGACAATTTGAGAAAATTAAGGAAGTTGTTATTTTCACCTAAACTTCAATCTTACCCCCACCTTCCCTCTCTCTCACTAATACATCATAAAGAAAAGAAAGGAAAATGTTGAGGGTACAATTGAAATAAATTGTTGATAACTAATAAAATAACCTTAAAGCGACAATTAATTTGGATACCTAAATATCTCCTAAAGCGACAATTAATAGGGAATGGAGGGAGTACTTTGCTAGCAAAAATTCAAACTAATGACCTCGCCTTTACCTCTTTGTTTGTGAAAAATTAAAATTACTTTTCACAAACAAAGAAATTGCACACAGACATCAAATATGATTTTGAGACAGACTTTCTCAATAATATGTCAAGTGAAAATAATACTTTAAAATTACTTTTCACAAACAAAGAAATTGCACACAGACATCAAATATGATTTTGAGACAGACTTTCTCAATAATATGTCAAGTGAAAATAATACTTTATGTTTTGATTTTGGGACAGACTTTCTCAATAATTTATAAAGTGAAAATAATACTTTATGTAAAATAATATTTTTTTAGTTAGATTTCCTATTTTATATCTTAGAAGTTTTAGAAACTCTTAGGAAGAAAGTGTGGACGAGTTTTTGAACACACTTGATGTTTTTAGATACAAGTATATGCTTTGAAGCGAATAGATCGTAATAGATCGTTCGTAAACATCTTGTAATTTAGGGTGAACTATATTTATAATTCTTCATTTTGATCTATATATTTACCCTTTATGATAATAAAAAAAAATATACTTTATCACTCGCCACGCACGGTGAACAAAAATTAGGTAAAAGGTCGAAGGAATTTCCCCAATAGTGTAAGGCAGTCCCCTCAGCCCTTTTAACCCAAGTTTGACACTTTCCTTACCCCTTGTTCAAAAAAGAAAACAAATTAGGAAAAGGAAAAGAAGAAATATTTGTGACATATATAGTTTATGTAAATAAATACTAAATACACACTTCAAAGACAGAAAGACAAATATGTCCTCTTCGATACAACATTTCAAGATTCATGTACGCGGGTAGTTTCGACTTTTTCTTATTCGACTTCCACAAGTGATCAGTTGCATAAGGACTCGAGAAGTCTTCATTGTTCCCCTACCACACTGATCCATATTGCTCTTACATTGATCAACGTCTCCAGATCCACACCCTCCCTCTATACCCTCCGAGCTCGACATAGACGGCGGAGGCGATAATTCTTCGCGGCTCAATTCCACCGTCTTTCCGTCATACTCCTCTCTGAAGCTTATGCTTCTCCTCCTAATTTTCTCCTCCGTTTGAGTCGCCATATCAGCCAATTTTCCTCCTCCGAGATCTCGACTCGACTCACATTTGTAAACTCGGTACTCATTGTTACGATAATCATTTGAATTCTCGAATGAGCTCCATGATTGATGATTCCTCCTCCTCAACTTTATCGAAGAATCGATGCTCTTATTATTTACTGAATTTCCTATTTGTGATGATCGGGAACTGATTGAGGATTGTATCATCTCTGATCCTTTGAGAATGTAATCACGACCATCTGTAGGCTTTATCAAATCGTTCTCAGATAAATCCTGCCATACATATCCATTCTTATAGCTCCTGCACAATTGTACACCAAAAAAAAAAAAATATGATTTTCTACTTGATCAAATTTTTTGCTAGGACTTTCATTATATTGAGGAGACAAATATATCGAAATATATATCAAAAGAAAATCTATTTTTTTAATAATTTTAAAGGTAAAAGTTTTAATATTTAAATTTTTTAAAATTTGTTATTTTCCTAATGGAAAAAGTGCAATTCTCAAATTTGAGGGGCGATGATATTTGAACATTATTATTATTAAAAAAATTTGAAGATGATAATACCTTTTTGAGGACCAGGAGTACAAGTAGGGCATGCCATTTCCTCTGAGAGAGTTCAGTCTATTCATGACATCTTCAATCAGAAAACAAAAAAGATTAAACATGATTTCATAAGGCAGCAATAGTTTTATTTTTATTCGGAGGGAAAAAAATTACTCCTTTTATTTTCAAATATAAGACTTTTAGGACATATAGAAAAAATTAATGATTTTGTAATTAAAGTATAAATATTACCCTCCTAAATAAAATTAACGGTGTACAAGCTCTATCTAAGAAAGTAATATTGATATTTTGATCTTTATTTGTTACTTGTTTAATTTTTCGTTTATATGTCCCTATCAAGATTATATTAAGGAACGAATGTAGTACAATTACAGAAAATTAATTTTGTATACCTCTGAGATAGAGGCCATGGGAGGAATTAGAGAGAGGTACTTCAATGAAATGAGGATGCTCGAGGTTGCCATTTCTAGAGAGATAATAAACGACGGCAACTGAGTTTCCTCCGGCAATAATATTACTGATCAAGCTCTGATCGGAATTTGATTCTGATCTCCGATGACTCAAAAGCTCGGTACTGTTCCTCGAATTAACGACGGAAATAGATTTTCCGGCGACATTATTAGTGATGATGTTCTGATCGGAATTAGATTCCGATCTCCGATGATTCAATTCTTCGGACTCAAAATCTCCGTACTGTTCCTCGAATTAACGACGGCGGCTGCTGATTTTCCTCCGGCAATAGTATTACTAAAGCTCTGATCGGAATTGGACACTGATGATCTCCGATGATTTGTATTTTTAGGTATTAGAAGCTCTGTACTGTTCCTGGAATTGACAACCTCCATTTTCAATTAATTTCAATAGAAAGAAGAGGAGTCGATTATGGTTTGTGCGTGCAAGTTAATTTGCTGCTAATTTCTTCTGTGTATTTATATATAAGAAGGGAAATCAAGAGAGTAGGGGACAAAGGCTTGGGGAAGATAAAGAGTGGCCGGTGGCGGGTAAATTCTGTTCCTGGCGCGAACTCGGACGTGTGGGGACGAGGTTAGGCTCGAGTAATATTGGGGAAAAATTCTGATATAGACCTGGTCTACAAGTGGGGACATAGATCACTTGGTCCACAATCACTCACATCCCCTCTTTTGATTAAAAAACAATAAAAACGCCTCAAACAATGCACCAAGTGGGGGAATATTTTTATTATTTTAATCAAAACTGTGATGTGGCTGAATGTGGACCAAGTGGTCTATGTCCCCACTTGTAGGCCTGGTCCATGACAGAATTGATCAATATTGGGGACCCAACAATTGAAAATCTAGTCACCTAGACATAGCTCGACTTGTCAAATCCGCCATGAGTAATGTAGTTATATTGTGTAAGTTTTGTCTTCACTTATAATGTGAGGGTTCAATTTTTGTGCTTCTGCCAAACGCATAAATCTACTCCTGGTGAATTGTTGGTGTACATGCAACTCTGGTGTATCTCATTCAAAATATATCATTCGATTTAATTCTTCAACAAACTCTATCCTTTGTTTTAAGTTTAACAATTGAAAATTCAATTATTACGAAGTTAGTACATTCAATCGTATATTATAATTTAAGAATAGTTTATAGAGAAAAGTTCGAAAAAATGTATTTGTAGTACACCATTATTGTACATTAGTTGTTACATTTTATAGTGTATATGATATTCTCTAGTATAAAAGGTACACTTAGGTACACTTAGATGTACATATATACAATAATAGTGTAGCGTATGCACAATTTTATACTACTCTCTTCGTTCACAATTATTTGTCACCTAGATCTATATATTTTTTCAATTTTTAACTATCTTTCATTTTAAAAAATTAAGAGAGTATTGAATACTTATATTTTTTTTTCTTCAAATTCACCATTATCTTTCATTAATTCAATCAACAACTAATTTAAATCTCCTAATATGATTGCATTAATTGAAGGGTAAGATTGACAATTTAATTTTGGTTTTATACATCTCAATCATTTCCTTAATTTAAATACCTTTGTTTCCAAGATCAATAAATGGTTAGAAAGCGATTAATCTGAAGAAGAAAAACTCAAAATGTATTTAATTAATGACTATAAAGTTATTATTAGTGGTTATTTGAATAATTAGTTATAGATAACACTAAAACAATTATAATAAAATATGTATTGATTTCTTAAATGTAACAAATATTTTAGAACAAAAACATTTAGGTGTGGCAATTATTTAGGATTTATCTTTTATATAAACCTCTTTCACAGCCTGGGATGGGGATTGGATATGTACAAGGAGGGAGCCATTATTTACACTTTGAGGAGGCAAAATCAATTTTGGGGTAAAATTCAACTTTTTGGGGTTGTAAAGTATTTTTTTGCACTATAAGAAGTAAATTTGTGAAAATGTTAGAGAGAGTGATCGCCACCCTCCGTCTCTCTTTCACTCCGTCACTAAATATGTATAATCCAACACACTGGCGGAGCCAGGGGGCCCTGGTGGGGCAAGTGACCCACCAATTTTTTTCCCAAAAAAAAATTATAGTTTTAGTTTTGTTTTTATGTAACACTCGTCCCAGTGAGCATTTTGAATCGACTTCACGATTTAAAATTGGATTTTTTAGTTCGTTAATTATAGGAATGACACCACTTATATCTTAACAATTTTGGTTAAAATTTTAACAAGCTTAGGGGTTTGAAAGTCTTGAGATATGTTAATATTTGAATTTAGTTCATATTCTTTCTTAAATATTCAATAATTTTATTATTTTATAAGTTAACACACTTTCTGTGATTTTTCATTTTTCTTATAGTTTTTCCCATAGCATCAAAATTTATTGTATATTTCATTCGGCCACCCTTACATATATATATTCGAAAAAGCCAATTTGTATCCCTTTAAATTCGCTTGACATCATTTACAAGTAATTGTATATTATTTTTCATAGAAACTAACTGCCTTTGCTACTTCATGAATTAACTAATGTTTTGAAATGGCACTAATGGATCTCCCTTATATTTACTTTTTTCTCAATTTTTTTTTCCTTCTAATTTCTGATTTAATCTTCTTCCCGAATATCGAGTACTAGTATTACTATGATGGATGAGTAGTGGCGAGCGAAGGGGGCCCGAACATTTTCGAGAAAAGACAAATTTTTCTATAGGGGAAATTTTTTTTTCTTTCCGTGATATTTCCTTATAAATATTATATTTCGCCCCCTAAAAAATTTGCGCCCCCCAAAAATAAAATTAAATTCCTGACTCCGCCACTGATCTAACACATATGTTCGAAGTTCCCATACTCACGTAAAAAAAAATTCATGAATATAGGACAGTAGAAGATGGTATTAATATATAATTTTGATAATATTTAATTTCGAACCCATTAGATAATATATGAACACAGGATTTCGGGGTGCAGATATGCGTACATGCAAACAATTAAAGAGTTATTGGCTAACTAACAAAATTGACTTCTTAATTTTCGGCGTAAATCCGGTCTTAAAAATTCAATATATTTTGTTGGGAGTATTAAATTATAGCATTTGATTTTTTAGATTTTGTCTTTTGGTAGTTTAAGAAATATTAACCAAGGAGTTGGTTAGATCGATTATTAAATAAACAATAAAAAAAAAAAGTAGTTGGTTAGTTTATTAATGATTTGATGGGGCTGATAAATTAATTAATGGTGTTAAAAGAACTTCTTAAAATATTTCCTGTTTATTTTCAATTCATATAAGCTTCTTGCTTACACATTTTTGGCAAACAAAAAATATATGCTAGAACGATAGAGAATAAGATATGTGATCCCATCTTATATGGAACATGTTTTAGGGTGCATTTTAATAATTTTCTCTTTGAAAACATTTGTCCGGGAATTGAGAACTGAATTATTTGTAAGTGAGATGTGGAGTCTAATCTGAAAATTTTATGTTGAAGAATGTGCAGAAATTGTGTACAAATACATCCTTAAGTGTATAATAGTAACCCGAAACTTCATACTCACTTTGAAGAAATATTTTAAAATAGCTTTGATACCAATTTGAATATTTTTTTTTAAATACGACAACATATATATTGAATAAATAATTTGGTGGTGAGTGGTGGAGTACAAACACAACATCAATCTCATCAACTCTCAAATTCATAAGCATCAATAATCCTAACCACACCATAATTCTACTCCATACCACACTCATCAACTCTCAAATTCATAAGTATCAATAATCCTAACCACACCATAATTCTACTCCATACCACACTCAAGGACCCACAGAATACGTAGACAACTCACATATTTATATAAGAGTCAAACCCTAATAGAATTTATAAAATATTTAGGAAATCTAAACTTACTAGGAAATTGATAAAACAATCATAATACAAAATTACCAAAACTAAATATTTCTTAAATATTAAGCTTGATTTAATAATTTCAACAATCAGTTTTTTGTAAGTGAGATGCAGAGCTTAATCTGAAAAATTGTTGAAGAATGTGCAAAAATTGGTAACACAAATACACCCTTAAGTGTATAGTAGTATAAACCTGAAACTTCATACTCACTTGGGGTGAATTTGATTGGATTTTTATTTGAGAATTTGTTTTTTTTTTTTTTAAGATTGAGAAAGTGCATTATTTGCGGGAGTAGATATAGGGCTCAAAATAAAAATATTGTGAATTGTGATAGAGAATACACGGAATGGCGCTCAAATGCACCCTTGGTGATATTTGGATTGTCAAGTAGTTAATTAATGGGTGTTGTCAGACCTATAGTTGGTGTAGATGAGTTAAATTGTAGGCTAAAATTATGGTGTTGACGGGTGGTTCGAATTCTCGCGACAACTTCACTGTGACATTTTAATTACGAAAACTTTTATTCATATAATTTAAACTAAATTAGGTAAACCATAGAAATAAATTGAAAAACTCTCAGGTGTGAATATAACTATAATTATGAATGCAAACAGGAAAGCGATCGCCTCCAACTTCTTGGCTCTGCCACTGCTCCAAGGGGCCTCTAGACCCGACAACCCCAGTTCTCAGGTAGGTGAGTTTCAGATGTTGTTGTAGTAAAACAGCTTCACCCAGGCCCTGCTCCAAATAGTCTCTATCATCATGTGACCACCAGCCCGGAGAGTCGCTAAATGAATATTCATTTGAAAATTAAAATATTCACTCTCTAATAATAAAAAAGTTAACGTTTAATTTCATGCTGAGAGAGCTCGCACGGCATCTTGGTAAATCTGCATATTCCGACAATCTTCCAGAGCTCAATAATACTATCTTCATTCGTTAATATAAGACTTTCATTACATATTTGTGAAAATTAATTAAGATTTTTTTTAATCAAAATATCAATATTACTCTCTTAAATAAAATTAGTGGTATACAAGTCATATTTAAGAGAATAATATTTGTATTTTTAACTAACAAAGTATCTTAATTTTTGCTTTCTTAATTTTCCCAACATATAATGAGAGCCTTATACTCCCTCCATTCCTAAATATAAGGCATTCAAGACAAGTAGCAAAAATTAAGATGTTTTTTAAACAAAATATCAATATTATTATCTTAAATCAAATTAGTGGCATACAAGTTCTATTTAAGATAATAATATTAGTATTTTGATTAACAAAAATCTTAGATTTTTGCTTCTTTAATTTTCGATATTTGTCACGGAAGTCTTATATTTAGTAAGAGAAAAGTAGTATTAAGGAAGAGTTAATCACCATTTATACCCCTCAGATATGTTTCAAAAGAAACTGTTAACCCTCAGAAATTTTAGGTGACATAAATGTCCCCAACTATTTATGGGGTGCCATTAGTACCCAAAAGTGGCGCAATCCGGCGAGAGGGAGCGGAGATGCACATGTGCAGCTCGCACATGCGAACTTTCAGGGACAAAATAGTCCACAGACTTATATTCATCTTCTTCCTTCATTGTCTTCTTCAACCAAGAGCATTTCACATTTTTCTCCAATTTATTTCTTCAAAATTTTTACCCAAAATCCAAAATCCATTATACCTAATCAAAGCATAATGTAACACCATAAAGATGAAATCTTTGTGCTTCCATTGACAAATGTACATCGCAAATCAAATGACTAAAGTGAAGGGTTCCTCAATAATTGATCTATCATAGAATTTGGATAGCAAATCTATATTTTCGCAAACAATTCAACTATTTAAAAATGAGATAATCACTATTTATGCCCCTGAGATATGTTTCAAAAGCAACTGTTACCTCTCAGGAATATATCGTGCTACAAATGTCTTCAACAATTTAAAGGGTGCCATTTATGCCCAAAATTGGCAGAGTCCGGCGAGAAGGGGTGGCGTAGCACATGTGCGGGCTGCACATGCGAAATTACAGGGACAAAATAGTCCACCCATTGTATTTATTATTTTTCTCATTTTTTTTATCACATTTACATATAAAGATAAACATCACACTCCACCTATTCCATTCTTCTTCGCCCAATTGCTCACCCGTCCCTCCCTTCGCCATCTCCACCACCACTATCACACCTCCATCCCTCCGCCATCACCACCATTGTCATCCCTCATTCCCTCCTCTCCACCACCACTCACCTAAATCTTGTCAAAAGCGGGTATACCCGCCCCGCCCCGCCCCGTCATGGGCATGTCTTAAATGGGGATGGGCGGGCATGTCCGCTTTTTTCACGGGCCATCAAAAGGGATGCCCGTACCCGCCCGTCGAATGCCCGTGGGCAAATGGGCATGCCCGCGACCCTTATTATTAATTTTATTTTTAAAAAAAAATTAAATCCTAAAAATTCAACAAAATGTAATTATTTCTCATTCACTTGTAGTTTATAGTCTTGTAGAGGGTAAATAAATATCCAAAATAGTTCAAGAACAATCAAATAAAAGTCCACAATATCCAAAATAGTTATAAAAAAACAATCAAAGTCCATAATTTCAAAAATAATTCAAGATCAACTATCCAAAATTAACAAACATATTGCTGAAGTCAAAGCAACAAAAAATAGATACTTTTTTTTTTTTAATATCCTCTATTTATTGATCTAGATCTTGAACACTAGAAGTATTATTTAAAGGAAAATTATTTACTCCTAGAATTTTGAGGATAGAAACCCTAAATCCCCCAAATTGAGGGTGTTAAATGACTATCTCACTCCCCTATTTGGTATAAAGGGATTCACCCAACTATAAGGGCAAAACGGTCCAAAAAACTATTTTAGTCAATCTTTTAGCCAATAATTCTAGTAGCCTAGCAAGGTCCTTATTTAAATCCACCTTAGATAGTGTTGATTCCTCCTCATCATCTCCACCTATAAAACACACACACAACTTGAGAAGTTAGAACTTAAAACATTATAAATGGTAAATGATAAATCATAAGTTAGAACATAATTTAGTTACCTTCAGAGATGAAATCGTTAATATTTGGGTAATAGAAGTACATATATAACGGCTTCAAGGGGTTTTGCCCAAGATATATAGCACGGCTCAACTTTTAACTTGGGCTTTTAGGGTTTCTTTTTTCTTGTTTTGGCTCTCAAGTCTCAACTGTGAAAATTAATCCATATCCAAAATTTAAAAACAAAGCGGGCATGCCCGGTTGCAACCCGCCCATACCCGCATTGCACGTTACCCGAACGGGTACGCCCATTAATACCCGCATGTAAATGGGCATAGAATTCATAGCCCTCCCTCCCTCCGCCATCTCACAGTTGATTTTTCTCACACAATCCACCCAGTAGTATTAGGAAGTCTTTCAGCGAGCCAAAACCCAGTAGAAAAGTTTCAAATTAGCTTCAATTAAAAAATGAATCTAACTGGATATAATAAACATCTTCCAACGATTGACCAAGAAAACCAACAAGAATGTCTTTTCAAGAATTAAATCCAATTAAATTTAACAAAACTATTTTTTATTTCTGATGATTTTTGAAGATGATCCATGGCTGGGGTTTCGGAGAGGCGGAGAGAATGACGGGGAGGCGGAGAGCTTGAAAACGTTTTTTTAATCATTTTTTTAATTAAAGATCTGATGGAAAAATTGTCATGACTATTCGACCCCTCAAAATGTGTTTGTGCGGTTCGCACATGTGGAACGCCGCCTCCCCTCGCCGGATTTCATCAATTTTGGGTATAAATGACAACCCGTAAATTGTTGGGGACATTTATGGCACGATATATTCCTGAAGGGTAACAGATACTTTTGAAACATATCTAATGGATATAAATAATGATTATCTCTTTAAAAATTTCGAGCACAAATTCTATCTAATTTGACCTAAAAACAGAAATGGGATTGGGGAGCAGCCAAAAAGAAATGCTATGTGTGAAATTCAATGCAGGGGTCATTGAGAGTGGGGCACAAAATAATGAAGAGAAGGCATTTAATAACCATATTGATACAAAGAGAAATGACAGAGTCAGAGCACCATATTTATGGGGTTTTTTCATTAGATTAACCATGGTTTAACAAAATGGTCATAACATCGCAGTTAAAATTTTGGGAGAAATTTTTTTTCCAGAAAGTGGGGGCCAAGACGGAAGTTGGCTAACGTGGCGTTCACCCAGACGCGCCTTGCCACATCAGCCAAAATGGAAGTAGGACTTCCGTTTTTGCCCCAAAACGGAAGTCCCCTGGTAGATTAAAATCCCTTCAGTCTCTTCTCTCCCTTTCACGCGACCCAATTCAACAAAAAAAAATTCCCTAAGGCAAAAAACCCTCCCCTTCCCGCAACCACCCACCCCCACTGCCGCCTTCTCCGCCGCTTTCGCCACCGCCGTAATCTCCACCACCTTGCTCTCAATCTCTGTCTCTCATCTCTCAATCTCAAAGGTATAAAGCTTTAAAAAAATTGAATTTTTTTGAGCAATTTAACTTTATGTTTTGAATTGAACTTTAAATCTACTAATTATGTTTATAAATTGTTGTGAATTTGGTAATTTAGAGTAATTTGTTGAATTTGGTAACTTTTTTGAGTTTGTGAATTTTGAGAATTTATGAAATTATGGCATTTAGGAATTTAGGGTTTGTGAATTGTTAATTGTTAATTTGTGAAGACATACTTAGGGCATTTATGATTTTGGAGCAATTTAACTTTATGTTTTGAATTGAACTTTAAATCTACTAATTATGTTTATAATTGTTGTGAATTTGGTCATTTAGAGTAATTGGTTGAATTTGGTAACTTTTTGTGTTTGTGAACTTTCGAAATTTATGAAATTATGGCATTTAGGAATTTTTAGGGTTTGTGAATTGTTAATTTGTGAAGACATACTTAGGGTATTTGTGATTTTGGTGATATAACATGTGTTTTTTCTGATAAATTGTATGTTTATTATTTTTTTGTATAGATGTATGTTCCTGCTCATCTTCTGCCTGGTCCATATGATGCTAGTGTTTTAAACAAACAGACTTCTCATAGATCTTTAAGAATATGGAGCGGGGATGTTCAACTAAACACTTCACTAAAGATTATTAGAAATGACGGTAAATTTTTTGAGGCGTACCAAAATGAAATCAAACAACGAGTGATTGACCTGATAGACCAAATATGATTTGGCGGTTGTTGTGGAATAGGAAAAATAAAGGTAGATCACGCTTTAGTTACTGCATTAGTAGAGAGATGGCGCCCTGAGACCCATACTTTTCACTTACGTTGTGGTGAGGCGACCATTACACTAGAGGACGTAGGATGCCTTCTAGGACTACCTACTAAGGGTCACGTAGTGTCGTGGCATGATGACTACAATATGACCAAAAATCAGTGGATTGACCCGCGTGTTTGACCTCCTAGGATTCCGACCCCCCACCGGCTTCAATTTTGGGTAACACCATCGAACTGTTAGAGGTTTATGCCCACATTAATATGCCCCTTGGCGATGATGCTACTGAGTTGGCGATAGAGCAGAGGGTTAGGGCTTTGATTTTCCTCTTGATGTCCAATTTTCTTTTTCCCAATAAGTCGGGGGCCCGGGGGAACATGCGTTATCTTCTCACCGTCAGTGATGGTATCCTCGAGTAAGACCAGACTTCTTGGGCTAGTGGTGTCCTTGCACATTTCTACCTCTAGATGTGCACCTCTTCACTGGCTGATTCCAAGTACATGGTCGGCTGTTGCTTGCTAATTCAAGTTTGTCTAAATTTTATACAGGTTGTTTTTTTTAATATGTAATTCGAATATTTAATAATCAATGTTGTTTTTTTACCAGTTGTGGGCGTGGGAGAGAATTTCATGTCTCCGTCCTACGAACCGAGGCCCGGTTCTCCATGATATTTCCGCTAACAGTAGAGCTTACAGGTCACGGTGGAATACAGGCCAGAGTTTCGTCAGCGCGCGAAATCACGAGTTGAAGGTGTTTCGTGATCAACTAGATATGTTGATGGACGCACAAAGGGTAAGTTAATTTGGGTAATCTCGTATTTTTTTTAATTTAAATTAACTTGAATTTATTTTTTGTAGTTTATGTGGAGACCAGTACCTCGATTGGGTAATTACCGAGAGAGTGGCTCGGGATGAAGGCTTCATGATGACTGTATCGAGCCCAGTACGCCACTTGTTTGCTTCGAGATTGTTGAGTATCACACACTTTGCGACGAGGGTTGCGAGTCAAGTTGGCTTCCAGTAGGTGGTACCAATCGAGGCGGGGACGGAGGGAACTACAGAGGGTTTTGACCTCCACATATGCAAGGCGGGTTCGTAACGGAATTAGGAAGCCCAGCACCGCACATACATAGATTTGTGGGACGCCCGCGTCGATGCACTAGCGGGCTCTACTCCCGTTCCCGCTAATGTTATTGCACCAACCCGTGAGTACATGGATTTGTACAATCTCATTACCGAGCACCTTATGACAAACCACAAAATAGGGATCCCGGGCCACTGCCGATGGGCATTCAACCCATCGCTACATCTGAGGCTATTTTGTAAGTTTTATTCGTTTTGTTGTCAACATTATTCTTTTTATTTTAAATATACTAATTCGAATATTTATGTTACAGGAGGGGTCTAACAGAGTAATGTTTGAAGAATTCGAGAAGCCTGGATCTCGAACTAATAATCAGTACAAGATTCTCATCGCATGGGCTGCCAAAAGCAGATAAAAAGATGCATTCGTAGAGGTGGGAAGAGCGGTTTCATGCGGATCACGCTGCTGCCCGATGTAGTAGATCCTGCAGTTTTGCAACCGGTCACACATCCGAGTGAGCATGTTCCAGGTAGGGCTGCGGTTGGGAGACAAGGTACTCGTCGGGATCGGCAAGCCAGTCAGGAGGACCTTGCCGCCCGGCGACTTCGGCAACATGGCGGTGCGCCGAAACTAGCTCAACCGCAGGAAGATCCAACTCGGGCTCCTCAGACTCAGTTCCCGTCTCAGCCTCAAACTAAGTTCCCCACTCAGGACGATGTACCCACCCTATTTCAATACCAATTTTCGAGCATCGGTACTTATTCTTCGGGTATTGAGACGGGGGCATCCTGGAGCGGGTCCTCTACATCGGGACAGCCGGGTTTCTATTATGGGGCGTAGCAATCCTTTAGCCTCGACCTAACTCAGACGCAGCAGCATACTCCACTGCTCCAGCCAGATTCCCCTGAAGAGTCGATATTTATCATCCCCGAAGGGGTAGAATTCATCGCAACGGACCAGGGTAGTTCTCTGCGAACGAGAGATGGCCACACTTATTTTCTCCGAAAAGAGTGGAGAAGGCTCGATAGATACACACCATCGGGGTCTTAGATAGCATTTACTTTGTTTTGCTTACATTAGTCGTTCTATTTTTTTACATACAATTTGACATATTTATGTTATAAACGATATGTTCGTTTTTTACCGTGTTCGTTTTTTACTAATAAAGTCGGTTTTGCCATAGTAATTTTCGTACTCAAATTTTGCTTAATATTATGTTTTAGTGATTTTTTTATGTTGTAATAATACCAAATCAAAAAAATTGCGACACCAAGTGTTTTTGCCAAAACTCTGCCCAGGGTGAGAACGGAGGACTTAGATTGCGGGGGCCAAGACGGAAGTCCCACTTCCGTTTTGGCTGACGTTACAAGGCGCGTCGCGGGTGAACGCCACGTCGGCCCAAAAGCGGAAGTGGGACTTCCGTCTTGGTCCCTACGGACAAAAAGCGTTTCTCCCAAAATTTTGATTGTCGTGTTATGACCATTCTATTAAACCATGGTTAGTCTAACGAAAAACCCCATATTTATAATCCATGAATTGAAAGCTGAAAATCTGTTCTTTCTTTTCTTCTGCAAGTCAAGCCCACCCACTACACCATAATTCAAACATTCACAGAGAGAGAGAGAGAGAGAGAAAGAGAGAGATTGTGAGCATTGTAAGCAACTGTTTAAGAGATGATTTAACTCTTTTCTAGCAAAAAACAATCTCAAATTCTAGCCAAAGTGGGTTTTTGAATTTTTTGAAGAAATGAATTGTAGGAGAAGTGAAATGCTCTTGGTTGAAGAAGACAGTGAAGGAAGAAGATGAATATAAGTCTGCGGACTATTTTGCCCCTAAAAGTTCGCATGTGCAGCCGCACATGTGCATCGCCACCTCCTCTCGCCAAATTCTGCCAGTTTTGGGTACTAATGGCACCCCGTAAATAGTTGGGGATATTTATGACACCTAAAATTTCTGAGGGTTAACAGTTACTTTAAAAACATATATGAGGGGTATAAATGGTGATTAACTCATTAAGGAATGGAGAGAGTAACAATTTAGTTCTAGTGTAAAGCCTATTCATCAACACCATGTTATTAGAACTTGGTTATCAGATCGTTCATTTGATTAGACGACCAGTACTAATTGTTAAAGATCATTCGTTATCAATCAACAGTTCTGACGGTTAATAATTTAACAACTAATCTTAAACAACAATGGTCTAAATCAGACAAACCGAGGACCAAAATATGTCAGCATGGTGCTGACACCAGAACTTTGACTGCAATAGTAAAATTGAGCAAATCCAGAACTGCACTCATGTAAGCTTATAATGCAAACTGCTGCAGATGGCAAAGATACAACTGAGAAAGGAATACGAGTATTGGGAATTTAATACTAGCCCTGTAATAATTCAAGGGAAAAAAATTGAATTTTTTTTTTTTATAATTTTCCGGTACGAACATTAAAATCTATAACCAAGCAACATAGTACAACATACTGCAAAATTTCCTACAGATTTAACTTGTGATAAGATTTGTTTGCTCCGCTGGTTGTTTCTTCGGGCAAGAAGATGAAAGGTGACCGCGTTCTCCACACTCGTAACATGTCCTCCTCCTTATCTTTCCACTAACAGCAGTAACTTCAGTAACATCGGTAACAGCATCTTTATCAGACGGATTGTTTTCAGGTGGCGGTTCAGTTTGCTCCGCTGCTTGTTTCTTCGGGCAAGAAGATGAAAGGTGACCGCGCTCTCCACATTCGTAACATGTCCTCCTCTTTATCTTTCCACTAACAGCAGTAACATCGGTAACAGCATCTTTATGAGACGGATTGTTTTCAGGTGGCGGTTCAGTTTGCTCCACTGCTTGTTTCTTCGGGTAAGAAGATGAAAGGTGACCGCGCTCTCCACATTCGTAACATGTCCTCCTCTTTATCTTTCCACTAACAGCAGTAACATCGGTAACAGCATCTTTATGAGACGGATTGTTTTCAGGTGGCGGTTCAGTTTGCTCCACTGCTTGTTTCTTCGGGCAAGAAGATGAAAGGTGATCGCGCTCTCCACATTCGTAACATGACCTCTTTATCTTTCCACTAACAGCAGCATCTCCATCAGCAGAATTGTTTTCTGGTGCGGGTTCAATTTTAGTCACCAGTCTTTTTTCTCCTGGAGTTTGAGTTTTGTTTACCGATGGTCCTTTTCTTGGAACAGCTGCGCTTATTCTAACAGGTCTCCCACAAACAATATTTTGATCAAGTTTTAAGGCCGAGTTTAGTGAAGCACCATCAGAAAAATCCACATGTGCGTAACCTTTGAATTCTTTAGTTTCCTTGTCTTCACCGAATCGGATTGAAGCGATATTGCAACCTGCGAAGAGGCTCTTCAAATCGTCTTCGGTTATCTCCCATGACAAATTCCCAGCATAAATCCTATTGTAACCCTCCACGATGGCAGGTGCAAAACTTGGGCTTTTGCCAGCTTTAGCTGATTTGTAGGGTTGAATTTTTAAGAACAGTCCTCCCCTACAAGATTGAAATTTCTTGAGAACGGCCTAAGAACGTGGGTTTCGGTATCAAAATGGATTAGAAGTTTTAGTAAAAGTTACTTACATGTCAGATCCATCAAGGGCTAAGGCTCTTTTGGCTGCAGCTTCAGTCTGCAAAAAAAGGCCGCAATTATAAATTGTTTTCACTATAGGAACCTTCAAGTTCTTATGAAAATACATTTTAGTGAAACTATAGAGAAGTGTCATCTTTGTCCGCTCAGAACAACATTGTTTCTGAAATACGACAAGCCAACTTAATCATCAACTTTTTAGAATCCAAATAAAATTGGATAATCTATTGCATTAGTCAAAAGCATGCATTTCCAATAAGCCATTGTCGAAGCAACAGCTTCATTAGAGACTTCGGAGTACTATTAGAAGTATTTGGTATGATGTACGAGCTGGTTCTAGACTTAAAACATACAATGACTGATCTACACGTCAGTCCTTCAACCAGGACCCCAAGAGCATTTTCTATGAAATTTCATAAACAAAGAACCAAGGGAACGCTGTCTTACAAACACCTCATCACCAAAAGATAATGCAACAATCTATTAGAGAGGAGTCCAAAGAGATTTAATATGAGATTTCTAACAGTTCATTTGCGATGTGTTGCCAGCTTCTAGAGAACTGATTTTGGTCCTAGGAGAAGCTTAAAAGCATGTCTGAAACCTCAGAAGGCAAAATGCATCATAAGGAATTTGATTCTGGGAGAGAGCCCCAATGTTCTCTCTCGCACTCGCCTCCAAGATATATAATTTTTGCGGAATATATTGTTCACTCGCTTAGTGGGTTGCATTGCACCTATAAATTATCCAACTTCCTTAAAATTCAAAACAGCCCCGAAACCAGGAAAGTCGACATGGTAAGGCGCTAAAAAATTATTAGTTGTTTATGCGAACTACCCTGATCAATCTTTAACTCCAGAACTACCAATAGAAGAAGAAGAAGAATTATGCACAAGTAGAAACGTCTACGGAAAGAGAGAGAATACAAAGGACTTGGGATCTTACAGAAATAAAAGACACCGGGATCTATAAGCTGATCAAACTTGGAAAAAACTTACTTTGAAACTGATGATGGCGATCCCTCTGAACTTCCCACTGTCTGGAAATGTCAGACAATCAATTTCAGTAATAGAGCCACAACTTTCAAAGTAACTCCTAATATCATCTTCGCTGGAGTAATACGGGATGCCCCCCAACATAAACTTTAGTACAAGCCTCCAAACTGACCATCCAAAATGAACACAAAAATGAAGTCAATGAATGCTCAATAACCTAAAAGGAACAAATATAACCATAATACACTCTCTGCTAAATTAAATTTCTGATACACAAATTTTCATTAACTGTCGAACCAGTGTTGTCAAGGCGTTGAGGCGCACCAAGGCGCAAAGGGGGCTTAGTGCCTTGAGGCGCAAAGGCGCAAAAAAAGGCGCATGCCTTAGTAAAAAAGGCGCACCTTGAATCAATATTATTATATATTAGGAGCATGCAATTTTAGGCAAAACATAATAATAATAATAATAATAATAATAATAATAATAAAATAATCATAATAATAAAGTTCTTTTAAAAAAAAGATAGTCAAATAGAGTAATAAAAAAAAAGCATCCATAATCTACAATATATGAAAAAAACATAAACTATTTGTTTTATTAAAAAGGAGAAAATAGAAAAAGGTATATATTAAAAAATTTGCTTTGTATCTTAAAAAAAAAGCAACAACACTTTTGTTTCAGTATGTAGAATTGTTTGTTGCAGGATGGCTTGTCCCCTAATATATAATAAGGTATACATTATTATATTATTTATATAATATATTAGTCTCACTATTTGTTTCAGTATCACAACACTTTTCTTCTCTTAAAAAAAAAACCAGTGAATCAGATGTAGGTTTCTCAAAATTTCTCTTCAACAAAAAATCAGAAAACATTCTCAAAATTTCTTTTTTATTCAGAAAAAGAAGGGAAGAAGAAGAAGAGAAAGATGTTAATTAGAACTTACCTTGAAGAGCGGGTGATGAAAGAGACTTTGAGTTTCTTGAAAGAAGAGATTGAAAGAGACGTTTAGCTCTTTTAAAACTCTTCACCTTATTATTTTTTTTAACCCTGTAATTAGCTCCTATTTAACTCTTCAGCAAAAACTCTTCAGCTTCTTTTTTTTTAAAAACACCTCAGCAGCGCCTTGAATCTCGCCTTGCGCCTTGATCCGCGCCTTGCGCCTCTCGCTTTTCCAGAAAGGCGCGCGCCTCCACGAATTCCAGGGCGCGCCTCAAATTTTAAGGCGCTTTGAGCCTCGCCTTTGCGCCTCTCGCCTCAGGCGCGCGCCTTAACAACACTGTGTCGAACATTAATTCCAGGAGGAATTTTCCAAGAACCTATACACCGAGATCCATATATCAATTTTTTGTACACTCTCAAAGTGGAAGAACGTAACTATCTCAATTACAGACGAGCAGTAGTCCCTCTAATCACTCAGTTCCAAACAGACATTCAACTTAACATTACAAATTTTTTTCTGCATACTCGCTCATTAGCTTCTAAACAGAGAATCAATGCATACTAAACTAGAAATGGAATCCCACAAACAAATGGATCAGCTGGACAACATAGACTCAAATTACAATCAATAAGATTTTAACATTTTGGTTCTCAATAGTTTCATTAGACGACCCCAATTACTTGGGATTAAGGCTTTGTTGTTGTTGTTGTTGTTGTTGTTGGTTCTCAATAGTTTCATCTCTTAATTTAATCAAAAAATTTCAAACAAAACCTGCATTCCCTACCTAAATTAAAACACAAAATGAGAGACTAGTGATTTTTCGACATACCCATCACCAGTGTTAGCTGTCTCTTGCAAACCTTGTACAATTGTGCTATCTCCACCACCAATTTCCAAGCTCTCCTTCACTTCTGTATTCTCCACCTCCTTTTCCTTCTTTCCCTTCTTCTTCTGCTTCTTCTTCTTCTTCTTTTTCTTCTTTTCTTCAACCTTTTTCACCTCCTCGTTCTCCAACCCATTTTCATCATCTCTCTTTCTCTTCTTTTTCCTCTTCTTATCTTCTTCAACCACAGCCTCTGATTCTTGTTCTTTCCTCTTCTCCTCTTTATTACCATCTTCATCTCCATCATCATCCCTTTTCAAATTTTCTCCATTTTCTTGCAAAGTTTCAAACCTTTTTCTCTTTTTTTCCCTTTTTGATATTCTGGGCCTCTGGGCTACGGAATCCAAAAGAGATTTCACGGATTCTTGAGGAATTGAAGGAGGGCTTTTTGTGTTTTTTGTTAAATTACCATTGGAGGGGCGATTTTGAGCCTCGGATTCTGCTAACAGTGAAGCTTTTGCTTCCCTTAATTTCTGCTTTAGCTTCTTATTTGATAAAACCATTATTGAATATTTACAGTATATTACTGAACATTGAAAAGATTTATTACGAGCGAAAGCTAAATGCTCACGGGAATTGGGGGTATTTTTTAGGGTTTATGTGAAGCGGAATGTAAAACCCAAAACCCAAAACCCTTGAGCGAACGACGATGTCGTTTCTACTTTCTAAGTTAGTTATAGCTTTTTCACGTGGTTTAATAGACTTTGTGGTTCACAATTCTCAGTCCGGCTCTTATGTGGAATACATTTTTTTCGCACATGCGGTACATATTTTTTTACGTTGAGAACACGCATTACTCGAGTTAAAAACATCTGTTTACGATTTTAACAGCTTTTTTGAAGCGGTGAAAACACGTTACCATCGTAAAAAAGCTTGTTCGCGTGTGTGGAAAAAAAGATGTTTCGCATAGGAGCCGCGGTGCACAATTCTATACCTGAAGAGACAATTAACCATTTAAAAAAAATGTTCTCTTCATCCCGGAGCATTGTGTACCACAAAGTACATGTGCAAAGAAATGGATCAAGTCCATAATAGAAATTTACTTTTTGGATTATATCCACAAATTCTTAATGGGCTTTAGTGCAAATAATTGAGTCAATATATAATAATGTAGAGAGTAATATTGATATTTTGATTACAAAAACGTATTAATTTTTTTTCTTGCATTATTTATGACAATGTAATGAAAGTCTTATATTTAGGAATGGAGGGAGTAGAAATCTTTTCAATTGGTTATAACTAGTATTGTCAAAATGGGTATGGGCCCGCGATCCGGTCTGCATGCTAATGGAGCGGGTATGGACTAGAAAAATGTTGATCCGTTAAAACACGGGTATTTTTTCGCAGTGGCCCGTGCGAGGGCGGATCATGCGGGTCGCGAGCGGCCCGCGGACTTTAATTTTTTTTTCTTTCAAGAGTGTAGGGCTAAGGCTTGGCCCAGTAATTTTTTGAGGCCCAATTTACATTATATATACCTATGAAAAGTAAACTCTAACCTAATTCATTTCACACACACCTCCAACTTTCCTACCCTCTCTCCTGCACCTCTTCTTCATCGACAATTGCAGGGATGGTTCAATTTCATGGTTAACCTGTGAGCTGTGTGAATGAAGAACAATTTGAAGGTTTCATCCATACATGCACGAATGAATATGATAGAAGCATGAACAAGCATATAGAAACATGAACTACAGTTGGCAGTATATGCAAATTGATACAAGTATCCAGGATGAGTTTTTGGCAAAAGACAATTTGAAAGCTATTAAGGAATTTTCTCATTTTAATACGTACCTAATAGGTGAAAAGTCAAGGCTCTTCAATGAAAAAGGCACAGGAACACAAATATATATCTGGAATTTGGATGAATGGAGATCAGATTATTAGGGAGACTGGATGACAGGTGGGAGTTCATTCGCTGAATTTATTAAAGTGGTTGGGCCCGCGGATTTGCAGCGGAGCGGAGCGGGTATGGACTAGGGGTTTGTTGGTCCACAAAAAACGGGTCTGGTCCGCCCCGGTCCGTTTTGACATGAGTCCGTGCAGGGCGGACCGGACCAGTCCGTCTGACAGTACTAGTTATAACTGCAAACCTCGCCTTTTAAGGGAAATGGTTAAGTGCTATGCATTTTTGTCTAAAAATTGACTATGGGGAAAAAATGACCTCTCTGCCCTTGAGGGGAAAAAAGATACCGACAAAAAAATGAAAATGTTTTGTTGAGTTGTCAAATGAGGGGGTGACATAGACAGCTTTAAGCTTCTTTGTGGGCTTATCAAGAGAGAGATTTGGGGGTTGGGGATTTGACACTTCTCTTGTAAAATATAGTTAATTATTTCATTATAGAGTAGGTATAATGAACATTGTCACTATCATTACCCCTGTCAGGCTGTCACCATCATTGCCCTTGAAACGCGCACGTCAACAACTCGAGTTCCGAGTTTGTTTCTCGAAAGCTCCGTCCACTACATGACTCATATACACTTTCCAACATTTCAATTACAAACTTCAGTAGTTGTAATAGTTGGCTTGGTAATTGATTATAGGGATTTTTAGAGGAGGTCTAGGTTTTGATTCCTTCCTCTTATTATCTAATTTTTTTTTTTAAATCTTGTAATAGGGATTTTTAGAGGAGGTCTAGGTTTTGATTCCTTCCTCTTATTATCTAATATTTTTTTTTAAATCTTGTAATTGTCTATTTCAAGATTTTAATCTTTAACTTAATTAAATATTTGTTTAATTAATTATACATTTCAATAAATAATACATGCGGTTATTCTTCCTAATATTGGTAGGAAAAAACTTGTAATCATATGCAAGTTTCTTTAAACTTGTAATGGTTAATATAATTAGCACATTGTTAAATAATGGTTTATTCATTCAAGTATAATAATCTTGTATAAATAGTGTTTCATTTTCATGAAAAAAATAGAAAAACTAGTATTTCATTACTTTAAATTACTTTTTAGATGATTGATCAAGTTATAACGAAGAATATAGTAATGAATTATTGATCAAACATAACGTTTGTAATATTCTTTAAGTTTCTATCTACATCTTCCAATCAATTAGTATCTTATTGTAAACTACAATAATATCCAAACAAACAATTATATGAAATATTTTATGATGTATAAGACGAATACTTAATAGAGTGATCATAAACTTAAGCTAGTACAACAAAAAATAGATTGATCAAGTATAATAATATAGTATAAATACTAGTTCATTTCATGAAAAAAATAGAAAAACTAGTATTTCATTACTTTAAAATACTTTTTAGATTATTGATCAAGTTATAACAAAGAATATAGTAATGAATTATTGATCAAACATAACGTCTGTAATATTCTTTAAGTTTCTATCTACATCGTTCAATCAATTACTATCTTATTGTAAACTACAATATTATCCAAACAAATATTTATATAAAAACTATTATTTTATTGTAAACTACAATAATATCCCATTAAATATGAAAAATTTCTATGTTCTTCTTAATATATGTGGTCAATTCGTAAGCTACAATCGGTATAAGGGTCCTTATGCAAATTACTATAATACAACAAACGAGCTGAATTTCATATATTTAAAAATTGGAGTTCCAAATGGTAAATTATTTGTACTACTTATTGTTGCAAATTCGAATGGTATAAGGATATAAGGTTTGTATTTTTGTGTAAAGAATGAGTATTTAGGGTAAAACAAAATATGTATGCCACATCATCGATCGTAAATCTAAATCGATCTGTATAACACAATCTAACGGCCTAACATGATTCTACTTCAAAATAACCAAATTTTCACTTTTTACCACACATTGCTAACTTTTTCTTTGGCGAGCTGACTCTTTATGCGGACGATTAAGATCATTAGGGTCTCATCACCAATCATGATATCATTTTAAATTCAAATGATCGAAAGTTTGTTGGAGTATTGATCCCACGGTCCAAAAATGTCCCAGTGAAATTTGAGCAACAAAAAGCGTATCCCACTTTATACGGAATTTTTTTAGTTTCCTACTACCATCAACATTTACCATCTTCCTTACCATTTATCTTCCCTTCAAATTTTCTTTCCAAGGCAAATCTATTCATTTTATTCTTCCTTTAGCAATCCTTCTTCATGTGGAGTTTTTTTGCCAACATTTATTTTTCTTGAGATTGGGACGGAATTAGGTTATGTACTTTGTGTTAAGGTTAGACCTAGTGTAATTTGGTTTCGTGGGTTAGGTTGAAACTCAAAAGTCACCACAGTTCAAAATTCTCAACCCCTCATACACCTCTTCATATTCTATATAAGGGCCTCACATACACACCAAGAGTTTTCACATTCACGCAAGAGTTTTCACATACACGTTGTCTGTTTTCAAAATCTGGAAAAATGGCTAGGAATTATGAACTGATTGTTTTCAAGATCGGTGACAAAGTGGAGGTGAGGGGATACGAGCTCGGATTCTTGGGTTCTTATTACTCAGCATAAATCATTTCTCCCATTCATGGTAATAGATTTTTGGTACAGTATTCAACCCTTCATAATGTGTCGAAAATCACCCCTCTGTTAGAGGTGGTTGAGCCCAAGTACCTCAGATCGCTGCCACCAAGTTTTGAAGGCCCTTTTTTTGTCCATTGGTGATGAGCGTTGATGTATCTTGGAAGGACGGATGGTGGAGCGGTTTCATAGTCGCTTTTATTCAAAGGGAGATAAAGTCCAGCTGTAGGGGTTTCCACACTACCCGTGAACGTGATGATTTTTGAATTTCGAGATATTATAATACATCAAGAATACGTTAAGAGCGAGGGGTTTGGTGTTGGATCATTTCTTGAACAATAACAATGTTTTTAGGGTTTTTTTCCTATTTTTCAAATTTGTTCTAGTTTAAATTTCAGGATGTTTCTTGGCCTTTTTGTCCTTCACTGTATGCGTAGTTTTGTTAATTCATGTTAGTTTTTTGTAATGAAATGGTCTTCATTAATTGTTCTAAATTTTTTTTTCGTGTTTTTAAATAGATTTTGTATTATTTTTCTATTAGTTTCTTTTGTTTTTGCACCACTAATGCTCCGGATCTTTGAATGAAAGAAGCGTGGTGATGTGCACATAAATCAAAATGGTTCTTGGAGTGCGCCTTCTACGATGCCTTTTGGCTTTGATTTGAGGGCATGATTACGTAGCAAAGCGTGACTGGCATAGGGGGACCATTGTTACATGTGTATTATATGAGCAACCACTTTGTGCACTTTTTTGCCAAAGGTGTGGTTAGTCTCAATACATTTGTTTCGGTGGTGATACGGGATCAGCCACTTTGTTTGACAAAGGTTAGGTCTGTATCCCGTCCATCCCCGCCCATACCCTCAATTATTGGGGACTTAATGGGTTATGCTATTGTTGTTGTTGTTGTTTCTATTAGTTTCTTTTTTCCCAGTATTTCTACACTGCATGAAATTATCTCCAAAAATCAAAGACCCAGAGATCATTGCCCTTCACCGAAAGGAATGAGATGAAACAAAAGTGTAAGAATTTTTATGAATTTTGTTGGGAATTTTTGCAAAATTTGAACTAAAAAACTGGACAAACTAAACCCATTCACTCTACTGCAATTACTGCACTTACTGCACAAGCCAAAGAATGAAAGGAAAAAGAAAAGAAAAAAGCTAACAATAACCTACATCCTTGGAATGATAATGTGCACATGAATCAAAATGATTTTTAAGTCTGTTTTCTACGATACCTTTTTGGTTTTAATTTGAGGATATGATCTCGTAGCAAACTTGACGAGTATAGTGCGACTACTTATTTTGTAGCGGACACTTTGTGCATTCAATGTCGAAAGCTTAGGTCGATCTCCAATCCATATGTTTGATGATATTCAAAAAACAATAATTTTTTTTACGTTTATTATCGAATATTATGTTTGTCTTTTATTTATCCCGCTCATATCCCAATTGTTAATGATTTAATAAGTTATATTATTGTTATTATTGTACTGAAGAGGAGTCAATTTTTTAGAGAGACACAAATCACATTAAAATATTCTAAAAGTTGTAACATTACTGAAACTTTTGATGCAAACGCACAACATAAACTGAGCTCATCTTCTTGGTGTTCGTTGTTGCAAGTTGAAGCCAGAAGCACGTGAGACCACGTGATGCATTCCTCAGCTTCCAACTGTCAATAATCAATGTTCAGCCCCCAACCCACCCAAAGGTTTGTTGGATTAAAAAACGAGAGTTTGATTTCTTAACTAGAGGTCTCGAAGCAGATCTTGAAAAACAGAGATTGTCCTGTTAAGAAAAAATCACCTCTTTATTTGAGTCCCTTCAGTACTCAAATCAAACTAATTTATCCACAATTTATTTGAATCCCTGCAGTATTCAACTCGGACTAATCTGTCCACAAATACGGGTCGGATACCAAAACCCCCTAAAAAAGAAACGAACTCAAACTCGAGAAGCAACACATTCCACAATATTCTCACAAGCACATAAAATGAGATGTGTGACAAGAGGTCACTTGGTTAGAAACACTTCTAACCAAGCGATAAGTCCTGCATTTAGTTCACATCCCCTATAAGTAAAAATAACAATAATGACAAAATTAAATGGAATGACCTTAGCTATGTTCAAAACCAGGAAGCATAAACAATATGGAACATTAATCAAAATGATAATCTTTTACAACCAAAAAAAAATGAGGAAAAATAGAAGATAATAATGCAAGCGAAAAAATAAATAAATAACTCAAATATCTACTCTCCTTTTATATACAGAATGTTACAACTAAAGGCCTTTTTCTTTCTCCTTACAGCAGTAGAATTCTTACTACTCTAGTGGAGAAGGGGATTAGAACAGAAATCGATCATACAAAAACACTCGAAGAAGAAGAAAAATGATGATTCAACTAACCGATTAATGACTACAAACTAATCGTTCCACTGTAATTAACAAATCAAATATCAAGGAGACTGGCAAAATTCCCCGTAATGCCTGGCTCCAAAAGAATATGTATCTATCCTGAAAAGCCTAACCTTCACAAGCATGCAAAACTCTTCAAATCCTACCGCGCCCAATCATATATTTGAACAATGCACCTCCATTCGCCACAATCACGTCAACATCGCCCCCATCAAAACCCAATGCACTAGAAATCCTCGACGTTCTAGGTCATCTTACTAGTCTGATAAACCCGCCATCAGCAATACACTCCGTAAGTCCAAAACTGAGGTTATCAGAAGCATACCTTAAATTCTGACAAATGGTTCTCCTGTCTAAATAAGTCTATGCTGACGCAAGCCCTTTCCAAAGTGAGGTTGCATCAAGCGAACATACAAACCATTCTTCGACATTAAAGAATCATGTGTCCCCTCCTCAACTATTACGCCCACCGTTAAGAACAACGATATTGTCGACATGCCTCATCATTGCAGCTCGGTGTGCTATTAAAATGGTAGTTTTGTTTCCCATGATTAGTGTATCAAGAGCCTCCTGCACCACCCTGCTTGACTCAGATTCGATTGATGAGCTTGCTTCATCCAATAACAATATAGGTGCGTTCTTCAAAACAACACGAGCAATGGCAATTCTTTGTTTCTGTCCTTGAGTCAGATCAACCCCCCCTCATTCCAACATGTGTATCATAACCATGAGGCAAGCTGCTGATGAAATGATGAGCGTTAGCTATTCTTGCTGCCTCTTTCATCTCAGCTTCACTAGCATTATGCCTTGCGTACATTAGGTTTTCCCTTATCGTACCAGTTGAGAAGATTATAGGTTCCTGCTGAACTAGACCCATATGGTTCCTCAACCACCTCAAGTTATAGGATTTTAAATCTCTCCCATCTAATAATACCTGACCAGCAACTGGATCATAGAACCTTTCTATCAGAGAGATTATGGTGCTCTTCCCGGACCCTGAAACACCCACTACAGCCACAGTTTGACCTCCATTGACTTTCAGACTGAAATTGCTCAGCACTAGCACTTCAGGACGAGTTGGATACGAAAAATCAACATTTTTTAGCCCGATGCTTCCATAAACATTGGGAGGTTTCAGGGCTGAGTTATCATCTGGGTCAATCTTAGGAACACGGTCGATGATTTCAAATACCGAAGTAAGAGATTTTCTTCTTTTCAGGATATATGGAGCCAAGCCAAAAGGCTCAACAAGCGCAAATGTTGCAAAAGAGAACACCATGTACTCCTTTAGAGCGGTAGTCAGACTCATGTACTCATTCTTTACCAAAACGGCAGTATACCAGAGGAGGATAGCATTGCAAGCAAAAAGAAGAAACTGTGAAAATCCAAATGCAAAACCGATTGCCATTCCATGGAAGAAGCTTTTCTTGAATATATTTCTTAGCTGCAACCTATAGAGCTCCATTACCTCGTTACCAGCACAAAATGCTACAACCGTGTAAATATTTCTAACTGCATCCTCAAGAACCAAAGATGCCTTCCGATGCATCTCTTGAATTCCCTTTGAAAATCCAGCGAGCCACAATTTCTGGAAGAATTAAAGATAAGACGAAATTACTATTTGACCACAACGTGATGAAAATATTATCAGCTATAAATGTTGGCAAAGTATTATAAACATAGTAAATTAATTATACTAGATATAAACGAAGATGTTGCTTGGAAGATGCAATACCATATCTACAAGCTAACAAGAGTAAGCAGTAATTATTATTATGAGAAAAAGGAACAATTTAGACTTCTAAAAAACGGTACTGATATAGATTGCCAAACTTCATGCTGAAGCGTAAAATTAAATGCTGACACTGAAAATGATTTGTCTTTCAAGGTTATGCAAGAGAGACAAGTTAAAGAAACTCACAAAGAGAGTATTCATCTAAAACTAAACCAGAAAACTGAATTACAAAAAAATCATGTAATGCCACATTTGATAACTAGGAAACAATCTAGCATGAATGGTTTATAATATGGTCAACAATTTGCACAATCATACTATGCTTAACCTTTTCTTTTCAAATGTTGTACGAAACAAAACAATCAAAGTATTGGATTTATCATATTAAGGGACATTGACAAGAGAAACTAAGAGCATAGACTATATCATGAAATACACAAATCTTGCCTAGATATCAACCTGAGCAACAGCAGAAACCATAAGAACAGGAAGAGTAGCTAATGCCACAAGGGCCAACCGCCATTCCAAAAGCATCCCAATGAAAAACAGCAACCAGGACGGCGGAAAAATCTTGTATGAATATGGAGAGTCTATTGCTAAAAGCAGCCCTCACAAATGTGGCATCATTTGCCAAGCGCATGGACAGGTTGTCAGCACTGTTATCTTCTTCATCAAACCAGCCAACTTCATTTCGAAGCATTGCTGTGGAACCAGGAACTTTTTAGAATTATAGCAAAGTCCATAAAATGCAAGGACAATTAGAAAGAGATGAAATCAAAAGAAAAAACCATTAGTAAATCCCTCCACAAGAGTGGGTACTAATTTATGGCATCAGAAGTATTTACCCGAAAACATCATTCTCCGGACACGTTCAGTCATTTTTTCCCCCATAATGCCAAAATAGAAATGCTGCAAAAAGTTGGCAACAACCGTCACAATGCCCATGCAGGCAATGATTAGGCACCACTTGTCTACTTCTTGGCGCAAGTGATATTTTTCATCAGTCCGATAATATGCTGTTACTATCAGGGCAATAACATAAGCAAGCAGAGGATTAAGAGAACCAAATATTGCAGCACCAGTACTTCCTAAAACAGCATAAAGCCACTCAGCAAGGCTAAGCTTTACAAGCCTCCAAAAGCGATGGTGCTTCACGGTGCCGAGAATCCCTTGCATCTTTTTGTTTTAATGGGCATATCATCATACTCACAAAGTGGCCGACTAAAAGTTTGTGAATGAGAGCGCTCATTCTTGGGATCAGATATCAACAGTGGTGACACAGGGGATTCAGGATTAGAAGCATTAGATGTTGGCCGATGCGCAGACTGAACATCAATCTTGGGTAACTCTGGAAGCCTCATCTCAAAACTATCTTGCCTTTTAATTGAAGGTTCCTTATCTGTTACATCTAATGGCAAGCCATTTTCAGGTATTTGCTCTGATGGGGAGCTTCGAACTCGAGGGGATTCTTGAGAGTTAAATGCACCATCTGGTGGGCAGAACGCATGTAGAGCAGATACTCTCTGAAGTGACGGTGATTTCATCATTTTAGGAGACGATGGTTCTTGGACACTGTGACCTGCTGAAGAATCCTTTTCAATTTGGAAAGCAGAAGTCTCCTTATAATTCCGGATGGGCATCCTGCTCCAACATATTGATGATGGAAGAAAATTACTTTTAAGTAGTGGAAAGCAACATATATATTGTTTTCAATAATAATGCTGTAGTAAATATATAGCTACAATAACAGACAGGAGCCTAATGATATTGTTTTTTAATTTAAACAAAAGAACTATCAGTTACACATCCTACAAAAGAATGAATTTTCTTTCTTCTCTACCTTCGTGGGAGTTTTGCAGCTTCCTCGCATTTAAGAAGCTCTGCGTAAAGGCCATCCAAGTTTATTAATTCATCATGTGTACCCATTTCAACAAGCTGGCCCTCTTCCATTACAGCAATATAATCAGCATTCCTGATCAAACTAAGTCGTCTACGTAATTATTATGGTTGATCTGCCTAACATGAGGAGATCAAGGGCCTCCTGAACAAAATTTTCAGCCTCAAAATCAAGACCTCCTGTAACCTCATCAAGAAGAAGTATAGATGGATTTGACAGAACAGCCCGAGCAATAGAAAGTTTTATTTTTTGTTCTTCTGTCAAGGAGAGGCCAGCCCTGCCCACCTGCAATGAGCATAAATTTGGATAAAAATTTAAAGAAAAAAAAATAAAGAAATGATGAGCAAGTGATATCTGCAGGACCACTGAACACAAAATCACATGTTCGGTCTAGTCAAGCGAACATACCTGAGTCTCGTATCCTTTATCCAGTGAGCTGATAAATGTATGTGCATGTGCTGTCTTTGCAGCTTCTTCAATCTGATCCAAGGAAGCATCCCGTCCATAAGCAATGTTGTCTCTTATAGTCAAACTCAGCAAAGCAGGTTCCTGCGTGACTAAACCAATTTGGCTTCTTAGCCACTCCAGCTTTAGATTTTTTATGTTTTCACCATCCAATAGAACTTCTCCTGCAAGAAAAAGGGAGTTAAAAAATTGACAAAATTCTGAAGAAAATCAAAGAGTATATCAGACATCATAGATAAAACAATAGTGTCACAATACCTAAGGTAGGATCATAAAATCGTTCCATAAGTGGAATGATGCTGCTTTTCCCAGAACCATTTCTACCCACAAGTGCAACAGCCTTTTTAGCAGGTACAGTAAGGTAAAATCCACTTAAAATAGGAATTTCAGGGCGGGAGAGATAGCTAAAATATACATTTCGAAACTCAATGTTTCCTTGTACGGAGGCGAGGGTGGTTCCCTCGTGATTAACACTGGAGGATGACCGACTTATCATCTCAAAAAGTCTGTATGCAGCAATTCTCCCTTGCTCAAAAGAATAAAAGTTTGTTGCTGCCTGATTCAAGCCACTTGTAAAAGAACAAACAGCCTAAGAAACGCTGACGAACATGATAAGAACAAGGATATAAAGGGGGCACACGCCGTCTAAACTTTTCTTGATTTTGGTTTTTGACCTTGAACTAAAAAATGCAAAGTTCTTGACTCTAAACTTTTCTAGAGTATTAATGTTGCCCCTTCCATCTATTTCTGCTGTTAAATTTTGACAGAATGAGACCACATAACTCTCACATGACCAAACTCGGGGGAATTTTGGGAAAAACATGTTCTGACCTTAAAAAGAAAAACACAGATAGGAAAGATGTGAAAAAATAGAAGGGAAAGGCAAAAATTGCTATGCATGTGGAAGACTGGGGTTTTTTTTTATCCCATTGGCGCTTAAAAGGTCAAAACCTATTTTTTTTTTCAAAATGCCCCCAAAGTTTGGTCATATGGTCATATTCCGTCCAGATATAACAGCGAAATTGGATGGAAAGGGCAACATTAATACTTCAGAAAAGTTCAGGGTCAAGGACTTTGCATTTTTAGTTACGGGTCAAAAACCAAAATCGAGAAAAGTTCGGGGCGTGGGCACCTTTTACCCCTAAGAACAATTCAAGAACTAGTTAATACAAAGAAATGCTTACAGGCCACTTAAGATTACAGCGAAAAGAGCTGTTATAATTTCACCGCCATGAGCTTTTTTATGTGTAACTAGGAACCTTCCCACCCACAATTGTAAGGCACAAGAACAAATTGCAAGCCCATATGTAAAACCAAGTCCAAGACCTTGAACAAGACTTATCAATATACCATATCGGAGTGTAGCTTGTAGAGAAGTTGCATAGGAATATTTAGCCAAAGTTTCATTTGTAAATGCATACAAGGTTCTGGCATAGGAGACTGCCTGCATATATGAGCACAGATAGGTTTACATTCACCAATCAAGAAATCACAATTGAAAGGTAAAATACTCCTGTCTTCTGGCAGGACAAACAATTGATACATTACCAATAAACTCCTAAAATATATGTACCTCATGTATTCATGAATATTTGAGATTAGATTCTAGATGTTTTTCTCAATCCATTTACTAAGTCCTTGCTTTCAAATAAAAATGCTTAAGAAGATGGACACTGCACTATTGCAGACCCTAACAGATACTGGACACAATCATGGGCTGAAGCACTGAGTTACAAATAAACTTTGAAAACCAGTAGCCCATGAGTTAGTAATTGTAAACCAATAAACAGATGGGAAAAAAACGTTGAACAGTTATCATTCACCAGTTTGCAACATTCTTTTCCTGCATCACATGAGACTTCTACTGAACATTGATATGATACTTGACATGTTGACATAAATGGAAAGATTTGGAAATAAAAGAAAACACTACCTGTTCGGCAATACTTGCTGCTTCTGCATATGCATCTTGGATGTTTTCGGCAAGCCTATGAAGAAATATATTAGATATTCCTCCAGCAGCAACAATGAATGGGCCAGTACCTAAAGTTATAAGGGCAATCTGCCAACAGTTGACAAATCCAATAACAAGACCACTGAAGAAGGTTGCCATGTTATGAATATAATTTCCAACCTGTCATAGCCCAAACATCAAAGAGTCATGGCATTATTCATTAAGAAATTCTAGATTTGAGCCATATGGCATTCATTGAGAAATTCTAATAGGAAGCATAACATGGAACATACTTTTTCACTAAGTGCAGATTGAATAAGCAACACGTCACTCAATACTTGGCTGACAATATCCCCATTGTTTCCATAAGTATCAAAAAAACTCATGTCTTGGTTAAGTAACACATGAACATATTTGGACCTAATCACAGCAGTCTGCCTTTCTCCTGTAAGAATCCAACATGATACCTCTGTTGCAGAAAACAAAGTTAGATTAGTCACGGTTGGAGAGAAATTACATACTCTCTCATACCAACAGAAACCAGAAATATCAAAACAAAGATTGATCTTACCAATCCAACCAGCAACAAAAACCCCAGCAGCAATGTAAACAATAGTTAAAGCAAGCTGCAAAAAATGCCAAAATGGAGCTAATTGGTAAGTAGTTCAGGCATACCAGGAATATAGCTGCCTAGCAGTTAGCAATCAACTTGAACATCAGAGCACTCAGAGTTTCCGAGAGCATTTGTGGTGATGAAGTTGATACCAAAAGGAAATGTAACAATAAACACTCGATATAACTTCAGCAATACACAAGTCCATATGCAGATACAAATAGAAATTCAATGCAGGCTCCTTGGTACATAGTTACTGTTTGGTAAAAGATATTTGAAATGTCTTAAGCCTATACAAATCCATCTACTGAAAACAAATCGCAAAAACATATCTGAAATATAAAAGTAACACTACCAACCCTAAAACGATGCAGCAAGAAGCTAGCTTGAGAAGAATTAACTTTTAGAAAGTCTTCGTCCTTTAA
Organism: Vinca minor; assembly: GCA_026122235.1. NCBI lineage: Eukaryota > Viridiplantae > Streptophyta > Magnoliopsida > Gentianales > Apocynaceae > Vinca > Vinca minor. The sequence goes on from JAOCZM010000271.1 coordinate 399,564, forward strand.
GATGTTCGTCCTAGTTTCACATCAAAAACATGCTCACTTTCTTAAGAAAAACCTTGTATCAATGAGATGTCCACTTGCATGTTCCATATCACGGAGTGTATAACTGCCATGTGAACCATGCACACACAATCAACCAACATCTGCACCATAGATTCCATAGCTTGTTCTGGCAACAATTTCTTCATAAGGAAAGATATTGCGGAAATGGAATTATTAGCAAGCCTCTTTAGCATTAGTTTGATTGCTCCATATGCAAGAAATTTGAAGCAAAGACACCCTATGGCCATAGATTCTATAAACTCTTCAAGTACATCTGCATGCATTCCAGAATTACCTCTTCGGATGTTGCACCTAAATATTCATTGATCGCTGGAAATCTTTTCCATTTTTTCTTCTTCTTTTTCTCTAAGTTTTTTTTTTTTTTTTTGCTAATTTAGGAATCTCCTACCCTTAGATATTCATTTACCAAAAAAAAGGACTTACTTTTTATGTTTTCATGCTACTATTCATGGAATTTGACGCAAAACAAATAAGCACAGAAGAGCTAGGGATACCACATAGAAGAAAATTAAAATACTACTACATGATTCAGAATTGGAAATGTATATCAAAAAGATGGTTAAGCAAATATGAACACTAATTCGAATTGATCCACTGATAAATTTCATCTGAGAAAGGTTAACTCATTAAAACTCCTATTTTCCCCTTCTTTTCAGCTTAATATGAAATTTTTCACCACAAATTAAATTAATCCCGTCAGAAGTACTCCGATATTTTTTTACCTGTTTAAATTGTTACTTTTCCGGGACACATTAATGTTAGTAGTCTTACAATGTTCTCAAGTTTCATTGCAACCAAGCTGTTAACTAAGACATTCATACAATTCCATTAATAGCAAAACAATTACCGAAATCAATTCGACGGCCCACTTCGTATTCACCCATTAATTTGAAAATACATTAGCAGGCTTCATTCTAGAAAGCATTTTAAGAACTAATAAACTTAAAAAAGGAAACTATGCTTTAATATACTAGAACACACATTTAACCTAAACTAGATTGCAAAATTCCCTTTGCTAAACTACTTCTGAGCTAAAAAAAAAAATCACAACAGAGTAAAATAAGATTCATAAAAAGTGAAGTAAAACACATTCCGAGCTAACATAGAAGCCAGTTGCTCTTGAAAACAGTAAAATCAATTGAAATGCCGCCTAGAGGTGGAGAATTGAAGAACAGTACCTCAGTGAACCTTTCAAATAACCGTTCAGGCGATTCGGAGCTAAGGCTGAGTAATTGAACTATCTTAGCAAAGTAATGCAAGTAAACCACAAGCGCAGTTCCATGAGCAGCTGCCGCAACCGATCCAACTACCATAAGAACCCAATCGAGCCTGTCCGCACAAGCAAACAGCCTCGAGAAAGGCACGGCAGCCGGAGGCGGCTCGATCTCTTCCGTTTCCACATCGATCTCCTCCTCCATCTCTACCTGCGCTGCCTCACCACTAGTATCCATATACGGTGACGGAGACTCCGGCGGCTCTGAAACCTCCGACACCGGCGTCAACGGCTGTATATGTGGTGGTGACCACCCAAACAATCCCCTAGATATCATCATCTTTCACAAAATTAACTGCTACTACTAATTCTCAGTCACTACGGTACCAAAAACCACTGTTTAAAAACCCTAGAACATGGAGAAATTGATGAATTTTCATAATTTCTTCGTTTTTAAGGTGAAATTTTTTAGCGGAATTTTGGATTTATGCTATGAAATGAGAGTGAATAAATGAGCCGTTTCGTGGACGAGGCGAGGTGAGTTTAGCTGGGTTGACTCAGTCAAAAGATGGCGGAAAGAGAGGGAGAGAGTGGTTTGACTTGGAGACGAAGAAGATTACGTTTCTTGTATTAGTGCGTGCTGATTATTGATTCGGTTTATTGTAGTTTAGTACTCTTAAGTTACGGATAGTTGTATTTTACTTCTCTTTATAAAAAACAATCTCTATAAATCTTACAATCAATTGTTATTAATTAATAGTTTAGGAAGCAAACATACGTTAAATAACTAGTTTTATCACTCATTTAATGTTTATTCATGTCGATAGTTATGAAGGTTGACGGACATGAAATAAATGTTTCTAATCGTTAACTGTGCTTGACAAAATATTCTTCATAAATTTTTGACATTTCACATAAATTGTGATATCAATAACTCTCAATATGTCTAATCGTTATCTTATCGTGGATGAATATTAAGTGTGACCAGACTAAACGTCTTAAGGAGGAGTATTAAAATACATTTCGTTTCCCCTCAATGCCCTCATGCTATAAAAAAGGGAATTTTTGGATACAAAAAATGGACTATTAAAATAAAAAAGAATTTTTTTTTCCAGAGTTTTTGGAGACAAACCAGGATGGCAGGAGAGTGGAATCATTGTTAGAGGTTGGCTACAATGGACGTGCCAGAGCATTTTCTGTGTTAAACTTTTACATGCTGCTTTTTGGCTTTTTGTTTATTATTTCGTTTAAGAGGTCAACAAGGTATTTTCACATATTCAAGAATAATGGAGTTTCTTATTGGCAAATTGGCTATACGGGTCCAAAAACAATTTGACTTTAGTGATTTTTATCTAAAATCTATTTTTTTACAAAATTAGGTATCAAAACGATTTATGTTTGGTGTGGTAGGTCCTTCCATCCAAAATTCCGTCAGTCAACCGTTTACTTAAAATTTAAATTTGGTCAAACAAAAAGTAATAGGGGTATTTTTAAAATTTTACAATACCTCCCCTATCCGAACCCCACCCCTACCCTGCCCTACCCCTTTTTCATCTCCCTCAGCCATCTCCGCCGGTTGAACTCCGGCGACCTGTCGTCGCCGCTTCCACTGCCGAATTCACTTGCATCCATATTTTATGGTTCTGTGGCATCCAAATTCACAGCAGGTGAGCCCCATTCGGCATCTCCGCCGGTTGAACTCCGGCGACCTGCCGTCGCACTTCCACCGCCGAATTCACTTGCATCCATATTTTTATGGATCTGTGGCATCCAAATTCACAGCAGGTGAGCCCCATCAGGGATAAGGAATGGTCATCAAATCTCAACAAAGCAAAAGAACCATCATTAAAATTGAAGTACCATCAGAATTCAAGAATGCATAATTTGGGAAAGAAGAAAAATTCGAAAAATGCTTCCAAAATATACATTCAAGATCAAATTATAACTCCAACCAAGAACAACCAAAAGTAGCAATTCCAAGTCAAATTTCACTAGAGTTCAAAAAACCCCATTTTAGAGATAGGATGCCCCATTAAGAATTAAAGAAAAAAAATTGATTATTTGGTTGATGAACTCTGGGTAGGATGGTGAAAATGATTGGGGGGGGGGGGAGAAGGGTATGGGTACGGGTACGGGTTTCTGTGAGGAAGAAGGAGATGTGTGGTTGGGGTGGGGATAAGCCTGCGGGGGTGGGGTTGCTAAGCCAGATTTTTTTTTCTCCAGAAGAAGAAGAAGAAAGGTGGGGAGAGGGGTTGCGGTGCCGTGGTAAGTCGGGTGCTGGGGTGGGAGGGAATTTTTTAATATGATGTACCAAAAATACCCCTATTACTTTTTGTTTGACCAAATTCAAATTTTAAGTAAACGGTTGGTGACGAAATTCTGGATGGAAGGACCTACCACACAAAACATAAATTGTTTTGATATCTAGTTTTGTAAAAAAATAGATTTTGGACAAAAATCACCAAAGTAAAATTGTTTTTGGACCTGTAGAGCCAATTTGCCTTTCTTATTTCCCATAACAATTCCTCAAAGACCAAAAAGAGCAGAAAATGGTGGAGAACATAAAAATATTTATTATGGAAGGAAATAAGTATTAAACTCGAGCAAGGAAGAATTTAGATGTGAATTTAGAGGGGCCAAATCATATATAATTTCTATTTTGAGATATTATAATTTTGAAATTTTAGATGAGATCAAAACAAAATTCGATATAGTAGTATAGAGGTATATTAAAATATATATATATATATATATATATATATGTATGTATTGTGGCACCATATTGGTTTGAAAATTCTAAGAGAGTTATACGGGAACTCGAGAACTATTATTTCAAGTCGGAAGAAAAAGCTATGACATGGTGTGAGCCCATGGTGTTTGAGAGGAAAAATTTTATAGGCTACTAAGTTTATAAGTTACATCCAAACCAAAGAGTGCAGTACATGTAGAAAAGAGAATTGAAGAGAATTGATATAAGTTCAATTCTCTTTTCTACGTGTACTGTATTGATTGGCTTTGATTTAATTTTAAACTTAGTAACCTACCAAGATAAAACTACTCGTTTGAGAGTAGCATCCCCCATGACTTTGTTCATCTATCTGTTTAAAGTAAAAGGCATTTATTAAAAAGTCATTTTGATGAGAAAAGTTCTTCCTCCCACATATGAAGTACAAAGTTCATATACAGAAATATGCAGGAAAATTTGCGTCCTGGGTCCAAAAACAATTTACTTTTTTGAAGAATGGTCCAAAAATTATGTTTTTACTAGATATCATCCAAAAACAATTTATAGTTGGTGTACTTCATCCTTCCGTCAAAAAAAGACTCAGTCAACTGTCAAATTCAAGTTTAAGGTCAGTCAACTTTTAAAATAACAGGGGCATTTTAGGTACTTTTGTTTATACCTATTTCTAAGGACCCGACCCGACCCGACCCGAACCAGGGTATTCTTGACTAATCACCATACTCTTCATTCCATAGCCACCGTCCCCGGCGGAATCCCCAAATAATTTATTTTCCTTCCTTTTTTATTATATACTTTGAAGAAGTAGAGAATGGGATGCACGGCGTCGAAATTAGACAATGAGGACACTGTCAGGAGGTGTAAGGAGCGACGTCGTTTAATCAAAGATGCCGTCTTTGCCCGTCACCACTTAGCCGCAGCTCACTCCGACTACTGCCGCTCTCTTCGTTTGACCGGCTCCGCCCTCGCCACATCCGCCGGCGAACCTCTCTTCGTCTTCGATCATACTCCGGCAGTCTTCCTCAGCACTCCTTCCTTCACTACCAAACCTCATCCTCCGCCGCCTCGAGAAGTTCCTTCTCCATCGCCACCACCGCCATATTCGCCTTCAATTTCCTCTTCGAAAATGCCTCATGTACTATCGGCTCCTTCCAATCAACGCCGGAAAAAGCCTATTAAGCCAATTAAATTGCCTCGCATTATATCTGATTCCAGCTTCTCTTCATCTCCGCCTAAGTAAGGTTTCGGCGGCGGACATGGCCATGGCACCCCACATCCACGTTTCTTCTTCCTCCACGCACCACAGAACCACCGCACCCCACCCCACATTTCTTCTTCCTCCACACACCACCACACCACCGCACCCCACATGCACATTTTTTCTTCCTCCACGCACCACCGCACCCCACCCCCACATTATATCAAAATTTTCAAATTGAATGAGGGTGAGAACTAATTATCAAATTTGGAATCATAAACTTGGGATGACGTTGGTGATTAGCAGGGAAATGGTGTGGTGGTGAACGGAGGAAGATGATGTTGAAGGCAGTGAAGAAATGGGTATTACCCTGGTTCGGGTCGGGTAAAAAATGATGGATCGGGTTCTTAGAAATGGGTATAAACAAAAGTACCTAAAATGCCCCTCTTGCTTTAAAAGTTGACTGACCTTAAATTTGAATTTGACAGTTGATTTGAGTCTTTTTTTGACGGAAGGATGAAGTACACCAACTATAAATTGTTTTTGGATGGTATCTGGTAAAAATATAGTTTTTGGACCATTCTTCAAAAAAGTAAATTGTTTTTTGGACCCAAGACGCAAATTTTCCAAATATGCACCAGGTCATAATATATTGGATTTAAACTCCTTTTAAGAATTGTTGTTTCTTCCATACAAATTCGATTTTGAAAATCCTATCAATTTGAGATAAATTCTTACATGGGGGTGGCGTGAGAGACATTAGTGCTACACTGAAGCATCAGCGCTATTAACTAACATAAAGTGGATTTTCTTTTTCTTGCAAGTATTGCAAAAATCCTAGTGTAGGTACGTGAGAGGCATTAGTGCTACACTGTATCACCAACTCTTCTCGGGCAGCCCTTAGTGCTACTAAAGCATTTGCGCTGGTGGCATAAAGGGAGCTCTACTGGTAAATATTGAAGCTTTTCCGACTATACCCTCAGCCTGATATGGCTGGCGCTATTGCCAGAGCAATATATCTATCCAGCCAAAGCAATTTGGGTTGGAATTAGTGCTTGGTAACTAAATAATTATGCAGAAAAATATAAAAATTTGCCTGGTGCAAGGTACTACTTAGATTGAAAGACGCTCTAATTAGCATTCAAAATTATAAGTTCAAGAAACTAGTATTGCAGGTAAACACAACTAACAAAATTGACAAGGTTCGGATAAAGTAGCTTCGGTTCTAAAAAATAGTGACAACAGAGTTTCACTTAGATGATTCCAATCTTGTTCGCAACGTCCAAAGCATCATAGTCGGGAGTCAATCTCACGTACGCTTTCTTGGTTCCATCAGGCCTGTGTTAACAAGAAACCAAATGGTTAATCAAAGTTGACGAAAGCATTCTTCAGACTAGTCTAATGCAGCATCATTGAAAATGCAGGACACGCAAGAGTATAAAATCTGATGATCAATGGTAGGCAAAGACATTGTTTGGTCTAACTTGGGACAGAATTCTACGAGCAAGATTGAGGAACAGAAACAATGTATTACACAGAAATTTGGATTTATAGATGTGGGGGTAAAGACACAATACAAAGCAGCTAAAAATGTGTGACAGCCATGTAATTTCCATACCTGATCAAAGTGTTGACTTTCTTGGTCTGAATGTCATACATCTTCTTCACTGCATCCTTGATCTTCTTCTTATCGGCACGGATGTCAACAATGAAAACAAGGGTGTTGTTATCCTCGATTTTCTTCATTGCAGACTCAGTAGTAAGAGGATACTTCAGAATCTGGTAATGATCCAATTTGTTTCTTGGAGGAGCACTGATGCGAGGATACTTGGGGTTCCTGTCCAACTTCAATGTCCTGGGGCGGTGGAAGGTAACTTTGGTGCGGATCTTCTTTGCCGCTTTCTTGAACGTAGCACCTGACTTCACAGCCTTTGCAACCTTTGTGGCCTGAGCCTTTGAATCGGCCTTCTTCCCATCACCTACATAGACAAAATTGATGAACAATCACATAAAATGGTGAATGTTACAGAACAGAGAGAAAAAAGGCAGAAATTGATAAATAGAACTAGTATGCCTTCAAACTTAAGAAGGCCTTTTATGTTTAACTATCTCAGCACAAATCTACTATCTGTGCTCTTAAGAAATGTAGAGTAACAGACAGAAATGAGGGGAACTGCTTAAAAAGCTAACTCATGTATACTGCAGTAAACTAAAACACCATATATATGACTCTCATTCACATAGGCCAACAAACTAATGCATCCACATACATCGGTGAATAGAGATCAAATAGCTTCTTGTCACCAGAAAGGGAAAAAAATTGGTGCACTTGGAATGATGAAATTAAACAAGGGATTCATTGGTTTAACTATGATATTAGCTATTGAGATCTGGTACCACTAGTCCAATACAAAATTTTACACAAAACACCTAATATTCCCACATTCTTACAGATTTTAAAGAAATAAGCAAGACAATCCCAAATAAAGTGAAATTAGCAACTAACGGGGGGAAACTGTGACAGGTACTTTCTTTCCCTACAATCAGCCTACACTGGTAGCCAAATAATACCTGCACCAAATTAGTTCCTTTAAACTCAATTCCAATTTCTCCACTTCCATGTTTCCCCCACCTCACCCCACCCCCCCACTCCACTCCACTTTCTTTAAATTACATGTCCGAATCAAGTTCAAGTTTTAGCAAAATCATTCAACTCGAATCAGATGAGATATAAAAATTGAGCTTCATTGCTTTAGATAATCAAACTAAAGAGCACAGCCCCTTTTAAAACCCTCACAGGCAGAAGTACATATACTATAATAACACAAAAACAATATAAAACTCATGTATCTTCTGAAACAACTGATACATTGGGACATTCCCCGACCCTGCTGATGCGGGAACCTTATGGACTGTGTACGACATTTTTTTAATATTTTGTAAACCTCAACTGAGTTATCAGAGAAATGCTACATATTTTTTTAACAAAATGTTGACACTTGAATACTCAAATAAACTTAAAACTCTAATCTTTCTGAAATTAAACCTAAAATCGAAGAGATTCAACGGAAGTAAACAAGGAACTTCAACAGAAACATATTAAACTATAAATTCCATCCGACAACAAAAGCAAATTACAATAAAATGATCAAAAAAATTTACCTTTAGGAGGAGCCATTGCCGATTTACTGAAACAAAATTACTTTACCTAATAAAAAAACAAAAATTGAAAGAGTTTCAGAACAGAATTTCTCTAACACTCAATGATTTATACATACATAATAAAGATAGGAAAAATCAGAAAGAATCGAAAGCTAATTAGATTACAGAAGGATCCGGCAAGAGAAGGAAGGAAGAAACCTTGAGGGCAAATTCGGGAGAGAACTTCTGCTTTCCCTACAATGTCTGCGGTTAGGGTTTATGAAGGCAGGTATATAATAAGATATAGAATTGGGTTGGGCTTCAGAGTATCATCTTAAGCCCAAACGGCGGGACTTGAATGGGCTAAATGAGATTATTCGGCCCAATTATTATATTGACCCGTCCAACAGATGCACTTTGCTCGAAGCGCCTATTGGATTCTGGTGGGGGTCTTCATGGGCAAATTATCGTCTTACCCAATTTGTGTACATATATATACGTATCCCACCACTTTCGAAGCTTACAGCGTGGATAGAGAAAATATTTTTTTTTACGGTTTTCACTATTTTTTTTAGGTTATAAATTTCTTAATTAAAAAAATTGACACGTGTCAATTTTTGAGTAAGTAAGTACACAAGTTGGATACAAACGATTCTTAGCCGTCTTCATGAGGGTCGTAGGAGAGTCATTATAGTTATATACTCGACCCATACTAGTATGTCGAGTAAAAGATATGAACAATGAGGTGGTGTGTCGTGATGGTTGTTCAACTTTTTCATTAACCATGAGGTTAAGAGTAGAGATGACAATTCATCCGCACGGGGCGGGGCGTGAAATAAGTTATCCTGTCGGGGACTGGGAGAAGTATGTCCTTGTCTTAAGAAGTAAGGATTTTTATATTATTGCAAATAAAGCCTAGGTGATATTTTTATATTAGCTTTAAATAAAGACCGACCCCAATATTTTGTAACTAAGATTTGATTGTTGTTGTTGGTAATTTTAAATAAAAAGAAAAAATTCCATAAAATTTAAAAGGGCTTGATAATCCCCGTTACCAATTTAGATGGGAATGGGAATCACATTTGTCCCGGCCGGAGCCAAAATGAGAATGAGAGCCCAAGCCGGGTCGAGTTTCATGGTTCTCGTCCTGTTTTTTAGGCTTTCTCTTTCAGTGTAAAATATAATTTCTCAAATAAAAGTGCCAATCAAAATGAGTAGTTTTAGATGCAAAAATAAGTTACAATAATAATAAGTTACTCATAGATCAAGATAAAACTCTTTTAACCGTTTTCTAAATGCCAATAGAGAATCCACAAGAAAACTAAAGCAAATATCTACAATTGCATTAACAAGCTACTCATTAACCCCATTGCTAATAATGTACAAGATATATATTACAACTTTGATAAATAAAAAACAATAATAAATGAGAAAAACTAGTTCCTCCAAGTTAAAAAGCAAGAATCCATGATCATTGGTAATCATACAAACTTGATTTCAATGTTACATCTCCAATCAACTTAAGCAGCAGTTTCTCAAACCTTTTTGCCGGTGTTCCAGGTTTGAGAATGTCGATATTACCCCATCGCGAGCAAGAATTCCGTCCAAACCATGTCTTACCTAAGCACCAGGCGCCCGGTGCAATCATACCTCTACCCTTATTAAGTAAAACTGAATCAATCAAGTCCAGAACCGGATCATTAACGCAAAAGTTTCCAGCAAAAGCAGCTCCACTCTCCAGCATTCTATTGAAATCCAAAGGCATCTCCTGATGGCCATCAATGAATCGTAAATTTGAGTTGATGACGGTATCAGAAATTTTTTTTGAATTGTAAGCAAGGGTCTGGAAGTAGGCTTTATGAGAAAATCTAGTGTTTGAGAAGTATAATAGAAGTGTTCGCGGTAAATTTTCCCATCCAAGGATGAAAAATTCAACGAAGTTGCGATTGAGAATTACATGTGGAGAACCTGAAAAATCAATCTAAGTTTATTGAGCATATTGACATATATACATGATTGACTTGTGAATAAAGATAAGAAAGAAAAGGGTTTCTTAAAACAGCGGTAAAAAAAGTCAAAAGCCAACGAATCATATAGATGATACTCAAATCTTATGTAGCTGAGACGAGAAATAAATAGGAAAAAATGCCTCAAATTTACACTTGTAAAAGCAGTGTGTATTTTCATAATAATCTTCAATACGAAGTTAGTTATCCATGTTACTCATAATGTTCGATATTAAAGTGGTCTTACTGACATCAGGAAGAAGACAGTAGAAAAAATCGTAGATAAATTCGACAAGTAATTTACCTGTTAGAAATCTAAAGCTATCAGGGAAGTGTGCGCTTCTTGTCACCCGTGAACATTTTGCCAGAAGATTGAAGATAAATACGAGAATCGACAATAATCTCTCGTAATCTGTTGATGTCTAGTAAACAGGAGAGAAACACATATTCGAGTATCATAATATGATTTTCAAATCTCATTTTAGAAAAAAAATTACAGAAAGTTGGAAGGGGCAAGCTTACTCCTTCATGCTAGAGTTAGTACTCTCATGCTCGATGAAATTTATGTTCCTCGGTAAAAAGGACAGGATATGGAGAAAATTTGCAAACAAGTTATAATATATATATATATATATATATATATATATATATATATATATATATATATATATATATATATATATATATATGTATATGAGATACATTAACAACCATACTTCCAACAATAAATTATACTCAATATGGATTGCAAGGTCTGTTACTAAGGAGGTGTGTATTACTCGTCAAGAAAGGCTAGTGCAGTTGTTGCGGCGCTTCCGACTTGGAACAAAATTAGAGCATTGCAGTTATGGTACATAGTTACAGAGGGAAAAAAAATTAGAAAATTGCAGTTTCTCGAGTTGGTTATGGAGCTGACAGGGTTTTTGTCAGCACGGGCAACCTCTGCTGGTCATTTTCTATCCAACCGTTTCAATAGCTGTTCAAGAACAACTATGGACTTATTACATGCTAACACAATCTCGACTGGTGATTTTCTATCCAACGGTTAAGTAATAATTCAGTAGGTATACAAGAGTGTGCTGACAAAGCCTTGACTGTTGATTTTCTATGTAACAGTTTCAATAGTTGTTCAGAAACAACTATGGATTTATTGTATGCTAACACAACTTGACTGTTGATTTTCTATGTAACAGTTTCAATAGTTGTTCGAAACAACTATGAATTTATTACATGCTAACACAATCTCGATTGTTAATGTTCCATCCTAACTGTTTCAATAACCGTTCAGGAACAACTATGGACTTATTGTGTGCTTATACAATCTCGACTGATAATTGTCTATCCAATGGTTAGGAAATAATTCAATACTTGTTCAGGAACAACCATGGACTTACTTTAACAGTTATCGACCTTAGTGTTGGATCAAACTGACCCAACCCAACTGAGACCGTGTAAGCACGTACTGTGAAAACAAATTGCCAATTTCTAAGCATCAAATTATATAGTCCCAAATAATGCACATTCTAAAAAAAAAAATCTCAAATTAGGAAAATCTAATTAATTTAAGACAAGTAACCTAAACCAAATAAATTTCAAAGAATTTAAAAAAAAAAAATTAAGCTGGAAAAATTACCATCTTGAGGAATAAGAGGATAATCAGAAGCATCAAGGTTAAGAAACCAATCCCAATCCAATTTCCACCTCAACAAAACAGAAGCACCAGGAAGAACCAAAGCTAAAACCGAAGACCCTTGTTGATTAACCGGGTTTGATTTCTTAATCACATTAACATTTCCAATTTCCACAAAAATGGGAACAGAACCCACCAAATTAGCAAGCTGGTCCCTCTCTTTATCCCCAGAAAACCCATCAAGATTTAATAAATAGTAGTTTCTTGGATGGTAAATTGATAAAAGTAGCCTAAAAATTCTTGTTGGGCCATCAAGATTGGACCCAGTTATGAAATATGCGATTTTAGGAGGTGGGGAAAAGGGAATTGTTGGGTTAGAGAAGGAAATGTGGGAGGGGGTGGTGGTGATGGGGATGAGGAAGAGGAAGAGAAGAGAGAGAAGGGAAAGAGGTAAGAGGAAGAAGAGAAATGTTTGTTTGAGAGTAGACATTAGAGGAGTTTTAAGGTTTTGGTTAGAGAGTTGGAATCCGAAAACAGGTCAGTCAGTGTAAGTAGAAATAAATGGAAGGTTGTTGGAACAGTTCAGTGTACGCGCGGGTGGCGCCGATTTTTTGCATTTTAAAATAATAATTAAATAATTTCTCCGAAGACATTGAATATTTTATACATGTGTTATATTCTTTTAAACATATGTTACGTCCTAATGCACAATTTTTATAAACTAACACTAAAAAACACAATTCATACTTGAACAATCTTATTCAATGGGCAAAATTATCATCAAATTGTATAGGAGGACTTAGATGGAAGTTTTTGGTTTGTCAATCCACCCGAACGGTACCATTTAGCGTAGAAGTATATTTTCTTTTTCCTTCAGTTTTTTTTTTAAGTTAGTAATCTTTGATTCTTTGCCAAATCATTAATGGCCAAAGTAACTGCCCTTCAAAATCTCGTACTACTTCAATAAAAAAAAAAAAAAAGTGTACCCAATGCAAGAGGCTCTCGTATCAGTAGGGTATGGGAAAGGTTCTGATGTACGCATTCTTACCCTTATTTGTCTAGGGAAGGTCTTGATGTACTACTTGCCTTAAAAAGGAACGGTACAATTTGAAAAATACAAGTTGCAAGGTAAAAATGGGCAGTAAGAGCATGGAGTGAGAAACAGCAAATCCAAATTGTCTAGGCAAATTGGCGCCTCAAGTCCAAAATCTATTTACGATTTTTACGAAAGGTCCAAAAACAATATTTTTACACTGTTTCATCCAAAAACAATTTACAATTGGTGGAGTTCATCCTTCCGTAAAAAATTGGGCTGGTCAAATGTCAATTTGAAATTTGAAGTTAGTCAAGTATCAAAATATGATGGGCATCTTCGGAATTTTATAATAAAACCCATTTCTCATAATCCAACACGCATCAAACCCGACCCGACCGACCATCATGACCCGCGACACCATTTCTTCTTCATCTCCCTCTTTTTCCCACCCTCCCCGACCATCACCACATAACACCGCCACCGCCGCCGCCGTCAACCACTTTCCTGGTCGCTTGGCCTACACCATCATAATTTGGAAATGCAGCAGCCCCTTGTGGATACACCATTATCTCACCTATTTTTAGAGTTTTCAGATACACTTAGTTAGATGAAGATATGAAAGCAGAAGTTATGGTTCCTTGATTTAATACAAAAGTACAGTGAGTAGTACTCCCTCCGTCCCAAATTATCTGTCCACATTTCCTTTTTAGTGTGTCCCAAATTATTTGTCCACTTTCTAAATAAATGGTTCATTAATGATACTTTTTCCAATTCTACCCTTTACATTAAATATTGGAGAGAGAAAATAAAGAGAGAAAAGGAGGTGAATTAAATTGGGAGTAACATTAAATAGGGTTATGTTTGACATTTTATCATATTTCACTCTAGAATTTGATGAAACCTTAATCCCCGTGCAAAATATAAAGTGGACAGATAATTTGGGACGGAGGGAGTAATACTTATTTTTACCAATCAATCATTCATTCATCATTATCTTTAATAACTCATAAATTAGACCCACCATTAAATATTTCCCCTTTTTTCATGCTCTCTTTCCCTTCCCCCCCTCCCCCCTTCTTTTCCTACTCTCATTCTCTTTCCCCGTCGTTACCCTCCTTCATTCTCTTTCTGCTCTTTCTTCTTCGTTGTCCCCCCAATTCTCTCTCTGCATTGCCCTTTCTATCTCTATACTCTGTTGTGGGGGATCACGCTGAAGAAGAAATTACCCAGAAACTAAATTCAAAATAAAAATTCCCATGATCTTATCATCAATTTCAGAATTTAAAAAAAAAAAATCCCCATATTTCGATTTCAATTTCTCCGCCTGCAATTACCCAGCCCTTGTTCTTCGTTCCCCGTTTTGAATGAATCCAAATAGTTTAGGACAAATCTGGGCTTTTTGATTTTTCCTGTATCAGAGCTAATTTATTGGTTTCTTGATTTTCCGGTGATGCCAATGCCGAACCCTAATTTGGTTCATAATGATTTATTGTAAAGATGGGTTCTTGCTGATTTCGGGGAAAATAAATTGGATTGGAGAAAGACCCAGATGCAGAGACCCATTAGAAGACGAGATTTCGGTTCAAATAATCTTGTTGTATGGATTAAAGATAATGATGAATGATTGATTGATTGGGTAAAATAAGTATTACTACTCATTTGAGGAACCAAATTTCTGCTTTCATATCTTCATCTAACCAAGTGTATTTGAAAACTCTAAAATAGGTGAGATAATGGTGTATCCACAAGGGCTGCTGCATTTCCAAATTATGATGGTGTAGGCCAGCCGGCCGGGAAGGTGGTGGACGGCGGCGACGGTGTTATGTTGTGATGGTCGGGGAGGGTGGGGAAAGGATGGAGATGAAGAAGAAATAGTGCAGCGGGTCATGATGGTTGGGTCGGGTCGGGTTGGGTTTGATGTGTGACGATCCAGATCCCTCTCGGGTTGGGTCATCGCGTGCCTCTCGGCACTGGTTCTAGAATAAAGCGAAATTTCCTTATTTATAATTACAGAATTACATACTGATACATTTCGAACATGGATTACAAGGGACAACTACTTTTCTAATCTGTTTATTTTCACCATCTCTATTTCATGGCTCCGTCTATATGACAAAGCATCCTGTTAGACTCCTGAAGTACTCTTATTCTTGCGCTTGATATTTACAACCCTTAATTTTCTGAAAAATTTAAAATATAAAACAATGAGCTTAAAAAGCCCAGTGAGTTCCCAGTGAAGTGGGTGTCTGTGATTTTAAACTTGTTTTGTAAAACATTTATTGTAATATTTAATGAACTTGTCCTTTTCTTTATTTCATTCCTTCTGGATAATGTAGTTTTGATATTTGAACAGAAGACCAGAAATCCATATATAGAAGTCCGTAGTCAATAACCAGCCGTACACCAGACATGGCCATGATTTTCAACCACATACCCTGTCATTTAACATGAAATCTTGGGAGCTGGGGTACCCGCCAGTTCAAGTTCACAAACTAATGTTCCGGAGCCAACCTCCTGACTCGGGATACATATAGTCTAAACCTTTTGACACCGAAGGTTCACAAAGGAGATCAGTCAGCCCAATGGTTTCCCTGCCCTTTCTGATTCCCAACAGGACTGGGATCCCGCTTAAAATGAACCGAACTATCGATGGTTTGTAAAGCAGTAGACTTTCTTTTCACTTTCTTCTTTCTTTTTCTGAAATTATTTAATGTTTCCTAACTCTCTGTTTTCATAGCAGTAGACTTTTTAGATTATTGTTGTTACTATCGTCTAGCTATGTGTTTTGCGTTAAAGAGCAGTAAGACTTTTGGGATTTGTATTAAAAAAATTCTGCCTGAAAAGTAGTATAGGTGCTAGTCTATTTTTGGTGAAATTTTTGTTGAAAATAACCATTATAACAGTTTCCTAAAAAAATATTCTACCGCTTTGAGATTTTCTATCATTACTGTAAATAATAAGCTGGTCAAGAATATGATAGAATATTTCAAAATAAATCCTACTGTTTTTCTTTAAACATCATGATAAAAAATTTAAGGAATTTAAACGTTCAGTCTCCAAATATTCTAAGGAAACTTAACAGTTAAATTCCTTAAATCAATATTCCTCTAAGTCTAGGTTCAAGGAAAAATTTAGATTTATATTCTTCTGGTCACCCGTCTTAACCGGACAAAAATCCGATTAGGTACGTCTCTACCAGTGGGGTAGGTCACGGGTGCTCTCGGGATTGTGTTTTCACAATCCTCGGGCACGCACAGTCTCAGAGAATATAATCTAATTCTTACATGAAGCCAATTAACCTACTTTGTTTTCACAGGATTATGACGACATATTCAAACAGGAATACCTGTCAATAACAGCCAAATCCACCGCCAGAGATTCCAAGTAGGCAGAGATTTATTATTTATTAAATAGAATTTTCTCTGGTATAGAGAACTTTTTGGGGGTATCAGAGAATCTCTCTTTACAGTTTAGCTATTCTTTAGATAGCTTTGGTGCAACTTTTTGCCTTGAGAGGAGCGTCCTATTTATAGGAGAAATCGGGGGCCTTTTTGTAATTAGTTATTTGCAGAAAAGGTCCTTTGTTTTCTTAATGTAATTTTTCTTTCCCATTTGGGAAATATTTGGATATTTAGACCCTTCTACTTTGTAATTTGTTATTTCTTTACTTTATTACTTTTAAAGTAGATACTAACTAATTTGTACTTGCTTAAAATTTTAATTACTATCACATGGACTTTATTTCTCGCAAATAACTACTTATAAAATATTTTAATTGCTAAGTAACATTTAATTAAGCCGGTCTTTCATAATAAAAATTCACTAAACTTGACTCGAAATCACCGATCGTCACATGATGTGTGTTTGATTATGTGAAATGGGTTTTATTACAAAATTCCGAAAATGTCCATCATATTTTGATAGTTGACTAACTTCAAATTTCAAATTGACAGTTTACTAGTCCAATTTTTTACGGAATGATGGACTCCACCAATTGTAAATTGTTTTTGGATGGAACAGTGTAAAAACATTGTTTTTGGACCTTTCGTAAAAATCGTAAATAGATTTTGGACCTGGGGCGCCAATTTGCCAATTGTCTAATATAGAAGTCTAAAGGTCAACAAGACCTCTCACTTTCTAACTTTCTAAACCACAAAGAAAGATTCATACATTTTGTAATCAGGAACTTGCTGTTCTATATATAAAAACTAGAATGAAACTTGGATAAAGATCTGGTACCAGGCAGAATCCGAGCAGGCGAGCACAAAACGGGGCAATTTGGAACCGTATTGAAGGGGAATCCCTGATCATATCTCACCAAAGATTGCGTGCACTATGACTTGCGACTCTTCTTTTCCTCGATACCAGATCGTGAGAACCTGTGTCTCAGGATTTGCAAAACATCTTCTACTTGTACTCCTCTCTTAGATAGTAAGACCATGGAATGGTAGAGCACATCCGCCATCTCTGAAGCAGTCCGCTCTTGGTCCTCGTTTTCTTCTAGTGTTCGGCATAACTCATCTGCCTCTTCACTAGACAACATTTCAAGAATTAGTTAAAATGCCTTGTGTTCTATGGATGCCTCCTCACTAGACAACATTTCAAGAATTAGTTAAAAGGCCCTTGTATTCTATGGATGCAGACGTAAATCGGACTATCCAAAAGCATGTCTACTTGTGAGGTTAAGCAGGTAATTCAGTAAATAGAACATGAAATATCTTGCAAGCGAGTATGATCTTACCGGATCTTTGAGCACAACAATTTGTCATCAAGCAATAATCGTTTAGTCCAAGATGGTTTACCATCCGGAGATCTTGAGATTTCCTCTTTTCTCTGAGAGATTGTAGATTCTAACGCGTATAGGGTAGTCAATGCTAGCTTAGTATCTTCATCCTACAAGGAGATAGATGCTAATCAATCACCTAGCATTCTATAATCTATAGATTGAGATAATAAGAATAAAAACAGTAACCACGTTCTAGACTATCAAAATGATTTAGAAAGTACTGGAAAAAAGAAATACGCGAACCTGCGAATCATCCAGGACATCATCAACAGATGTGTAATAGCAAGTTTCTGATCCTGTATGGCAAGTCGGTCCATCAGGCTTTCCCAAATATATTATCTGGCACGAAATGGTTAACATTATGATATCCATAAGAAATGCGCAAATGATCAAACATAAAATTTGCTCCTATTTAAAATGCAATACTTACAGAATCCCGATCACAGTCAAGAAAAATGTCACTGACATTAATGAAATTCAAGGAGGTTTCACCCTTGGTCCATAGAGTTGATCGCGACCTGCTATAAAATGTAGCTTTCCGTGAGGAAATGGTCGTAACAAGTGCATCTCTGTTGGCAAAGCCTTGCATTAAGACAGCTCCAGTATCAACATTTTGAGCAATAGCCACGGCCAAACCTTTCTCATCCCATTTCACACTATCTAAAAGTAAGTCGACCTATATTATTCTCGTTAGATAAGAGAGAGCAAAATGATTAATTTACAATTTACAGTTAAGATACTTCTACACAGCTCAATATATCACATTTGCAGGATATGAAGTGGCCAAGTGCAACAACCATTAAACCTGGCCTCTTATTTTTTGTAAGAACTGGTAGAAAGAGCTACCACATCACCCACGAGATAGTCTTTCAATTCAATAACCAAATAGGAAACCAAGCAGCCAGAGGAAGTGAAAAAGAACTCAAAACAGCAAATACACGGAAAATTCACACAATAATTTGACATTCTATAGAAAATGAAAGAAGTTTCGATGTATAATCAAGCGTAGGCTGAAATTCATTAATTATGAGATAACCGCCCAAAGCAAGGCTGCTACTATCAATAAAGAAAGTACAAATAAACAAATAAGAAATGTAAACCTGCCTTAAAGGATTGCCAACTATCACAAACAGAAATTCTTCTTCTCACTGATATTAGTTGCTTCCCAAGAAAAATTGGTTATTTACTAGGATATGGCACTCGGAATAGCTTGTTAAATCACGAAGGGATAATCAAGGGGCATCAGGCACGATGAGCTCCTTAAAGCGACATCAACCATTGGACCAGAAAATATCCTTGGTTACCATAAATCTCTTTCTTATTTAAACCAGAAATTTTACAGTCTAAACTCCCAAAAAAACATGCTTAGCAGAAGGCACTAGCCACAATTTGATAGTACCACAAAACATACTATTAACAAAGAAAGGTTTTTTTTTTTGGGGTTGGAGAAAATGTGTTATGATATTATTGACATATACACATAGCTACACTTCTAGTCAAACAAATTCTTTAAATTTTTTCTAGAATACTAGAAAAGAATCAGTAACGATTTATACTAGCAAATTGAATAATACACTACCAAAGGAAAGAAAACAAATGAACAATACTACCTCCATTTCATAATATAAGTCATTTAGTACATACAGCGAAAAGCAAGGTAATTTGTTAGTCAAAATATCAATATTACTCGCTTAAATATGACTCGTATACCACTAATTCTATTTAAGTGAGTAATATTGATATTTTGATTAAAAATACATTATTATTTGTTTCCATAATTTTCGCTACATGTCAACGACTTATATTGTGGAATGGAGGGAGTACACTGCTAATGTTTACTGAGTATGACAGTAGAAATTACCTTGGGTTTACTGAGAAAATCTTTATCCAACTTTTTTATACAAGCTACAATAGGTAAAAATCCTTTCCTTCTCAGCCTCCCATGAGAACCAAAAGGGTTTGATCTCAATGAAACTTTTGGACCCATAAAAGAATACGAACACGAAAATGCCATTACAGATTTTCAGTCCTGCGAGTATAAAGCAACAAATATCATCATTTCAAAATGAGTAAGCAAATAAAAATGTAATCTTACATTAAAAACAAATAAAAAACACAATTTAAATGAATTTCCAATACCAAGAACAAGTAAAATCAAGCAAAAAAAAAACCCCTTAAAAGAAGCTCATAAACTCCAAATGTAACACCAAATTAGCAGAAAACAAAGAAAAAAAGGGGGGGGGGAAGATTTAAATTCACAACGGGAACGAACCGTCACTTGCAGATGATCAAGAACAAAATTCGAATCAATTGAAATTGATTGATTTTGGGTCTTTAATCTCGATTATCAATTGACCCGTGGGGGATTGAAAAGGCGGCGGGTTTGTGAGTTCATTTTTAACCCCCAAGTGAAGTGGGCTATTGATAAAGATTAGCTGGGCTTACTTAGTCTGGATCCATTAATATATATACTTTCATGTAAGCGAAAATTAATAAAGCAAAAAATTAATATTTTTTTAATCAAAATATCAATATTATTATCTTAAATAAAATTATTGTTATATAAGTCATATTTAAGAGAGTAATATTAATATTTTAATTAAAAAAATATTTTAATTTTTTGTTTTCTTAATTTTTAATAAAAATATCTTAATTTTTTATTTTTTTTATTTTCGCAACATATAATGCAAATCTTATACTCCCTCCGTCCCAAATTATCTGTCCACATTTCCTTTTTAATTTGTCCCAAATTATTTGTCCACTTTCTAAATAAAGGGTTCATTAATTATGATTTTTCTAATTTTACCCTTTACATTAAATATTGGAGAGAGAAAAATAAAGAGAGAAAAGAAGGTGAATTAAATTGGAAGTAACATTAAATAGGGTTATGTTTGACATTTTATCATATTCCACTATAGAATTTGATGAAACCTGTAATTAAAGTCAGAAATACTGAAAAGTGGACAAATAATTTGGGACGGAGGGAGTATTAAGTAATGGAGGAATACTACTAAGGCGGCAAAAAATAGTCTCACACAATAAAATCATATATTCATAGCCCCCACTGATGACTGATGCCCCCACTGAAAAGGTTTTATCTGGTCCTAGTATCCTAAACATGTTGAGTCCGAGTTAGGCTCAATCAGCAAAGGGCTAGCCACAACTCAATTGCAATTGTACACCACAGAACTCACAAGCCTAATAAAAGTTGGGGCTTTTCATTAAACTAACCATGATTTAGTAGAAATGGCTAATCATGGCAGTCAAAAGTTGAGGGGACAGACATTCGGGATGAAGTGGGGACTTTCGTGCTTTCGAAATCAGGGGACGAAGTCGGGAATTTAGTGTTAGGAGGCGAAACTGCATGACAGTATGTATAAGCTACGAGACTCAGTGATAAAAACGGCAAAAAAATTGTTGGGGAGACAATAAAAAGCGGCAAAAAAAAATTCTTGGGAGGCAGCGATAAATTTTTTTTAAAATTTTTCAAAACACACATAAAATTTCGATAAATAGTAGTATTTTTAAAAATCTTGGGGGGCGCCGGTCCCCTCCCCCGCCCCCTGTCTTCGCCCATGCTTCAAACCAACCCCAATAAATTCTTGAAACTCTACAAACCCTAAAAAAATCCGTGACTTTGAGGGACGGAATTGCCACTTCTATCCTCATATTGCGGTGGATAAATCCTCCGAACCTTCATTTAATCCTTTATATATACACATACATGCATACTTATCCTTCCAAAATCATATCAATTTTCATATTTCTCTCCAAATTTCCTTCCAAACTTAGGTAATTACTCTGAAACTTAACATTTTGAAAATGAATAGCAAAATGGATCCCGCCCTGGAAGAGTATTTCATACACCAATTCAAAATTGTTGTCGGAAATCAGACTAATAGAAAAATGGTAATATCTTATTTTGTGATGTATAATTTTTTTTATCAAATGTATTGAGCTATCTAAGTAATATGATTTTTTGTAGCGTCTTCCATAAATGTACACAAATTGGTTGGAGCGAATTGGTCTCGGTTTAGCAAGTTGTGTCTATCTGAAGGACGTCATTGGGAATCAATGGTGCGTTTATGTAACCTAAATAAATGACAAGTACTACCTAGACGGTGGTTTACAAGAATTTTTGCGTGACAACAATCTTGGTGACGAGATACGATTCATTTTATCCCTTCTCCGATGAACCTACTAGATTTATTTTAAATGAGGGTTATTGATAAGGCCTGGGATCGGTTACTTGAAAGGGAGAATTATCGTATCCCTCCGAGCAGGGGCTTTTTTACGAGCGAGTTTTCGAATAGATATAGACAAAACCTACTCGGGACTTTCAAAACCCAGATGCGTTTTTTTAATATTAAATTTTTGGAAAAATATTTGTTCATCTTCAAGTTATTTATTATAATTTATTTTTTACGTATACGGTGGATAGGTAGAAACTACATGCAATGGTGCGTTAGAATGCAGCTTAGAATCCCTGAAATACTACACATGCGTAATAGTCGCGGGAACAAAATGACACTCCAAGTGACTATAGACGAAGGCGGAGACGATTGCTATTTTTTGGGTGGCCTGAGTTTGTTGTGTTTTCGAGATTGCACCCCGGTGACCATGTACAAATCCATCCAGCCCCTTACGATATCCTTGATTATAGGGCCGGGAATGATGTTTTTCCCAATTTAATGGATAACTTTAATAATACGTCATTGTAATATTTGCAATGTTTTCTTATTGAATAAAATAAAATTAAAATAAGTTGATAAGATTGCAGACAATTAAAATAAGTGATAATTGATACATTCTAAAATATTACAAGTTACATTCTAAAATATTACAAGTTATAAAATTTAAATACAATTAATTAGAATGGGGTTGGTTAGGATTTTCTTGGTTGGGGCAAGTCTTCCAGTTGTGCCCGATCTCTTTACAGTTGTCGCACTTCTTCGGTCTTGGAGTTCCCCGGTTCTCTCTGTCCATCGGCATTTCAAATCTTCGCCTTTGAGGTCGACCCACCTGTGAACCTTTCATGTTAGGAGGGTGATGTGTCATATCAAAAGGAGTTTGCCTCCAATGCATGGGATCAAGTACAGGATATAAAATGGACTTGTATGTATTCTTGTATTATTCCAGAGAATACACATGGTGTATATATTTTGATGCGTCCTCCATGACCGATTTGGACACTGCAATTACATGTGTGCATGGAGTTGTATAAGTAGACCATTTATTGCAGTTACGCTCAAGAGCTGATAAGTTGACTGAGTATATTTTACCACCTTCACCATGTCCTCTATGTCGGGACAGGACCCTATAAATTCTTTGTTCTTTGTGGTGTCTTTGCACAGTCAAACTTTGAGCTTTCAGTTCGTAAGTAAAGTACTGATCCCATATTCTCTTAGGGAATGACATTTTACAAGTATAAGTATTAGCGTCTTGCCTTACAAGTCGAAATAGTGAACAAGCTTGTAAAATACCATCTCCGCAAGACCTTTCAAAGGCAGCGCCCTGGAATGTTTCAAAACACCGTTAAGCGATTCAGACATGTTAATCGTCATGCACCCGAAGTGTTTCCCCCCATCGTAGGCCAAAGTCCACAACTCTTTCGGATGCTGCATTAGCCAGTTAAATACATCTTGATCTTTGTGTTTTATAAGGTCAAGAACTTGATCACACTTAATTTTCTTCTTTTGGGAAGCAACAATCCACAGAAAATCTTTCAATTCTTTATTTTTGCAATGTGTGTGAAAATTTGACCTGTAATGCCTTGGGCAATATCGATGTACTGCTATTGGTGGTTGCCATCTGGGGATACTAGCCACAGCTCTTAGAATTCCAGCGTGACGATCGCTAATCAGGCAAACTTGTATGTCTTGAACAACATGATCCCTTAAGTTTCTAAGGAACCAAGACCAAGTCGAAAGTGCCTCAGATTCAACAATAGCAAAAACGGGGGTACAATTTGATTGTTAGCATCCATAGTGCTTGCAACCATAAGTACCCCTTTATAGTTCCCCCTAAGATGTGTGCCGTCTATTGAAATTATAGGCTGGCACCACATGAAACCATCGACTAACGGTTTAAATGTTCAAAACATTGACTTCAACACCTTAGAGTCATCACCAGTGAGTTGTGGATGGTAAAGAAATTTGACTTTTGTACCCTGATTAGAATCTTGTAGTGCCCATATATAATGTGGTAGTACTTGAAAAGTTGATTTCCAAGTACCAAACATTATTTCAATAGCGTGTGGGCGAGCATACCAATCTTTTATATATGTACAGGTTAAAGAAAATCTATCCAAACATGCAGCCATAATCAATTTAACAGATATTTCGGGGTCAACCTGAATAAGGTGCAAAAATTTTACCCCGATGTAGCAGGATGACATGTTGCGTTTTTTGTTTTGATCCATCAAGCAGTAGTGGCTATCTTTGAGTTTGGTAACCTTTCACATTTCATCCACTCTGCTATGGTTAACGCGAATACACCGGCTGGATTGTGTAGAGTTTCTGCACACCCCACTGAACCATTGTTTGTTACTCTGGTCTCGTTTCCACTCCCTCAAAGCAACTTGGTTATGCCATAAGTTAACTGCTAACATTGCCTCCCGTGTATCCTTAAACTGCATCCCCAAACATATTTCAGGAAAATCAGGATTCCATTTTTTGATGGGTTCTTTCCTGTAAGTCAGTTCAGGAACAGGTTGCATGGTACCCATATCGTTCCAACAGGAAAAATTAGCATAATTACCATATGATGACATATTCCATTCCAGTATAACAGGGGTAGTAGGTGCATGTTCAGTCTCTTGGATTGTCTCGTCATTACTTGGTCCAGGAATGTCTTGGGGAATTTCAGGGACAACATTATATTCGGTATCAAACTCTTCCTCGACCCCATCATCCTCGTGGTCTCCAGCACTATCATTACCCCCATCATCTTCCGTTTCCGAAACACCGTCAATGTCAGATGTTGGACCCAACGAATTCATTACCGAAGTATCATTGTGTATTTTGGTGGATCGAAAAATGCCAACTGTGTAACATTAGTTAGATGAGAATCATTCGGTACGGTCAGTTCGTAAAAGGAAGGCTCATAACTGGACGGTGGGGGCATACTTGGTATTGGATTTGACATCGGAAAATAATTTCCGAAAAAAATTGTGATTGTTCAGAAAAATCTGTTGTCGGGATTACAAAACTATCTACCTATCTCTGCACAGGTTCTAACAAAGCACCAACATGAATCCCTTGTAGTTTGAAATTGGTTTGGATTCCCCACAACAACTCCAGGATCTTCATCAGTCGTTGAGATTTACAACATCATGCGGCACCATGTACGTAGGTCGGCATGAAAAAATGGGACGAATCATTATTAGGCGAACATTGACACTAGAAAGATCGACTCCTTTTCATGAGACATATTCGGTGGCAAAGTTGTCGAAATGATTTTTTATTTTATTAATTCCATACTTCTTTCACTTGGCTCTGCGAAAGCGAGGAAAAACACAAGCTCAGTACACTAAATTGTGGTCGAAATGTAAATACAATCTCATCGGACATTCAAGTGCCATTTTTGTAGATGAAAAAATATATGAGGAAGATAGTTTTTTTTTGTAAGAAATAAGTTGAAGGATTTAAATGAGTTCAATGGTTGGTTGATGTGAGAAAATGGAGTGAATGTTGCTTTGCGGTTTATAGAGATTTTGGTGGTGAAGGGATAAGATTTTCTATCCCGAAAAAATCAGCCACAAAGCTCATCCCAGGAAAAATTTACGCTCACTTCCGTCCTCGAGGCGAGAAAATTTTCCACGGGATGTCCATCTATTTTTCAGCTGTAGTGTGTTGGCAAGTCTTTTTTAATATTGTGCATTTACGTATTTTTTTAATATCATAAAAGTAAGAATTTGGCAAAAAATAATAATCTCTCAATTAAATTCAATTGCTAAAAATAAAATTACATGGGAAAAAAAATTACACCCGATCATTCGAAACCCTAGTTCTTTTCGAAATTTAGGTGCAATCCATTCCCACATAGAAGTGTTGTTGGACGATGCTTCGACATCGGGAGGGAGCCTCAACGAGTTATCTCTTACGGTCATTTTGACCATTGTCACCCGTCGTCCACAAATGCTCTTCTTTCGACCCGAAACATATGGCACAGAAGGTTAAACCCGAGTCGCCTTTCCTTATTGCAGCTTAACCCTTGGATTAGCCTAATGCGAGTTAAAATAACAAAAAATGTAAGTTATGAAAATATTATATTATAATAGTTTCTAGTAATTAAATGTAACTTACCGTAACATATTCCACTCACTGGCTTCAACACCATTTAAATCAACGGTGTTGGTCCCTACCGTCATACTTGAACCATGAGTCGTTGCAAAAGTGCACGAAAATCCCAAAATCGCCTGCGCAGTTTTGCTAAGCCTGCATCGATAATTTCTGTTGTGAAAAATCCGTCGGTGACGAACTTCATGCCGTAGACAATTTCATTGTACAAATCGGACCAACTTTTTTCATCATTGTAACCCAGTGTATCAAAATCAAAACAAATTTCTATTAACGCCTGTTCGTATTCTGAAGGTCATTCTTTGGTAAAATCAACATCCCTAAATTTGTTAAGCATTTCTTTTTGAATAAATTGTGGAAAGTTTGTCATTTTAAACAATGATTTTTGAAGAGGGGAAGGAAATTTAGAAACAAGGAATTTTGAAGGTGGTAAGGAAATTTTATGTTTGAGAGTTGTGAATGTTTGTAGATTGTGATGAGGTTATTTATAGATATAATTAGGGTTTCAAAAATTCAAAATTTGAATTTTTTAATTGACAAGTCACTAAAAATTGGTCAGAAATGAGAACGAAATTGCTGAATCCGTTACGAATTTATCTCTTCAATTATTCATAGTCAAAAAAGCAAAAGTGAGAAAAGTCTAGACATTTCTGAAAAAGATCGCCATATGAGGGACGGAAGTGGCAATTCAGTCATCAAAGTCACTAAATTTATTTAGGGTTTGTAGGGTTTCAGGAATTTATTAGGGTTGGTTTGATAACGAAGTCCCACTTAGTCTCCAGTCCCTGGACAAAAATTTAGTGCCCAAAATTTTTGATTTGCCATGGTTAGCCCTTTCATTAAACCATGGTTAGTCTAATGCTAAAAAGCCCTAAAAGTTTCTCCATTATAAGGTTATGATTTTGATGCAATTATAGAGCGATTTTATGTCGCATCTGCATATATCCCCAACCGAACAACTCAAAAAATCTCAAATCACAGATCTACCAAAAAACACAAGTTTCAGGTACATAATCCATATCTCCAACTAAAAACAAGAAAACTTTTACCATATCAAATAATAAAAAATTCAGGACGGTGGCTCTAGTATAGAACTTTCTTTGTCCATTTGATTAAAATTATAACGGTTAAATTGATTTAAAATAAACACATATTCTAGCCTCATAACACTGTTGTGTTTTTTAGCCTCAGAACATTTCATGAAAAGTTCCGCACGTACTGAAAAAAAATTGTTCTGCATAGGATCCGGATTGGAAATTCAGGTACTAGTTATACCCTAGAGCTTAAATCAAAGATTTGAGATGATAAATTGATATTGTACTTCCAACAAATATGAACGTTAAAAGTCATCTCTGAACTATTGACTACATCTAAAACTACTATTTTGTAAAGAGCTTTTGCTGCAATTTTGAGTCAGCAAAAGGCAATAAAATCTACACAAATCAGGAGCAGAAAATAATTCATCAGACTATCTTTGCTTTAGATGTAATTTAACCTTTGTTCCTAAGTTATAGCAGCAGATATACAAAGGTTCAACCAGCCAGGGCAAAGATGCCGGCGAGTTTTGAGGTGTCGAGCTCGGTTACATAACAGCTTAACCACCTACGAACTTCCCAGCAGCCTTCTGCAAATCTTCGACGCTACGAAGAGAGCTGAATGCCTACTTTATCGCAATGGCATCACAAAGAACTCAACAATGAAAGGAATTCTGCCGATTCCTCATTTTCTTTCACAATCTGCAATAAATTTCACAAATGCCTAATTAGGTATGGCTAAAACAATGAAGCAATTGGATGGTATGTGTTATTGTAAAGCTAAATGTAGTACAGAAAATATCAAAGACGTCATCATTTATATGATAGATAATTAAAAAAAAATGCAAATTGGTTGAGAGAACTAACAGATAATCACATATATCTCCCACTTACATACATAATCTCATTGAAGTGTGTGGGTGTCGAAAGAATAAAAACAACCATTAAGATGTTACCAAATTATACCTAGTAAACCACTTTGAATATCCTATATCAACCAATTTCAACTGTTACTCCAGAACTTATTAGCAAGCGCGTAACTTT